>LPNX010266528.1:0-73609 GCA_001517045.1 Pseudotsuga menziesii | reverse complement strand
ATACAATCAACGCCTTGGTTTCTGGTTTATTCTATTAACATGGAGTAGACTTATCATAGTCTTTATTGGTTGTGGAAAGTATCAAGTCAACAAAATTAAAAAGTCGTCAATATCACGAAAGAACGATAATGTTTTAGACTTTGAAATGAGCGCTTACTATAAGGTCGGATAAAAGTAACACATGGAACGATAAATGTCAATTGGAAAAGAGTTAAAAAATTATTATGTTTTATTATTATATTATATATTATACAATATATAATATATATTATATAGTCTCGCCGACATTTAAACTTTAAAGTTTAAACTTTACCCACAGTTTGTCAGCCACATTCCGCCGGCGTTTACCCACTCCGGAGTCCACCGCAAATTAAAACTTTACACTGTAAATTAAAAAAAACTCGTTCCTCCATGCACCTGAGACCTCCACACAGAACGCAGACCTCGCATTACACGCAGAACGAGTCCAAACACTACACGCAGTGGATTGGAAATAGGTTAAAACCGCCCAAAAATTGGTTTTTAAACCCCCGACGGAGTTCGGACCCTATGCTACCCTATTGACTTGCGATTTTTACTGAAAAAATCACGTTTTTATCGCGAAAAAATCGTGATTTTTACTAAGGAAAAATCGTCGATGTTTACCCCGATTTTTGCCGATAATATCGCCGAGGAGATCATATCGCGATGTCGGTGATATATCGCCGATATTTGTAACACTGATAAGTACACACAACCAAAGTGACATACGCATGATAGACTGAACAATAGGGATTGGTGGTGTCTCACAGGTAGATGAGCTGATCTGAAAAGTGTCCATTCAACCTTAACAATCGTGTCTACGACTCACATCCAAGCTAAAGATCAAGCTCCGTGAGGATCTTTTCTAGGACCCTTGCGTTGAGTACACAAGAAACTGTAGTGAGGAGATCGTAGGGGACACTTAGAATTAGTTGTCCCTTACTTCATCTCACATTAAAACCCGTAAGCTTCGTGAGGAACTAATCATTACATTTCAATCACGTGGCCAATAGTCTTTAGATTTAGCATTTGTTTATCCACTACTTTATTCAGGCCTTTAACATTTTCACTTTATAGCCTTTTTTATTTGTTTCTAAAGATAGTTTTGCAATTTCATCTGCAGGATTTGCATTTCATGATATATATCATATAGCTCATAATGCATGTAATGACGGTAGACACATTGCTTCAAGTTTTAGCTGACAACTTTCCGGGCAACTAGGGGCAATATCCACAGTCAGGACCAAACATCGGGGGCAACCAATCAGAGAGGTCAAGGTTTCAAAACCCAACTCGCCTAAGCTCAGGAACCAACATGAGTGGGCTCTTCTGGCCCAGAAGGATCAAGGCTTCGACAAGTTTTTTCGCACAACTCAGAGCCGAGACACAAAAAAACATGGGATCCATCATGCATAGAGGTCAAAATGGGGAAAAGATCTTCAATCTCACAAGTCTCAAATAGTCTAAGTCATAGGATAAGCTTACAATGGATGACACTGGATGGATAGGGGCAGGTGATAAATAGAACCAACCTAGCACTAAGGTTTACAATTTGTACAAGCATGGCATGAGCAACAGTCTTCACATTAAGTCCCTTGATTAATCATTACACAAGCTAAAGAAGCAATAGATATAAGCATAGGTCACCATAATCATCCTAACCTGATAAGCATAGGTGTCTGATATACATCATAGAGAAAAATCAAACTAAAGAAGTGTATATCTAATCTCACCAAATATACCCGTCTCCAAACTGATAAACCCCTCTATAATTGTGTGTATCAACTCTGATCTACTGCTCTGCTACAATGGACTAGATCATCACCAAAAGCATCTCAATGGACTCCTGAATCTCAGTCCTGGCAAGGAAAATCTAATGAACAAGGCTCTGGATTGGTTGAAGCTGTAAAGATCCATGCTAATACCCCATGTGAAAAATAGCCCGGAATAGAATAAAAGACAAGTCTGTATGCCACGACCTGAGAAATCGCCCAGGTGCTCGGAAGTCACCCTTAAGTGGTGCTTTTGTCTTGTTTTGGCTCATTTCACTTTGCAGTTGTGGGGGAATGGGAGGGAGAGTGTTAGCAAAGATCAACAAATGGATCTAGAGGACCAAATCACTGATTTCATCACCATCAAGAGATTTTTAATTGGAGGAAAAATCGACTTGCAAGCTATCTACGGTGTTGGTCATCTCAAATCCCAAGTATGTAGTCAAATCCCATTTTTATGCATTGCTTTTCATAGATTGTTTTAGGGCTTCCATTTTACTTCCAAAGCCCATGATTTTTTCCCTCTTTTCATCATTTTTTGTGGCTAAAAGAAAAGATTGAGGGATTATTTTTCCTTTAACAACCCTCTTAACTTCATTTTTTGTTAGATTTTGCAAGGGTTTTGAAAATATTTATTTCTTTCCTCTTGTCATAATTTTCCAATGAATTTCCATGGATAGAAAACAAATTTAGATGGTTGTTTTTCTTTTAACAACAGACTGATTTTTTTAAAAATAATTTTTAATGTTAGTTTTGTTCTGTTCTTTGGTCTGAGGTTCAAGTTGAAGGTTTGATATTGCATTTCCAAAATTCCTAATGTCTTAGATCCAATGTGGCAGTATGTTGAGCCCTAGGATGGGACAAACCGTCAAAGGTTGTCTTGTAAACTATGTGGCCAAGGTATGACAGGGGGGATTAGTCGGTTGAAATACCACTTGGCTAAAATTCTGGGGCATGATGTTCTAATTTGCACCGAATCAATCCCAGAAATTATGCGGATGGCCCATGATGCCATTTATGAGAAGGATAGAATGAAGGAGGTGGCAACTGCTAATAGAGCTAAACTTGCTTCGGGTGGAGTGACTGGAACCTCAAGAACCACTGACAATTGCATATTTGTGAGTGGGACACAAGGCAGTGAGAGGGACTCCACAAATGTAGATTCACCTTCCACGAGGGCTTCACCTTTCCTTCATTTTGTTCCAAGGACCAGAGATGGGGCTCAACCTTCCATCTGATCAATGATTAAAAAAAAGGAGAAGAAAGATGCATATAGGCTTAAGGGTAGAATGATTTTTTGGAGTGATTTACCTTTGAGCATCACAAAGACCAATCCATTTTTTCCAGCCTATGTGTGATGCCATTGTTGTTGTTGACCTAGGTTACAAGGCCCCTACTTATGAGGAGTTGCGGGGGGCCGAGGCTAATTTTGCAAGAAGAAAAGAATGACATCAATGTTAGATTGGAAGAGCTAAAGAAGTCATGGGTGTCTACTGGATGCATAGTGATGTCCGATGGCTGGACAGAAACGAAGGGTAGGACCCTTATAAACTTCTTAGTACATTGCCCTAGGGGCATCATGTTTATTAAATCAGTTGATGCCTCAACCCATGTTAAAGATACAACATTATTGTGTGAGTTGTTGGATTCCTTCATTAGAAAGATTGGTTTGGAACATGTTGTCCAAATCATAACAGATAATGCAGCTAATTATGTGGCTGTCGTAAGAATGCTAATGGAGAGGCATCCCTCTTTGTTTTGGACACCATGTGCGGCCCATTGCATCGATTTGATGCTCGAGGATATGGGAAAAATACCCTTCATCAAGGAGGTTGTTGATCACGCTAGGATCATCACAAAATTCATATATAACCATGCATTTGTCCTTAGCCTCATGAAGAGATACACAAAAAATAGGGAGTTGTTGCGTCCTACAATCACACGTTTTGCTAGTAGCCTCATCTCTCTTCAGTCTATTCTCCAATGTAAGTTTGAGTTGAAGCAGATGTTTGTTTGTGATGAGTGGCATGACTACACATTCAACATAAGACAAGATGGAACAACCATTGCTAAACTAGTGTACACCGATTCCTTTTGGGATGGAATGCTAGAAGTGTGCACATTTAGTGAACCTTTGGTAAAGGTTCTTTGCTTGGCAGATGGAGAGAAGCCCGCAATGGGCTACTTGTATGAGGCCATGGATAGGGCCAAAGAGACTATTCGATCTTATTATGTGGGCAAGGGCACCTTTGGACATACTAGATACATGATGATTTTAGATTTGATAGATAGTCGATGGACAAGGGTGCTTCATCGGCCCATTCATGCAGCGACTCTTTTCCTCAACCCCTCTTATGGTGAGGTGATGAATGGATCTTGACATGTCTCGAGAGGATGGTACCTGATGTCAAGACTCGCTGGACTATTAGTGTGGAGATGGAGATGTATCGTGAGGCTAGGGGACTATTTGGCCTTGTCGATGCTTTTTCCAACAGGATCGTTTTGATGCCATGCAAGGCACTAGAATTTAAAGTTAAATTGTTAATTATGTGTTTTATACTTTATTTGAAAGATGGATTATGTTTTGATGAAAATAAATTTACATCATTTTTTTCTTATTTGTAATTGTTATAGATGTTTGGTGGCAAAATTATGGTGCAAGAGCATCGAATTTATGGAATTTCGCCATTCGTGTCCTTTACCAAACATGTAGCGCTTCAGAATGTGAGCGCAATTGGAGTGTGTTTGAGAAGATACACTCGAAAGAGCGCAACAGGTAAGACTTAGACCTTCAAGTAATTGATTACAAGTATTAAAATTTTAAATTTGTTCATATTTCCCTTTCATATGTTTATGAGTCATTATGACCCTCAAAAATCAAGACTTGTTAAATTTATTTATGGCCTTCTTACAGGTTGGAATTTCCACGCCTCAATGATTTGGTATATGTCTACTACAATATTCGACTGTGGATGAAGCAGTTGGAAAAGGTACATGATGTGGAAGCCCTTTCTTTGGACAATATTAACATATTGTCTGAGTGGAGGGTCGAGTTTGAGGCCACTATTATGGCTGAGTCACCTGCATGGTTGGAGGAGGAGCAACAGCAGGAAGAGGAGGAAGGGGAGGTGCAGGTACAGTTGGGTGATGAGGACCTTGACATCATTGAGACTGATGTGCCAACATCAACACCAGTGCCACCTTCTACACAGGATGATACATCTACACCCTCTAGTTGGAATCAGATAGTTGATGCAGATGTAGGGCCTGTTATCACCAACCTTGTAGTTTCCTATGTGAGGTGGATCTAGGATGGATGGTAGAGGGAAAAGTAACTAAGGAGGTGGAACCAAGATTGGCTCGACTTCCAAATGGATGGTTGTCACGCCAATCGAGGCAGTCTTCGCTTTATGTTATCTTAGCCCAAGACAACAATGGGGGAGACCCAGATCTACTGCCGATAGGAGAGAGCAGACCTAGACACTAGATCAAATCAAATGGACTTGAGGTACGTAAGGTGTAAGGTAAGTGGAAACCCTAGATCTATGGATGACGTCACTAGGTGAACCAAGAC
This sequence comes from Pseudotsuga menziesii, assembly GCA_001517045.1. NCBI lineage: Eukaryota > Viridiplantae > Streptophyta > Pinopsida > Pinales > Pinaceae > Pseudotsuga > Pseudotsuga menziesii. The sequence continues at coordinate 68,242 of LPNX010266528.1, read as the reverse complement.
TTTGGATTAGGGCTTAAGAAGTATGAGGTTTGATCCAAGTTGGAACACAGGTGATATATGAGGTAAATACTAGATTTGGGTTTAAGGTACTAGCAACAAGTGAAGATATCAACTGCCTTGGGAAACGTGACCAATGTAGAAGAGGTGAGAACGGAATTGGGGCTATCTTGTACCAAGGGATAGACTCTAAGAAAGATATGACAATGTCAAAGCACCGGAGTCACCAGGAAGAAGTCAGAACACAGGAAAAAGAGGCCAAAGAGGGGGTAGCGCTAGGGTTGGAGATCAGTGCCTTTCAGATCTAGGGCAATGGAGTCACTTTTTGCCCAACGTTGGAGTAGACCCACCTGGGATTTAACTCGATCTACAAACCCAAGAAAGCAGTTTGCCGGAAAAAGTCAGATCATGGGAGGAACTGGCAGGATGGAGGATAGCTCTAGGGCTGGGAGGTCAGTTTTCCAGATCTAGGGAAAACCAACCACTTCTAGCTCAACGTTGAGGGTGATTCCTTTAGGGCAAGACCCGATCAATGAAACCCAGAAATGGTTTGCCCCAAAATCAAGCGATCTGATTTTTTAATATTTTTGGTTTTTTATTATTTAGGGTTTCTAAGGTGAAAATTGAAGAAGACAAGATGCCAATGGATTGAGATCTGGAAGAAGAGTACTAACCTGTGGATCTTACCTGGAAAGCCTTGTAGATGCCTCGATGATGATGATCCCTGCTGTCCCGATTAATTTGAGAAGCTTCGAGTGAGTTCTATGTCCAACGTTTTGCCCCAAGAAGCCAATGCGCCCTCTCTCCTGCACAACAAACGTCAACCATATCAGATTTGCTGCATCATGAGAAAAAGCAAATGCTACAGAAAAAATAGCAAGAAGAAATCATAGATCACAATGACACTAATGAAAACCCCCTGATACAAGCGAAGCCAATCCAAGCGAGTTGAGGAGCCCCTGCAAAAACGCCCAAGCTGAAGTCGCCCTCCTGTAGACAAGACAATGATTCCCAAAAAAATATCGATCTCACAAAAATTTCCCGAATGCTAGGAAGTAAAAGACTTTCCAGTCACCATCTAAGAACATCAGATGCAAAGGAGATCCAAGAATTTCCACAAGAAAAGTTTTTCTATTATCCAGATCCAAGAGCCAAAGACCCCTTTACAAATGAGAAGCTCTCTCCTTTAAATAGGAATGAGAGAACTAAAATCCTAACCACTTTTCAAATGGGTGGCTAAGATTTAAAGATACAAATGTTCTAATCAACGGTTGAGATGAGCTCAACATACAATACATGGATCAATGCCATAATATAATATAAAAGTGGACTAAATCACCCTAGGAGAGGGGATCCCACTCAACAAAAAATAAATGAAGCACATGGTGGGTCCAGGGAGTGTTAACTAACTCCTTTTGGGTGTCCCCATGGCACAATAAAATTAATATAATTTTCTAACTGTGAAATTGTACCTCCTTGAGAAAATCGTGAGCCTCCAAAAGCTCCAGAAGATAATATAATATGCTCAGAAAATAGATGTGGGCCCATCCAAGTGCTACAACTGCTAGAGAAGAAGTGGAAGACATCACCCTCATCATCAGAACTCATCCCATGCCATTTCCTTGCCTTAGTAGCCCAAATCAAATTCTTTAGTAGCCATTTTAATTATTTTTTATTTGCCTCGGGAAATGTGAAGTGCCAAAAACTTCCTCCTAGGGTGTCTGCGTTATCCAACTGAGCCCACCAAGCTTTCTGGGAGGGGGGTACTATGGTACAATCAAGTGGCTGGACCCCCTATGCCCCATACAACGCACTAGGAGATCCAACAAAATCATCTCCCTGCTCAGACACATCATCCAGAGAAGCAAAACTGCACCATAAGGGTAAAATGAGCTTGATCATCTATGTAAGTGCCCGGAACTGAAAACAAGTTGTCTCACTGGACTCAGAGAGTCCAAATACATCCAAGGTATATACTCATACCCTCTCCAGGTCTCTGCCTGATCATCCATAATATCCAATAGACAAAATAATAACCAGTAAATGACCAGATACTAGATAATATAACTCAACCTGACATCTATCTGCTGCAAGTGTTAAAAAGTTAAGACATGCTCTACAAATCATTTAAGTAACAATCATAACAAGTAGCAATCACCTCATTGGCGGTACATCAACCAAATACATATATAGGGTTTCATTTATTAATTATAACTCAGACTAGACTTTCAAGATTATACTCACTTCATAGTTGTAATCATTTTGCTAGTGAAGGGTGAAGGCTAAATTTCATAAGGCTAGGACAAAGGATGACTGCCAACTCAACATTGCGACACTTTGGATATGGAAAGGGGATACTCACTACAGCCATATGCCAGACAAACAACAACAAAGGGGATGGCAGTGCCTCACAAATGGGTGGACTACTTCAGAGGTGCTTACTCACCTTGACAAATGTTCACAATCCAACTCAGTACAATTAAGGCCAACAATCTTTGGATATAACTTTTAGGAACCATTACTTTTTTGGGCCTTTGATTTTCCATAGCCTTTGTCCACGTATTTTTTATACAGACTTTTATCATTTAGGCTTTATGCATTCATGTATGTTGAAAAACACTACTTTTCATGAATGTTTTAAGATATTTCATTGCAATATTTTTTAGAGTCAATTTCATTATGCTAGTCTTGCATTCACGTATGTTGAAAAACACTACTTTTCATGAATGGGCTTTTTTATAAGATATTCATTTCATTTCCAAATACATTGTATTGATGACAGCGCTACTTGTTTCAGGTAAGCAGACACATTCTAGGCAACTCAGAGCCGAGACACAAATAAACAGGGAGGCTTATCCAACAAAAGCTCTAGCGGGGAAAGGTCCTCCATGCCACAAGTCAAGTAGTAAGTCGGGCTAAAACACAACTGGAAGGTAATGGATGGGTGGAGACAATGAATGATGAAACCAACACTAGCAAGCCAAAGTATGGTGGGAATGACTACCTCTATTCTCCCTAAGGAGAGTAAAACCAATGAGTATAGACCAAGAACTTCCAGGTCTGAGTAGGGACATCAATACATAATATAAATACATTCAAGTCCACATATTTATATGATTGCCAGATCAGGACACTAAATGCCAATACATCTCACAAAAATGAATATAAGAGCAATGATAACCATAACACAATATAATATAAACCGAGTCATAAGCATGTAAATAATCCATCTGAAACAACATCTAAGAAAGAAATGATGCAAATCTAGGCACTGTTAACTGCTCTACACATGGCTAAATGGCTACATCAGTCTTCAAATCTCAGTGTCCCGAGACTCGGTCCTGGCATGGGATAGTACTATCAACTATGGTCCATCAAATAAAAAATGATCCAACATAAATGCTCATCTCAGCATCTCATATGTAGGGGAGCTGACTGAAAAAATGTACTGAATCCGAAAAATAGAATACGGTAGCCCGATTACTATATATGTGATAACAGGGCCTTCTAGGGGAAAACGAGCCATGGCCTTTTCTCGTAAAAAGGAGAGAGGTCATTGATAGCTAGTTGCTAGATAGCCTAGCTTTCTCATTTTAGATTACTCATGATGATGAGATACATTATATATATTTGACGTCATTTTGTATTGATTATCCACTTTTGAGTCCTTTACTGGACAACTATCTAGTTTAAGGATTTAGCATTGACTCTGATGTATCATTTTGATTTGGCATCTACTACATCACACACACACACACACATATATATATATATATATATATATATATATATATCGGTGTTTTTCCTATATTTATTATTTATGTGGCAATGTGCTTATTTGATGTTGTTGTTAGTTTATATGTTTAAAATTTTTTAAAAATGAGTTTATTTTGTATTTTTTAATTATTGTCGTGGTTTGCCGATTTTTGTCGATATTTTCCTCGATGTTGCCGAGAAATTGTATTTGGACCCCTTGCCGGTTTTTTTCCATTGCCGATTGTTATCACATATATAGTGGCCGGGTTACCATATTCTATTTTTCAGACAGTATATTTTTCAGCCAGATCTCTTACATATGAGATGCTGAGATGAGCATTTCTGATGGATCATTTTTGTGATAGTGGACTATTGTACTCTCCCATGCCAATACTGAGTCTCAGGACACTCAGATTTGAGGACCGATATAGCCATTTATGTTATTTCAGAGCAGTAGTGGATGCCCAGTGTTATATCAGTACTTTCTCATTGGATATATGGTGTTTCCGATGGATTATATTGCATGGATATGACTCAGTATTTTATATGGTGTTATGGTTATTATTGCTCTTATATTGATTTTTGTGACATATATTGACTTGTGGTATTATGATCTGGGGGTCATATTTATATGGACTTGGTTGTATATTATACTATGTATTGATGTCCTTACTCTGGGTTTGAAGTTCTTGATCTATATTCATTGGTTTTACCCTCCTTAGGGAGAATAGAGGTAGTCATTCCCACCATTGTTTTGGCTTGCTAGTGATTGGCTCCATCATTTCATTGTCTTCATCCATCCATTACCTTCCAGTTTAATTTTCAACCCGACTGACTTCTTGACTTGTGGCATGGAGGACCTTTTTCCCCGCTAGAACCTTTGTTGGACAAGCCTCCCTGTTTACATTGTGTCTCGGCTCTGAGTTGGTGACAAAAATTGCCTTTGGTAAGTTGGATAGTATGCTTAAATCATTCTGGTCAGTTGTCTCGATGTTTGGCACTATGCAGAATTCCCCCTAGTCACTTGAGATGTTGTTGGCTAAAACTAAAAGCTCATGTACTACTTTTATTGAAATATTAAATATGCGCCCATGGAAAATGAAAATTGTAAAACTGTGTTTCTTAACATATGTAAAAAGGGCAAGAGCAATGAAATGCTAAAATACTCCTTGAAGAGTATAAGAAAAGGTCCAAAAAGCAATGGTTAAAAAATGTTATATCAAAGAATTGCTGACCTTGTTAAAAATAAATATGGCCCAAATGAAAGCTGCGATTAGCTGTGCTTTTGAGCACTGGTGAAGTCCCAAAGGGTTCATATAGGCCAAAAAGGCCACAGAATAAAATGTGATCCTAATGAAATTGGATCAAGATTGATGTAGACATGATGCCTAAGTTGAATAAGCACTCTCTAAACAACTCATCCATTTGTGAGGCACTACCATTCCTTGTGTTGTTGTTTGTCCAGTATTGGTTATAGTGAGTTCTCCATTTCCTTGTCCAAAATGTCATGATGTTGAGTAGGAGGTCATCCTTTGCCTTAGCCTTGTCATTTCCACCTTTCACCCTTCACTAGCAAAATGACTACAGCTATGAAGTGAGTATAGTCTCGAAAGTCTGAGTCTAAGTAATAATAAATAAAGCCTGATATTTATAAGTATTTGTTGATGTACCGCCAGTGAAATGAATGCTACTTGTTGATTTTGTTACGTAAATGAGTTGTAGAGCATGGTTTAACCTCTTAACACTTGCAGCAGATTGATCTATTCTGAGCTATTATTAGTGTTTGATTATTCACAGATGGTTATATTGTTTATTGGTTATGATTGATGATGAGACAGAGACCTATGAGGGGTATGAGTATACACCTTTGATGGATTGGGACTCTCTGAGTCCAATGAGACAGTTTATTTCCAGTTCCGGGCACTTACAGATGTGATCAGGCTTATTCTGCTTTTCTAATGCAGTTTTTCTTTACAGATTGATTTGTTTGAGCATGGAGATGTTTCAATTGGATCTCCTAGGGCCTTGTATGGGCATAGGGGGGTGCAGCCACTTGTTTGTACCATTGTACCCCCATCTCAGAGAGCTTGGAGGGTTCAATTTGACAACGCAGGCACCCTAGGAGGCTGTTTTAGCAGTATCACATTTCCTAAGGCAGATTAAAAAATGATCAAATGGCTATTGAGGAAATCGATTTGGGCTACTGAGGCAAAGAAATGGCATGGGGTGAGTCACAATGATGAGAGTGATGTATTCCACACCTTCTCCAATAGTTTCAGCATTTTATGGGGCCCGCACTTATTTTTGGGCAAATTTTATATATTTTTTGGAGCTTTTTGGGAGACCAACGATTTCCTCAAGGAGGCAGAAAAGTCAAAATTTTAAATTGTTATATTATTTATTGTGCCATGGGGACACCCAAACGGAGTTAGTCAAACACTCCTTGGACCCACCATGTGCTTTCATTTATTTCTTGTTGAGTGGGTTACCTTTATTTGGGTGGTTTAAGTCCACTTTGGTAAATTATAATTATATTGATCCATGTATTGTATGTTGAGCTCATCTCAACCATTGATTAGAACATTGTATCTTTTAATCTTAGCCACTCGTTTTGAGAGTGGTTAGGATTTGGTTATGATTGAGGTTCTCTCATTTCTATTTAAATGACAGAGCTTCTCATTTGTAAGGGGTCTTTGGCTCTTGGATCTGAATAATAGAAAGACTTTTTCTGTGGAAATTTTCTGGATTTGCTTTGCATCTGATGTGCTCAAATGGTGATTAGCTTGTCTTCAGCTTATTAGCATCGTGGAAATTCTCGTGAGATCTATTTTCTTTTCGTGGCTATCATTGTTTTGTCTACAGGAGGGCGTTTTGGCTGGAGCGTTTTTGTAGGGGGACCTAAACTCGCTCGGTTCTCTTCGTCTTGGATCAGGGGGTTTTCATTAGTTTCATTGCGATCTATGATTACTTCATTTTACTGTCTTGTAGCATTAAGTTTCTTTATTTTTTATGTGCAAATCTGATATGGTTGACGTTTGCTCATGTAGGGTAGGGGGCGCTTTGATGGCTTGGAGCTTGCATATGCCATAGAAATCACGGGGATCTTCCAGGATTGATCGGGATAGCTAGGATCGTCACTGTTACAGACTTCTACAAGCTTATCTAGGTAATATCCACAGGTAAGTTCTTCTTTTTTGATCTTATTCCATTGTACCTTGCTGAAATTTAACTATTTTTCTGAAAACACCTAAACTATAAAAACCTAAAAAATCAAATAATCAGGGAACCGTCCGATCTTTTGCCAAACCATTTCTGGGTTTCATAGAACGGGCCTCACCCTAACTAATCAACTGGAACACTGGTCAAATTCCTCATAGATTGACCTAGATTTGATTTTTCAGCAGAAAACTGTATAACCCCCAACTGAAAAAATTGACTTGCTAGGGTTTTGAGTTTTTCTAATTTCTGACTTCACAGATGGATAGATCGGGTCTTGGGCAGTCCAAATCAACCCCAACGCTATCAAGAGGCTCAACAGTTTGACCGGGATCTGAAAAATAGACTGAAATTGCCCTAGTGCCCTCACTGAAAATTGGCCTTTTTTGGAAGTAGGTTTTTTTGAAATTTGACATGATAGGCTGATAGATCGGGTCCCAAGCATCCCAAAACACCCTCAACGCTGTGCTAATTCATCCTGGTTTGCCCTAGATCTGAAAAAATCAGTTTTCAGCCTCCTAACCCCATCATCAGATTTTGACTTTTCTAGATCTGATTTTCCTGTTGTTTTCCTGATTTGGGCTTGTAGATCAGGTCTCCCTGATCTCTTCTCATCATCAACGCTGAGCCATCAGCCTTTCGGTACCCCCTAAAGCTTCAGATTTATCTACTGAGCTGGGTTTCTTGTACCTTGGCTTTTCTGGACCAATTACTTTCTGGTTTCGTAGATCAAGGTGTTGCCCAAGTGGGTTTCCTGAAAAGTTGTCTTACTGCTGACTCCATTGCCTAATGCATACAAAGCACTGATCTCCAAGCTAGCGCTGCCCTTAGGCTCTTAGCCTTTTCCATCTACCAACATTCATTGATAGCTCAAACACCTTTTACTGAGTCTGATTTCTAGGTACTGGATAGTCCCAACTCTATTCGTGCTTGCCCTGTCATAGTTACGTTTCCCAAGACAGTTGCTGGTACCTAAACCCTAGAGCTAGGGTTCCCATTCACCTTGCACCTTAAGTGCCTTGAAGCCCCATCTGATCTTCTTCTGGTGTCTAGGTTCGATCTTTCCTGTCGGGAGTAGATCCGAGTCTCCTCCATTGTTGTCCTGGACTAGGATAACCTAAAGTGAAGGCTTCCTTGATTGGCGTGACAACCATCCATTTGGGAGTCTGGGCAGTCGTGGTTCCACCCCTTAGTTGCTTGCCCCTCTACCATCCATTCTGGATCCACCTTAAGCAGGCAAGTACAAGGGAGGTGATAACATTTTGGCGCCGTTGCCGGGGAGGTAGAGGCCTAGCTTGGTTCAACATACCTCACCTTTCCCTACGACATATATTTTTCGGTGAATTACTTGTGTGGTTCACTTGGCGACTCCGCCCCGCGACTCCACTGAGGATCGTGCCCAACATATTAATCTTAAGTTCTTAGAGCATACCATAAATCATAATGAATTCAGATGTATTTTTGAAGCACTTGAAGGAAGTAACCAAGAACATGATTGAAACTAACAGACAATTAAGAGAAAGGAATAGATGGAGGTCAGACTACGAGTATGAGGATGATCTCGAGCATGATTATGGGTATGAATCTAGTTATCACAATCTTTATGATACCCACCAACTTCCTCACCCATGCAATAAAGATTTCCTGACCATCCCGAGTGGACCTGTAAGTCGACATGAACCTAGAGGTCATTCCCAGTCAAAGCCTTATAGCCAAGTAGCCAGAGTTGTTAAAAAGAAAAACAAACGGTCTCCTTTTGACTTTTCTGAAATACGGGGAGCACCTCATCCTATGCCAAATGATTACACTAGGAGGATGCCTCGGTTCAATGGAAATAAAGATATATCTATTGAAAGTCATTTGGACATCCTCTGGGATTACATGGAATCTAGAGGTGTAGACAATGAAGATGTTTATATGCGAGCCTTAGGAGAATCCTTGCAAGGGGATGTTCAACTATGGTTTGATCATTTAGCACCAGGATCCATCACTGGGTATGACATGTTCACAGACTTGTTAATTGATAGTTGGTGTAGGAACATGGATAAAATTTTAGAGTGTCAGCCTAGCAATGATTATGCCATTGATAATCAATATATTGACGAAGTGCTTTCTCAATTGGACCATTCCTCTCCTGATATGTTCCAAATTAGGAGTGTGCCTGCAATCCATAAGAATGTTACAGAGTACTTCAAGAATAATGTTTCAAAACCTCATGTTGAAACTAAGAAGGATATCAATCAAATCATACGAGATACTCTGCTATTATTACCTAAAGCAGTCACAGAGCAAATCCTGGATTTGATCCGTGGAAGGGAACCTAATCACCATCAAGAAGCATCCATAGTTGAGCCTTCCATTTGTGAGTCCATTAAAGAGCCTTTATAAGAGGAGCTCCATAGTCATTGCCTAATAGATGATAATTTGAGTCAGTATCCAAGCTATCCGAATCTTGATTTAGACCTTGATCATATCACTGCAAAAGAAGAAAAGGTGGAAATTAATAAAACTTCCGTTGAAGAGCAATCATGTGGTCATATTGTAGTCGAAGAAAAAGTTTGTGAGGACAGAAATGAGCATAGTTATATTTTTCCTTATCAAATGAATGATGATGGTCATTTATCCTCAGTTAAATTTAATGAACAATCTCAAGAAGAACAACCACATGATGATGATACTCTAGTGAGTGAGCTTGACCTAGATCTTTCTTTGTCACATCTTTCTAACTGGAATCCGTGTCCAAATAATCATCAAGAGCCTCCAAGGAATGATTCTTGTAATGTTGTTGCTATTCTCCATCATACTTTTGGACAAGGTGATTTGGTCGAGCAAATTAATCATAGTGAGTCTAGTTCTTGGAATGTTAGTCTTAATTTTCTCAATTTCTCTAGCAAATGTCCCGCATCACATGGAAGATTGGTGTTAACATCTTTAGGTGATACAAATCAAAGCTTAATTTGTCAATCCACCCTCCCATCCCAGCTCTTGAAGTCCTTCTCTATGGTATCATGTGGTACAGATTCTAGAAAGTGCCAAATGGTAAATGGTAAAACATTTTATATCCTTTCATCCTTGGTGCATAATGTTTTCAACTTTGCTAATTTCTTTGATTGGGTGAATGAGAAGCTCTATAAAGACCAATTCCATATTTTCTTATTTTATAACCAACAAATGGGGTTAATCTCAATTTCTGGTTTAAAGATTTCTAATTTGTCCCTATTTTGCTTCATCATTGATCATAATGTGAGAATGATTGAGTATGCTGACCAAAAAGACGAGGGAAAAAATGATGGCCTTGGAGGGATGAATTATGTATCGTATTCTTTTCTTTCATCAAATTTAAACTTACATAAATTTTATGATCCTATCGATCCATGGATGGAAGAAGTCTACAACAATCAATCTCATCCCTGGCATGATTTCATTTCTCTTTATCCATATATTTCTTTGATTTTCAAACAACAAGTTACAATAGCTTCAATTTTCATTCACATTACTTACAACCTATCTTTGACTTGTTGTATCATTAGCTGTAAAGAAAGCTCAACAGATTGGTTTAGCAAGTGGTTGCATTGGATTTATGATTTTACTTAGCACTTGCCTAATTGGTTAAGTTAGAGTAAGTAGGATCTAAATAAGCCTTTCCCGGCAGTAGTATAGAATCTTGCTTTGTTGTTTGAAGCTCACCTTTGAAGCTCTTAGTGTAATTTTGTTATCCTACAAAATAAAATAAAATAAAAAATCAACTTTTATTGAAAGTTGTGGTTATAGATTAGATTTATTTTCCGCTTTTCAGTTTCATGCATCTTTATTTTTAGTATTTTATATATTATCCACATATTGTTCTGACGACCGGACTGTGAGTTTGGTATAGCTCTGGACATGTTGCAGGTAGTCAGGTACATTCTTGGTAGCGGTTGCAGAGCTGGATGGATTGATCGAGGATGCGAGAAGTAGAGTGTGCGAGGACCAGATATTCTGAGGTTCTCAAGTGCTTTTTTTAGCAAAGCACTTGTCCCAGTTGGAGCCAGATGTTATCACATATATAGTAGCCGAGCTACCATATTCTATTTTTCAGACACAGTACATTTTTCAGCCAGATCTCTTACATATGAGATGCTGAGATGAGCATTTTTGATGGATCATTTTTGTATTAGTGGACTATTGTACTCTCCCATGCCAGGACTGAGTCTCAGGACACTCAGATTTGCGGAACGATATAGCCATTTATGTTATTTTAGAGCAGTAGTGGATGCCCAGTGTTATATCAATACTTTCTCATTGGATATATGGTGTTTCAGATGGATTATATTGCATGGATATGACTCAGTATTTTATATGGTGTTATGGTTATTATTGCTCTTATATTGATTCTTGTGACATATATTGACTTGTGGTATTATGATCTGGCAGTCATATTTATATGGACTCGGTTGTATATTATACTATGTATTGATGTCCTTACTCTGGCTTTGAAGTTCTTGATCTATACTCATTGGTTTTACCCTCCTTAGGGAGAATAGAGGTAGTCATTCCCACCATTGTTTTGGCTTGCTAGTGATTGGCTCCATCATTTCATTGTCTTCATCCATCCATTACCTTCCAGTTTAATTTTCAACTCGATTGACTTCTTGACTTGTGGCATGGAGGACCTTTTTCCCCGCTAGAACCTTTGTTGGACAAGCCTCCTTGTTTACATTGTGTCTCGGCTCTGAGTTGGTGACAAAACTTGCCTTTGGTAAGTTGGATAGTATGCTTAAATCATTCTGGTCAGTTGTCCCGATGTTTGGCACTGTGCAGAATTCCCCCTAGTCACTTGAGATGTTGTTGGCTAAAACTGAAAGCTCATGTACTACTTTTATTGAAATATTAAATATGTGCCCATAGAAAATGAAAATTGTAAAACTGTGTTTTTTAACATATGTAAAAAGGGCAAGAGCAATGAAATGCTAAAATACTCCTTGAAGAGTATAAGAAAAGGTCCAAAAAGCAATGGTTAAAAAATGTTATATCAAAGAATTGCTGACCTTGTTAAAAATAAATATGGCCCAGATGAAAGCTGCGATTAGCTGTGCTTTTGAGCACTAGTGAAGTCCCAAAGGGTTCATATAGGCCAAAAAGGCCACAGAATAAAATGTGATCCTAATGAAATTGGATCAAGATTGATGTAGACATGATGCCTAAGTTGAATAAGCACTCTCTAAACAACTCATCCATTTGTGAGGCACTACCATTCCTTGTGTTGTTGTTTGTCTAGTATTAGTTATAGTGAGTTCTCCCTTTCCTTGTCCAAAGTGTCATCATGTTGAGTAGGAGGTCATCCTTTGCCTTAGTCTTGTCATTTCCACCTTTCACCCTTCACTAGCAAAATGACTACAGCTATGAAGTCAGTATAGTCTTGAAAGTCTGAGTCTAAGTAATAATAAATAAAGCCTGATATTTATAAGTATTTGTTGATGTACCGCCAGTGAAATGAATGCTACTTGTTGATTTTGTTACGTAAATGAGTTGTAGAGCATGGTTTAACCTCTTACCACTTGCAGCAGATTGATCTATTCTGAGTTATTATTGGTGTCTGATTATTCACAGATGGTTATATTGTTTATTGGTTATGATTGATGATCAGACAGAGACCTATGAGGGGTATGAGTATAGACTTTTGATGGATTGGGACTCTTTGAGTCCAATGAGATAGTTTATTTCCAGTTTCGGGCACTTACATATGTGATTAGGATTATTCTGCTTTTCTGATGCAGTTTTTCTTTACAGATTGATTTGTTTGAGCAGGGAGATGTTTCAATTGGATCTCCTAGGGCGTTGTATGGGCATAGGGGGGTGCAGCCACTTGTTTGTACCATTGTACCCCCATCCCAGAGAGCTTGGAGGGCTCAATTTGACAATGCAGGCACCCTAGGAGGTTGTTTTAGCAGTATCACATTTCCTAAGACAGATTAAAAAATGATCAAATGGCTATTGAAGAAATCGATTTGGGCTACTGAGGCAAAGAAATGGCATGGGGTGAGTCACAATGATGAGAGTGATGTCTTCCACACCTTCTCCAACAGTTTCAGTATTTTATGGGGCCCGCACCTATTTTTGGGCAAATTTTATATATTTTCTGGAGCTTTTTGGGAGACCCACGATTTCCTCAAGGAGGCAGAAAAGTCAAAATTTTAATTTGTTATATTATTTATTGTGCCATGGGGACACCCAAACGGAGTTAGTCAAACACTCCTTGGACCCACCATGTGCTTTCATTTATTTCTTGTTGAGTGGGTTACCTTTATTTGGATGGTTTAAGTCCACTTTGGTAAATTATAATTATATTGATCCATGTATTGTATGTTGAGCTCATCTCAACCATTGATTAGAACATTGTATCTTTTAATCTTAGCCACTCGTTTTGAGAGTGGTTAGGATTTGGTTATGATTGAGGTTCTCTCATTTCTATTTAAATGAGAGAGCTTCTCATTTGTAAGGGGTCTTTGGCTCTTGGATCTGAATAATAGAAAGACTTTTTCTGTGGAAATTTTCTGGATTTGCTTTGCATCTGATGTGCTCAAATGGTGATTAGCTTGTCTTCAACTTACTAGCATTGTGGAAATTCTCATGAGATCTAATTTCTTTTCGTGGCTATCATTGTTTTGTCTACAGGAGGGCGTTTTGGCTGGAGCGTTTTTGTAGGGGGGCCTAAACTCGCTCGGTTCTCTTCGTCTTGGATCAGGGGGTTTTCATTAGTTTCATTGCGATCTATGATTACTTCATGTTACTGTCTTGTAGCATTCAGTTTCTTTATTTTGTATGTGCAAATCTGATATGGTTGACGTTTGCTCATGCAGGGTAGGGGGCGCTTTGATGGCTTGGAGCTTGCATATGCCATAGAAATCACGGGGATCTTCCAGGATTGATCGGGATTGCTAGGATCGTCACTGTTACAGACTTCTACAAGCTTATCTAGGTAATATCCACAGGTAAGTTCTTCTTTTTTTATCTTATTCCATTGTACCTTGCTGAAATTTAACTATTTTTCTGAAAACACCTAAACCATAAAAACCTAAAAAATCAAATAATCAGGGAACCGTCCGATCTTTTTCCAAACCATTTCTGGGTTTCATAGATCGGGCCTCCCCTTAACTAAATCAACTGGAACTCTGGTCAAATTCGTTATAGATTGACCTAGATCTGATTTTTCAGCAGAAAACTGCATAACCCCGCATTGAAAAAATTGACCTGCTAGGGTTTTGAGTTTTTCTGATTTTTGACTTCACAGACGGATAGATCGGGTCTTGGGCAATCCAAATCAACCCCAAAGTTGTCAAGAGGCTCAACAGTTTGACCGGGATCTAAAAAATAGACTAAAACTGCCCTAGCGCCCTCACTGAAAATTGGCCTTTTTTGAAAGTAGTTTTTTTTTAAATCTGACATGATAGGCTGATAGATCGCGTCCTAAGCATCGCAGAACACCCTCAACGCTGTGCTAATTCATCCCGGTTTGCCCTAGATCTGAAAAAATCAGTTTTCAGCCTCCTAGCCCCATCATCAGATTTTGACTTTTCTAAATCTGATTTTCCTGTTGTTTTCCTGATTTGGGCTTGTAGATCAGGTCTCCCTGATCTCTTCTCATCCTCAACGCTGAGCCATCAGCCTTCCGGTACCCCATAAAGCTTTAGATTTGTCTTCCTAGGCCCTAGCGCTAGCTATCTACTGAGCTGGGTTTCCTGTACCTTGGCTTTTCTGGACCAATTACTTTTTGGTTTCGTAGATCAAGGTGTTTCCCAAGTGGGTTTCCTAAAACGTTGTCTTACTGCTGACTCCATTGCCCAATGCATACAAAGCACTGATCTCCAAGCTAGCACTGCCCTTAGGCTCTTAGCCTTTGCCATCTACCAACATTCACTGATAGCTCAAACACCTTTTACTGAGTCTGATTTCTAGGTACTGGATAGTCCTAACTCTATTCGTGCTCGCCCTGTCATAGTTACGTTTCCCAAGACAGTTGCTAGTACCTAAAACCTAGAGCTAGGGTTCCCATTCACCTTGCACCTTAAGTGCCCTGAAGCCCCATCTGATCTTCTTCTGGTGTCTAGGTTCGATCTCTCCTGTCGGGAGCAGATCCGGGTCTCCCCCATTGTTTTCTTGGACTAGGATAACCTAAAGTGAAGGCTGCCTTGATTGGCGTGACAACCATCCATTTAGGAGTCTAGGCAGTCGTGGTTCCACCCCTTAGTTGCTTGCCCCTCTACCATTTATTCTGGATCCACCTTAAGCAGGCAACTACAAGGCAGATGATAACACCGATGTTTTCAACAATGGTCAAAAGTAGCAAACTGCTATAAATAACTGTCTACATGATGGACCTCTCTCTACTAAAAGTTATAGAAGGCTCCCATGTTTGGCTGAGCCTTGAAGTCAGTTGCGCATGACTAGTCTCTCACAAATGAGGCTGCCTATGCCCTTGAAATCTCTTGATGGTGGCATTCTGTCGTGTTTGTTGAAAGCTATGCAGAACCTGAATAAATAGCTAGTGGATTCTCACTTGTTTCATGATTTTCCATAAAGAGAATATTGTCACATATAACATGTGACGAGTGTGGTAAAAAGAAAATTAATCCGCATGTTGCCTCCTTTCACACACCTAGGGGGGAGCGTGGAAGAAATCTTCAAGCCACTCGGTGTGTCCTTGGGAGAAAGTCTCTAGTCAAGATTGGCATCTTGTCCTTGACTCCTCCGTTTAGGCCAAATCCTAATCGAAGCCAAGGGGGATAGACCCTATTAGTTTTTAAGGTTGTTAAGGCTTAATGTGATGATGATTAAGTTACTTAGGAGTTTGATGAAAAAGAAATACTTGAGCAAGATATTTGCAATGATAATTTAAACACGACAACATATAGAATCATTTAACACATGATATATAAAGCATATAGAAGCAAATGTTTGTATGATGATAATACTAGTGCCAAAAGTGGAGTCCAAAATAATAAAATGTTGCATTGCTGGGATGTTTTTCAAATGCTCTTGGTCAGTTTTAAATTAATATGGAAGATGAGTGAATTAGATTAGGGGGAAGGGAACTCCAAATATACCCGAAAGTATGAGGAATATGTCCAAAACCCTTATCCGATGCAGCTCCACGCGAGGAATATGTGGGATGGGTCGGAGTCTTTGAGACGTGTCCAACACTACACCAACAAGAGTGTATCTTGACGGTGTCTCTAGGTCACTACCTAGTTGTTCCCGCTTTCTCTGTGAATTTTCCACCGCAACGGATCAAATCAAGGCGTTGGATTTTCTCCTGGGGAGGTTAATTGAGATGTGAAAACTAATTAAACTAGTCACCCACGTTGCTTTTGATGCAGCCAACTGTTCGGTCGAACCGCAGCTGTGCAGAGCATACACAATGGAGTTTTGTTGATTTTAAAGATTTTAAAGTTTGTTTATTTAAAAAGAAAAAATAACCTTCAAGAATCTCTTTCGGTTCAAGTGAACCTCAATCGGGAAAGCAAAGAGGGGTTAATTTTAAGCGAGAAGTTAAAAACTAACACAAGATACTAAAAAACAAACAAAGGTTTTCTAATTAAGACTACCACGCATTTCTTTCCCCTTTCGGGTAACTCGGGAAGTCGTGGGGTTAGTATTTGTATTACTCTTGATCAAATAAGATATAATATGAATATACAGATCAAAGTATACAATTTTGCAACAAAAACTAAACTAAACAAGCAAAACACAAAAAATTGACACTGACAGCAACCCCCCCGGGGAGATGGGGAGTGGGGTCTGAAGAGCCTACTCAAATAGCTTTATTGAGATTGGTTACAATGATTTGAAGAAGAAATTCTCTTTGGTCCTTGTTATTTGGGATCCAAAGGCTTACAAAAACTCGGAAAAGAAACCTCGAAAGTAGGGGGAACCCTTGGGAAGCTCCGGGTGGCCCAAAAATCCAAATTTGGGCAGCATTTCCTTCTCTTTTTTGGTGGACCTGCTAAAAACCAGCAAGCATATGTTAGTAAAATTTGCCCCAAAACACTTTAAAAGTGTCTCTGGACAATACAAAAAAAATTCTTAAAAAAGTTCTAAGTTAAAACTATGAAAAGATGCAAAAACTTAACCAAGGATAGCAAGCTTTCCTTGGGATCTTGGCTTGCTTTTTTGGGGCAGCCAATAAGACTCAACACTTAGATTGCAAGGTATAACATTAGACTTTGAAGAAAAACTATTTTATGCAAGTTAACGTTTTTTCTTAAAATGCCTTTGCAAAAACAAAATTTCTTATGCCAGATCTACTTTAAAAAAAGATGAAAACTGAAGCACTTGCTGGATCTGAGCTATTAAATCTTGAAAACTAGATCTTAAAATATTTGTATTTTAATGCATATATCTAATTAAACAAGATTAAAAGCCGAAGAGAATGTTGATTTTAAACAAGAGAAAGGAGAGAACAAGAGTGTGCTGCCGTGGAGGATTTGCTTGGAAAAACTTCGTAGTGAGATGCCGAGGGGCTATGTATTTCGTATTTGTTTGAAGTGGGGTGGAGTCAAACTAGATCCACACCTCTTCCATGCTAGGAATCCTGAAACTTAACCAAACACTTGCAATACCCGTGAGATCTTGAAACATATACAAAAAGAGGTTAAGAAAACATGTAAATAAACTTATTAACATGCAATATTTCACCTCTAAACATACATGATAACATAGAAACTAAAGTAAACTTACTTTCAATTTCTATTCCTACCGATTCAGAGAAATCATTATAGGTAAGATCTATACCAAGAATAATGCAAGAAAATTGGAAAAATACACAGTTTACCTCAATAAAACATGACAATCTTAGCCCACACAAAGTAGCAAACCACCATTATCCTCCAAAGCTTTTCTTTATTATAAGCACAATAACAAAAGTATGACAAAATACATTAGCTTGCACTCTCTTCTCAAGACCGAACTAGTTTGTGAGAGAGGCAGGGGCTTTATTTATAGCCAGAGAGACCCAAAGGGGGAGCAACCCTGACTGGCAGAGAGAGTTTGAGTTAATGGAAATGAATGAGGGATGAGTGAAGCTTGAACTGAGTTGAAGGGGAGTGGGACTGGAGAGGTAGGTGCCACCTCTCCTACTAACCCCACCTATCCATTAATCAACTTCCACCTCAACCCAAGCGTGAGCATTCAAGAGGGGGCACATTCTCCAGACTTGGAGTCTTCCAGACTTCCCTTTTGTCCTTTTCAAATCTTGACTAACTTGGTTTTTATTTGGTTAACACCATACAAGTGATGACTACTATTAGATTACAATTTGACTTATTTAGCCGTGGCCATTTGCAATAAATATTTATTAGAACGCACTTCTTAGAAGCTAAGACAATAGGGTTTCACTTGTACAAGGCATGGGATAATGTTGTTAAAGGACTAGTGATAAACTGAGTTTGACTTTGCTTTTATCAATGGCAACGGATATTTTTCTTCATATGCATGTCTAGATCTACTACTCATACTTACTGTTTTATTGGTATTGATCTTTCCAGCTACCAAAAATTATTCACATGAAGGAGTTGTACTATTTTCATGATCTGATTGATACACTACTTGACTGGGGTTATGAAAAAGGAGTCACGTTATTTGGCTATGGCTTTGATTTTCGGCAAAGCAACAGGTAACCAGTCACTAGCTGGTCCTTTTAAGATGGTTGAAATGCTCGTAGAAAGGAACTTTAGATTTGTTTTAAAGTAGAAGAAAAATCAATGTAATTCCTACCTACGATGATGCTTTTCTAGTAATGTAATTAAGATGCTATTTCTTAGTCTTTATAAGCAGTTACCAATTTTATTATGATATTGAATTTTGATAGAAGAGAGATTTTTCATGCTGGTGTGTTAATTAGAATTACAAAATCAATGGATGGATTAAAAGAAAAACTGGAGGCAGCTTACAAGGCTTCTGGTGGAAAGAAAGTCAACATAGTTTCTCATTCGATGGGTGGATTGCTTGTCAAGTGTTTTCTTTCTCTGTATCCTGATGTAAGTTTCTGTTTGTTAATGCACATTAAGGTTCTTCATGAATCTCCTACATTACTTACGATTGTCTGTATTTTATTTACTTTAGGGTTTCAGCCATGTTTAGTTCTGGTTCAGGCAAATCATTAGGCTCTTCTTGTGTAATTCTGCAGATATTTGAGAACTATGTAAGCACATGGGTTTGCATTGCTAGTCCTTTCCAAGGTAAATGTGTCACTTACAAATTCCTAACAAGTGATGCATTACAGGGTCATCTAGGCATATGTCCATAATGTCCAATGAAATATTGCCATTTCATTCTGTTTATGCTTGTTAAAAACTGTAGAGCCAAAGTCTCATCTGCTGGTAAGGATAATTCTTTCTGTTCCCAAGTATCAATTTTCAGAAGTTAGTGATGAAAATTTGCCACTTGCATTGTTTGCAGGTTGTCCAGGTTTCATTAATGATTGTCTTTTGACTGGTATGCAATTTGTTTATGGGTTAGAGAGCTACCTGTTCATATCTCGTTGGACCATGCATCAACTGGTACTGTTCACATTTCAAAGCTCTGTATTCTCTTTTTCATGGTTGTAATTAATTTGCATTTTGCTTCCACGTTCAACAAGGCTTCTCTTCAGAATGAGCATGGGAAATCTGTTGTTTTAAATGTATAAGACCCTTGCATATGCACATTTTCTAAATGAGTATCATATGCATATATTTAATTCATTAAAAAAAAAATGGCATACATCTTTTTATTAATATATGAAAATATACAAAAACTGTTTCTGAAGCGATTCTATATCAGGACCATAAGAATGCATCATTGAAGGACTCTTACACACATTAAATAGCAAGGCCTTGATCAAAATATATAATGGAATATATATGTTAGTCTTTCAAATTTACTAATCAATTTAGAGGGTCACTTACTTATTGGACTTATGTGAGAGATTCATCAAAATTGCAATGGCACGAGGTAATGATGTTGGGGGGCTTTCCAAAAGTCCTTGCATTGTTTGCAACTTCTATGCATACTTCTCAACTATGACTTACGAGATGGCTGTTGATACTATGGTTATTGCATATTCCCTTGTCCGAAGAGAACAAATGAATAGATAACCAAGAGTGCATGAGTGAGAGCTCAATGATGCCCAAAAGGTTATGGTTGTAGAAGTGCTGATATGATTACAGTACCAACGATTTGAGTGCTCACACACATGAGAACATAGAGAGCAAGTATGTTAGTATTAGAGAGTGTTCAAGTGACCATGTTTCCTATAAAATACAGTAAATGGGTGAGTGATAAATTTAGACAAGTCACCTGAATGAGATGAGGATTAAGAACAATATAATACATTTTTTTTTGGAGAAATACACCTTATAGAGTCTCTCTGGCTAAGTTGCTACACTACAAGGGGTGTATCTATGCCTTCAAAATCACCCAGGACTGCACTTGGTCTCATTTGCACCTACTTTTTCATTCTTGAACACAGGTCTCCATGTTAATACAAGCCCGATCACCTTGTTGTTTGCTGCTAGACCACACACCAGTGGGAAATATAATACATGATAACACAGGTTCACTAGACTAAGTCTCATAATTTCCTCCTTGCCAAGAGGAAATCATCCCCATGTTGAAAAATGTAGCTCAAGCAGGAGCTTCTTGCACAACTTAGGTGTGAATGTGCTAGAAGTAATTCGAGACAACTTCTTTGTGACCACTTAGTAAAAGTGGGAAATAATACCATCTTGTAATTTCACTTCATAAATAAAATTGGAAGTCTAATTTCCTTTCATCTCTTAGTCTTAGAAATCTAAAAGAAATATTCTAGAGATTCTAGAATATTAGTGAGTTGGATTTGATAATCTTAGCCATACACCTCATTGTTGAGATAAGGTGGTTGCTAGGATGATCCAAGAGGATCATCTCAAAGTCGATCAAAGTTAAAGTCTTCAAACAACAAAATAAAGCTTACAAGGGTAAAGAGCTCGTCGACAGCTTTCCGACAACGCTTGTTTCGTGCGAAACAACCTCCAGATGAAGAAGTTGTTAGCATTTGAAGTTTTGACAAGGATGGTTAAAATTGTTAAAAGTGGTAAAAATGGTTTAAAAAAAAGGTTTATAAGCTATGTGGTTAAAAGGGTTGGAGCCATGGGAATCGAACCCAAGACCTCCACCAAGGTCACCACAAGCTCCATTAGCAATCACATATTATTATGGTTGAAAGGTTATATGTCATGTTAAAAAATGGGGAGGGGCCACGGGCATAGCCCTTGACCCCATGCCAACACCAAGGCCCCATTCGAATTTTATAGAACCAAGTTATATGTTATAAACCATATATTAAACATTACATTAACGTGGAGCCAAACAATGGAACCATATCCATAATGTAACGTGGAGCCATATCACAACAAAACTTATCCATATCATAACGTGGTAAATGCGCCAATGTCAAAACCACATGTTAAATCATTTTATAACGTGTTCACATGTTATATTTGCCACCATTCAAAATCACGTGGAAGGAGGAGAACCCTGTGGGTTTGACCTTGGGACCTCTCCCCAAATAACTCAGCGCTTTGCCATTGGGGCACCGCCCCACTGTTGCAATGTAAGCGGCGCTAAATCCTTTTAAGGTTGCTGCGCCAAAAACTTATAAAAAGCCACGAAATTCCAAAGCCACGGTCAAGTTTGGAGTTTTCTACACAGCACGTAGGTTGCACAGGAACCGAGACAGGTACAGGCATAGATCTCGAGGCGCACATGCCTTTAATGGGCATAGATATCAAGGCAAAATCTATACAATTTGTACTCTTTTGTCTTAATTGTAGGCAGTGTGTCTCGTTTTGCGTGCCAGAGGAGGACTCAAGCACATAGGGTAAACTTTATACTCATTTTTCTCAGAATTTCGCAAGGAGTTTAGTGGTGCTGTTTATTTATGTTTCTGACTGACGGAAAACAGAAATGTTTCTAGAACACTCATTTTGTAAGCTTTTGAAGACTTAATAGATCAGCCTTCCCATTGGAAGTGGCCCGGAGACATAGCCCAAGAGGGTTGAACTCTGTTATCAGCTATTGTCTTCAATTTTTGGTTTTCATATCTCTTTTTATTTGCTTATGTGAATGATTTAAAGCATTTAAAATTTAGTTTTTAAGTCTGTTTTATGAGTATTTAATATACAAATTCACATGCAAATTTATGGTTAAAAGATCTTGAAATTTTAGATCAAGTTTGGTATCAGAGCTAGATAACCATTGCATTGTGAATTTGCTAGTACCTAAACTCTAGAGCTAGGGTTTCCATTTACCTTACACCTTACGTACCTCAAAGCCACATTTGATCTGTTCTGGTGTCTAGGTCTGATCTCTCTTGTCGGGAGTAGATCCGGGTCTCCCCCGTTGTTGTCTTGGACTTGGATAACATAAAGTGAAGGATGTCTTGATTGGCGTGACAACCATCCATTTGGGAGTCTAGGTAGTCTTGGTTCCACCCCCTTAGTTGCTTGCCCCTCTACCATCCATCCTGGATCCACCTCACACAAGCAACTACAAGGTTGGTGATAACATTTTGGCGTCGTTGCCGGGGAGGTAGAGGCCTACCTTGGTTCAACATACCTCACCTTTCCCTACGACATATCTTTTATTGGTGAATTATTTGTGTGGTTCACCTAGCGACTCCACCCCACGATTCCACTGAGGATTGTACCCAATATATTAATCTTAAGTTCCTAGAGCGTCCTATAAACCCTCAAGGAATCCCCATAACTTACGCAAGGAAAAACAGCCACACTGTTGCCTCAAATCATCCTTTGGGATCCCTTTCAGCTTCATCTAGCCCAATGGCCGAAACAAACACTAGGCAAAATTAGAATGCTCCTCCTCCACAAAACCCTAGGATTTTTGGAAGGAAGGCCAAGGCATCTCCTTTAGATTTCTCCCTGATCCGGGGGGCCCCACATGACATGCCTGAGAGGTATTTCGAAAAGGTTCCTAAGTTTGATGGAGTGTCAGCTACCTCCATCGAGGACCACATTGATAAATTTTGAGATCATATGGAAGCATACGGAGTTGTGGATGAAGATGTATTCATGAGAGGTCTTCTGTATTCTCTGGAGGGAGATGTGCGGAAGTGGTTTGATAGGTTACCTGCTTCATCCATCAATGGTTATGACCACTTCGTCACAAAGCTTAACAGTGATTGGTCTCACAAATTGGATGGGAAGTTCCTCTTGCATCAACTGTTTGACATAAAGAAGAGGGAAAATGAAACAGTCCATGAATTTAACCTAAGATTTGATAAGACTGTAGGAAATATCCCAGATGAAATTAGACCAAAAGACCAAGCAATTGTTATCCATTATCTAAATGCTTTTGATGGTTGGTTGGGTTTTAGTTTGAAGGATAAAAATCCGAATGACTTGAAGACTGCCCAGTTCAATGCAAAGATGGTTGAACAACATGCGACATCTATGGGCAAGCAAAACTTCTTTGATCATTATGCCCCATCCACTTCTAGATCTGAGCCTAAGTTCCGAAGGACTAAGGAGCCTGTGAATGAGCCAAAAGAGGCAAAGGACACGTTAGAAACCATGCAAGAAATGATGAAGCAACTAACTGTCCTGACCAAAAACGTTGCTAGTTTCCACAATCCGAAGAGACATAGAAACCCTTATGGCCCTAGACCTTACTGGAACAACAATCGAGGTCCTGAGAGAGATCCTAATAGAAGAAGGCCCGAGTATCTAGAGAATCCTGAGAAGAGGAATGTTAATTGGTGTGATGAAAATGATGAAGAGCCAACAAACACCAACCACCTTGATGACCAACCAAACAACATCAATTTCATGAATGATTTGTCTTTTGATGATGGGTTTGGAAGAATTCTCCTAGAGGAAGAAACTTGGGAGCAGGAAGAGGATTTTGTTGATGAGCCTAAACCTTCATGTTGTGCAATAAACATCACTAAACCAAAAGAAGAACCACAGGTTAGAATTTATAAACGAAGAGTGGATCCCCAACCTTCTTTCTTTGACAAACGAAAAGTAATTAATGAAGATAAAAAGGAAGAAGAAGATCTTGTCTTAGGAGATTTGAATCTGAACATTGACATAGAGAAAGAGTTGAGCAAGATAATGTGTAACATCCCTATAACTGAACTGATGAATGTGCCCTCTGTAAGAAGCCAAGTAGAAGAGTTCTTTGATGGCATTGGCCAAGACAAAACCCCTGAGTTTGCTTTAGAACTCAATCGCATATAGAGTCCTGAGAGGATACAACTTAGCAAAGATGAAAAGGATCCACCTGTTAACATACAGTCTGCTATCTATGAAAGAAAGAATGGTGGTCACCCTCCCTTTTACCTAACCTTGCACATTCAGAATATGCTCCTGCACAATTGCATGTTGGATTTCGGAGCAGCTATGAATGTAATGCCTTTGCATGTCATGAAGGAAATGGGATTGGAAGTGACTGGGCCTTATGGAAATGTTTGTGGCATAGACTCGAGGCGAGTGCCATCCTATGGCTTGATCAAAAACCTTAGAGCTGATCTGTTTGCATGCTCAGACATTTCCACTATGATGGAGGTAGTTGTTATTGACTTGCCCCTAGCATATGGAATGCTTTTATCTAGAAAGTGGGCAGCTGGTTTAGGTGGATACCTCATGATGGACTTATCATACCTTTGTGTCCCAAACTTTGACGGGGCTCTGATCAGGATCAATAGGGAACCCTGCTATGACAAACATTTGGAGACTTTTGAAGAAGGAATTAAAAACACATATGGGGAAGAATTGTCGAATAATGCTAAGGCCCATCTTGTAGAAGATTGTAACAAACATAAAATAAGATAATCATTAAATAATTAGGTTAACTAAGTTAGGTTATGAAATGAGGTGTCTCCTCATTTCAAATGCCCAAGCCATATTTAAGGCAGGGCCACCATTGTAACATATCATTTGTTATCTTATCATTAATATATATATTTGCCTTATGGCTTATCTCATTTACCAAGTTTTCTGGTAGTATTATTTGTATGAGCGAATAAATATTATGATACCAAATGAGCCGAATATTTATTCGCTCATACAAATAATATTACTAGAAAACTTGGTAAATGAGATAAGCCATAAGGAAAATATATATATTAATGATAAGATAACAGATGATATGTTACAATGGTGGCCCTGCTTTAAATATGGCTTGGGCATTTGAAATGAGGAGACACCTCATTTCATAACCTAACTTAGTTAACCTAATTATTTAATGATTATTTTATTTTATGTTTGTTACATTGCCACTCTCTTAGAAAGGCTTTGTCCTCAAAGCCTTATAATGTTGTTGCGTTGTTCTTTGTGATGTTGTGGCTGAAGAAACATGTCGATACGAACTGCTAAGTGTAGAGCATAACTTTCGATATGTGGATGGGTCAATCCATCCTAAATTGATTTGTTGTTGACTGTTGGGATTTCCGACTGATCTGTCGTTAGGAGCTTTGATCATATTAGTATCATTATCTTTCAACATTTCCCACTTTTTAGAGTTTCGGTTTTTATGGTTGGGGTGTTGATAGGGAATTTTTACAATGTCATTTTCTTTTACGAGTGTCGTATTTTGAGTTGGAAGTTGTTTGTTCGTCCCTTGAGGTTTTAAGGTTTCCTTTTGTATCTTTTCCAACTGCACGTAATCATTTTGAAACTTCTTAATCACTTCTACTTGCGTGTTTCTGTCATCTTCAGACTTTTTAAGTTGTTCCATAAGATCTTTGTTATGACTTCTGATGCAATCATTTTCTTCCTGCTTGTCTAGAAGTTTCCCTTCAATGTCTTCCGTAGATTGTTCTGTCTTCCAATTATTTTCCAGCTTCTTAATTTTTGTGACTAGTGTTTTGTTATGATTCCTTAATTTGAAAATTTCTTCGGAATTGTTGGATAGTGTTTTATTACTTTTTGCGATCTCTGACTTATGAGTCTTTTTAGAGTCATCATTTTGTTATTAAAGAACTTTTATCTGTTGTCGATACTGGTCGATCACTGACTCTTGATTTTCTAATTGATGTCGTATCTGCATTAGTTCTTCATCCTTGTCACTAACGATTTTGTTCAATCGTTTTATTTCCGCTTCATAATCATTTATTTCTTTCTTTATATCTTGATTTTTCAATCTCCGATTAAAATCGTTTTCGCTTTTTAATTTCTCAATTTGGGCAGACAATTTTTCTATATGATTTTTCTGATCATAAATTTTTTGTTCCTTGAGCTCTTTTTGCATCTCATGTATTTTAATTATTACTTCCGAGTTCGTATTTGTGTCTCATAATTCTTCATTGTCTCTTTGATAACGCTTTAATTTGGCTTCTAATTTCTCTATTTGTAGTTGCAAACCAGAGTCCATGATCTCTGATTTCTTCCACACTAGATGATGATGGTCTTCGATTTTTTTATTATTTTGTTTTCCTTTGACTTCCCCACCTAAGTTCAATCTCACTTGCTTTTTAGTATCAATTATTATGCACATTTTTTATCTTTTATTTCCCTTAAGTTTTGTAAAATGTGAGTAGATTGGGTGGTTGGAAGGAATGAGTGTTATATTGCCCACCCAAGTTCAAATCTCACTTGCTCTTTACTAATAATTATTATGCACTTTTATATTAAAAATCAAATCCACTTTAAGAAACCAGGTGTGGTTTCACTTTTACCCTCTCTCTTTTTTTTTTTCTTTTGCTTTTATCTTTTCCTTTTTAACCTTTTTTTTTCGTTCCCTTTTTTTTGTTTTTCCTCGTTTTTTTAGTTTTTTACTTTTTACTTTTTTTTTCACTTTTTGTTTTACTCTCTTTCCTTTTTCTTTTTTCTTTTTACTTTTTTTTGTTTTGTTTTTTGGTCAAAGAGCATAAGTTTAGGGACTTCTCAATAAAAAAAAAACTTTCTTCAATTAGTATTCTTCAGATTTGCAACCAATATTTCTTCAATTTTTTTTATTTTTTTTGTCAATTTGAAATCTGAAAATGGCCAGAAGCCAAGATTGGTCAAAGACCAAGTGTATGAAGAAACTCTGAATTTACTCAGATAAAATCTGAAATTTTGGCTAAAAGCCAGAATGAGCAAAAGCCTGAGAAAGGGCTGGCTCTGATACCAAATGAGTTGAATATTTATTCGCTCATACAAATAATATTACCAGAAAACTTGGTAAATGAAATAAGCCATAAGGCAAATATATATATTAATGATAAGATAACAGATGATATGTTACAATGGTGGCCCTGCCTTAAATATGGCTTGGGCATTTGAAATGAGGAGACACCTCATTTCATAACCTAACTTAATTAACCTAATTATTTAATGATTATCTTATTTTATGTTTGTTACAAAGATGCAAATGAAGTGTGGAAACATAAGCAGCCTGAAAGCATGTTTCTGGCAATGGAAGACTCTGACTTATCTTCGGAAGAAAATCAAATAACTCAAATTGCCAGGATGAGTAGCTTGGAAATGCTTGAGGCTGAATGCTTAGAGGAATTAGAGGAGTTAAGAAGAAATGAGAACCCATTCCCAGGTCCCGAACAAAACCATGCAACAAATCTTATAATTGAGGTTGATGAAGTTGATGATGACAGACATGTTGGAAGAATCCCTCGTAGAGTGAATGAATGGTTTGCTTTAATTGACCAAAATAGAGAAAGAGAAAGCCAAGGACTAGAACCTATTTACCCATGGGAAAACCATCTTGAATTATATGGTGTAATAGAGGCTGATAATGAGGTCAGTAGCACCCATGTTTCTGATTTTGCTAGGTCATTATCCCATTTATATTTGGAAGATGGTAACCTAATTCAAGTCCATGATAACTCTCTAAGTTGGCAAGAGGATGCCTTAATAAATGATGCACCCGAAGGAGATTTTAATCTCAACAATCTCGCTATTTTTCAAACTCCTTCAGCCACACCGATTAGTGCCTTATCTGCTTATCCTCTCATTCCTAGTTTTCTCCTGCCACCCGAGTCATCCAGTCTTCACAATCATGATCTATCTCACATTCCTAGTTCTTCTGCACCACAGCCTAGAGTAGAACCAACCGATTTAGAGGGTATGTATATTCATGTTCCTACAGGGGAAGGCTCTAGCCGCGGTACTGTTATATCCCATATTCCTCATCCTTTGGAAAAAGATAGAGACTTCTGGACGGTGGGAGAAACTGTCAAACATATAGTATCTCCTCATGAGGATAAGCCTAGTACAAGTACACAGGGGATAAGGAGAGAGATTAGGGAGATCCTAGTTGGTAGCATAGCTATTCCCATTGACGGTGGTCCACCCAGATTTGATGTAGTACCTTCCAAGAGAAGCTCAAGGATTATCACCCCGCAACCTCGAAACATCATTGATGTCCTTCCCATGCCTATACGTAACATTGAAGTTGTCCCCAAATCGGTAAAATGGAATAGGTTTCCTGCTGGAAGTCGGGTTCTTATCCAAAACCACTTGCTGCATTTCCGATTGGGGCAAGCCAATGACCTCTGGGTTGGACCTTTTCTGTAGAACGTTGCGTTGGTGATATATGTTTTCTTGTCACCAGTACTGGACGACAGATTTTGCTTCCTGTCAACCAGAGGGATTTGAGGGGATACATTCCCGACCTCACTTAGCCTGAGTCCCACTTTGCCTGGTAGAGTAGAGTAGGTAGGACTTGAATAAGCCTTTCCCGACAGTAGTATAGAATCTTGCTTTGTTGTCTGAAGCTCACCTTTGAAGCTTTTAGTGTAATTTTGTTATCTTGCAAAATAAAAAATCAAACTTTTATTGAAAGTTATGGTTATAGATTGGATTTATTTTCTGTTTTTCATTTTCATGCATCTTTATTTTCAGTATTTTATATATTATCCACATATTGTTCTGATGATCGGTCTGTGAGTTTGGTATAGCTCTAGACATGTTGCAGGTTGTCAGGTACATTCTTGGTAGCGGTTGCAGAGCGGGATGGATTGATCGAGGATGCGAGAAGCAGAGTGCGAGGACCAGAGATTCTGAGGTTCTCAAGCGCTCTTTTCAGCAGAGCACTTGTCCCAGTTGGAGCCAGATGTTATCACATATATAGTAGCCAGGCTACCATATTCTATTTTTCAGACAGAGTACATTTTTTCAGCCAGATCTCTTACATATGAGATGCTGAGATGAGCAGTTTTGACGGATCATTATTGTATTAGTGGACTATTGTACTCTCCCATGTCAGAACTGAGTCTCAGGACACTCAGATTTGAGGACCGATGTGGCCATTTAGTCATTACAGAGCAGTTATTGATGCCCAATTTTATATCAGTGCTTTCTCATTAGACAGATCATGTTTCAGATGGATTATATTGCATGATTAAGACTCAGCTTTTTATACTGTGTTAAGGTTATCATTGCTCTTATACTCATTTTTGTGACATGTATTAACGTGTGGTGTCATGATCTGGCGGTCATAATTATATGGACTTGGATGTATTTTGTATTATGTATTGATGTCCCTACTTAGACTTGGAAGTTCTTGATCTATACTCATTAGTTTTACCCTCCTTAGGGAGAATAGAGGTAGTCATTCCCACCATTGTTTTGGCTTGCTAGTGTTGGCTTCATCATTCACTATCTCCACCCATCCATTACCTTCAAGTTTAGTTTTCAACCCGACTGACTTCTTGACTTATGGCATGGAAGATCTTTTTCCCCGCTAGAACTTTTGTTGGACAAACCTCCCTGTTTATATTGTGTCTCGGCTCTGAGTTGGTGACAAAACTTGCCTTTGGTGAGTTGGATTGTATGCCTAAATCATTCTGGTCGGTTGTCCCGATGTTTGGCACTGTGCAGAACTCCCCCTGGTCACTTGAGCTGTTGTTGGCTAAAACTGAAAGCTCATGTACTACTTATATTGGAAATATTATATATGCGCCCGTGGAAAATGAAAATGCTAAACTGTGTTTCTTAACATATGTAAAGAGGGTTGTTATCACATATATAGTAGCCAGTCTACCATATTCTATTTTTCAGGCAAATAGATTTCACTGCCGAAACCCCTTGTTAGCTGAAGACCTTCGTCTCCAACCCCAACTTGTTGCCGCGGCACCTGTTGCTACTGCTCTAGAAACTAAACTTAATAATAATAATAATCATAGATGATCCTTTTGGTTCAATGACCCTTCTTATACAGCTTAGCATGTACTTTTATGGTTTGCATGTCACTTTTATTATTTGCACTTTACTTTTTGAATACATGCAATTCTAATTTCTCATTGACTCTAAGCCTAGAGAAATAAGGCTTTCTTTACCATACTGATGGCTTAATACTGAATGAATGCTCTATTCTACTCCTGGTATCATATGTCCTCGGTCAATTCCCTTTTCCTGTAGTACCTGCTCGAACCTATGGGAATTAAATAGGTTAGCGGGTGTTTTTGGTGCTTAAGTAGAAGAGGACATTACACACTCATAGTTAAAATCTCATCCATATGCTAAGTATGCTCATACATTCAATACTAGGGTTGCAATGGAGTGAAATGACCCCACTTAGATTCTTGCTCTATGGAAATAAGCATATAACTAAGGGTACCAAGGTTGGTTGTAACATTTGGACACCTTAACCTCAGTAACTTAGTAATGCTCTCCCATTGACTTACCTTTGTGATCATTCATTAGGCATTAATATAATTATCTTATCTTATCTCTATCTCCAACTTATTGACAAAATGTCCACAACCCCCTTCCGGAATGGTGGATTCTACGCCTCATTATAAAAGAAAATAGATACAACAATTTATTGCTTTATATGTTTGGACCATTATGAAAGAAGTACACAAATTTGCTAGCTCAACTAAGTCTCAAAACAATAACAAGTTGACTATATATTATAAACCAAACCCATAAAGGTGGTTTAGGACACCATTTTGTACTTAAATCCTTTACTCTATTGTGTGGTCTTTCATTTTCATGATCCTTGGGTACTCTCACCCTTAGATTAATATCTTAATGTCGACTATTTGTAATTAATGGATTGTTTAAAGCGTTTTTTAAATGGTTAAATTTCGCTTGAAATGTAAGTTTTGACTTAGAGTTTTTGAGACTAAGTTCTAACATATATCTTTATTAGATGCACACCTTCTATTATGGCTTGGAAAATATGCATCTACCACCTAGACTCTTCCATTCAGCCTTCTCACAAATGAGCATTAGGCATGTTACCAGGCAAATTAGCAGGGCTAGTGCCTAGTAAGCACATGCAAAGGGGTTGTGACCCTATGTCACCTCAGTCACACCCATTTAACTTCTTGGGAGAGCCCTTCAATGCACCTGCCAACACTGTCTTCTTCCAAATACCTTATAGCGTAGATCAATGCCTTTCATGGAGTCAAGAAAATAGAAATGTCTACTAGATCTATCAAATAAAAGTCAATATAGATGGTTTCCTGTCAGATAGAGTCTTGAATGATACACAATAGCACAATGATGAATAGATGACTAATTCATAGGCAATGAGAATACTGTAGCCACTTTGTAAATCAGTACGATCAAGCATATAACATCCTCAATCTTCCCACTATAAGTTACAATGTACTTCAAGGGTGTAAACAAACGCAAGTAGCATATGTTGAAGTGCTGCAATAAGGTATTTAACAAAAGTCTAAAACATCTAACCTCAGGCATGTATTGGGATCAACACTAGCTTCAATGGGTTATTAACATGAAGCAGTATACATTAAGGTCTGAAACCAAAGCCAATGATCATTAATTGTATCATCAAATATCAAACTAATAAGTGATGTGTTAGGAATATTCACAACAGTAGCTTTCAGTTTGAAATGAAACCTTTATCATTCATAAATCATTGTGTTAGTATTAATGCATTAACAGATCAACACCTTCCTTTAAAGAGCAACGTGGTATCATTAATACAGGCCATGCATCAGTAGTTAATCTCTACAGTAAAAATCAACAATGGCAAACAATATATGAAATTTGTATTAACAATGAAACAAGGAATAAAACAATATATAGATATCAGCTACCAACAGCAGTAAGCACCAGTCCTAAACCAGACATAGCAGGACCTTGTTGTCACCTTTCACACACCTAGGGAGGAACCTAGCAAAAATCTTCAAGCCACTTGGTGTGTCCTTGGGGGCAAGTCTCGAGTCAAGGCTGTCACCTTGTTCTTGACTCCTTTGTTTAGGCCAACTCCTAATCGAAGCCAAAGGGGGTAGACCCTATTAATTTCTATGGTTGTTAAGGCTTAGTGTGATAATGATTAAGTTACTTAGGAGTTTGATGAAAAAGAAATACTGGAACCAGATATTGCAACGATATTTGATAAACAAAACAATATATGGAATCACTTAACACATGATATATAAATCATATAAAAGAAAATGATTGTATGATGATAATACCAGTGCCAAGAATGGAGTAAAAAATAAAAAAGTGTTGTTGTATTGCTGGGATGTGTTGCAAATGCTCTTGGTCAGTTTTAAATTAATATGGAAGATGTGTTAATTAGATTAGGGGGAAGGGAACTCCAAATATACCCAAAAGTATGAGGAGTATGTCCAAAACCCTTATTCGATGCATCTCCACGCAAGGAATATGTGGGCTCGGTCTGAGTTTATGAGACGTGTCCAACGCTACACCAACAAGAGTGTAGCATCACTGTGCCTCGAGGTCACTACCCAGTTGTTCTCGCTTCCTTTGTGAATTTTCCACCGCAACGGATCAAATCAAGGCGTTGGATTTTCTCCTAGGGAGATTTTCGTCAGTGACCCTAGCGCCCCCTTCAACCTGCCAAACCAAAGATAATCAGTTAGCAAGACAACCGAACGGGATCTGAAGTGTAAAGAAAGTACATGAAGTAAGATATCACGAAGAAGTAATCACTCGCTGATACACAAAGCCCGAGTGCTGGCACAGAGTGAGTCCCCCCACCAATGCGCCTTCCTCAAGTGCGCCTCCTTCAACCTACAGATGGATGGGTGCAAGAAAATATACAAGATCTATGCCAGAGTAATCTTAGTGCAGAAGAATAACAATGCCAGTTATCATCTCATTCATTCATCAAACAAGAAGCAAGTGTGTAGTCCCAGAAAAAATCTCTTTATTCAATATTCTAGTGCCAGAGATCATGCTTTACAATGGGGAGATCACCTCTCTTAAATAGCTTGAGAGTGTGTCCACATTTTACCTAACTATCATCCGACGGTTGAGATTAAGACATCATCAACGGTGGAGATCACAACTACAAAGATCAACACATGGATCAAGTTGGCCACTACAAAGGGGGTGCACTTTTGCTCAAGGACACCTTCCTAAGGTGGAAAACATGATATAACATAAGATATAACATGATAATACATGAAAGGGGGTCACTAGAGGCTTAATTCACCCTAGGCCCCATTACAACCTCATAATATAAGACATGACCATAATACATCATTTAGGCAAGTTGAGTGGCGCCCCTTGGGGGACGTCCTCACTGACTGGGCCAACAATAAAATAATCCGGACCCAATGCTAACTGCAAATTGATGAAGAACTGTTCGGGGAGCCAACATACACCATCTGAGAAGTTTTCATGCCATTTCCTTGACCCAACAGGCCGCATCGATTTTTTCAGTGAATTCCTTAGTTCATTTTCCGGTGGTACATCCTCTAAAACTGAATAAAATCATCATAACTCTGTCTAGGTTGAGAACAGGGGAAAACTAACTGTACTAGATGATTTGGAGACATAGGAGAATGGTAAAGTGACTACTCATACCTCCTGGAACACTGCAATGCTCTAGGAGAACCAAAATCACTGCCATCTGTAATAAAATTTGATCATTTGGCCAATAATAAAGTGATAATAATCACTGATCATGAAATCTGGGGCCAAACTCTCAAAACTGAAACCGTAGTATTGGTCCTGGGCATGTTTGCAACAAATATAAGCAATGTTTTTTTTTGAGTCACTGCCTTGGGAACCGTGTTTAACTTAGTCAGCTGGGTTGACCAGCTCAAAGTACTCAAGCTGGAGGTGAGATACTGTACAAGTATGATCCTACATGCATCCAAGGTAAGAAATGCTCCAATGGTGTATATCAAAACCTAACTTAAATATTGCTATTCATAATCATGGTAATAATAATAAGTAAGATATACCTGTGCCTTTGAAAGATCTTAGGAAGTCTCTTGTGCATGCCATACTTACAAAGTTTAAACAGTGTGAAAATGTTGGGTGAAGATGGAAAGCAAGGATAAGGAAAAGGGAGATGACTTATAACTGACTTTAACCACATGATTTCTCAGAATGATGACAATTACACATGACCACAGTGACATATACATGACAGACGAACATTAGGGGATGGTCGTGTCTTACAAGTGGATGACATAATATGAAAAGAGCCCATTCAACTCTAACAATATTTATAAAACTCACATCCAAGCTAAGGACAAGCTCCGTGAGGATCTTTGCTAGGACACTTGTGTTGAGTACACAAGAACTGTAATGAAGAAATCCTAGGGGACACTGTGAATTAGCGGTCCCTTGCCCCATTTCACATCAAAACCCGTAGGCTCCATGAGGAATTAATCATTACATTTCAATAGTGGATAGCAGTCTTTAGATTTGACATTTATTTATCCACCACTTTTTAGGCCTTTCACAATTTCACTTTATAGCCCTTTTTGAGTTGTGTCTAAAGACACAGTTTGCATTTATTTTAGGGCTTTGCATTTCAACAAATAGAACTTATAGCACATAATGCATGTAATGATGGTAGACACATTGCTTCAAGTTTTAGCTGACACTCTTCAGGATAACTCAGAACTGAGACACATAAAACATGGGATCCATCATACATACTACATAGGGGTCAAAGTGGGGAAGTGATCTTCAATCTCATAGGTTTTGATCAAGCTAAAGTCATGGGATAAGGATCAATCATGGATGGACTAGATGGACGAGGACAAATGACACATGGAACCAACATAGCACTAAAGTTTAGCATTTGTGTAAAGCATGGCATGAGCAACGGTCTTCAACATCAAGTACTTTGATCAGTCTTAGCACAAGTTCAAGCATTAGTATATATAAGCATAGGTCACCATGATCATCCTAACAAGACAAGCCTAGGTGTTTAATATACATCACAAAGCAAAAACAAACCAAGGAAACATATACCCGATCTCACCATATATATACCTGTCTCCATCTGCTAAGGCCCCTCTATAACTGCGTGTACCATGTATGCTTTGTTACTCTGCCCAAACGAACTAGGTCATCACTGAAAGCATCTCAATGGACTAATGAATCTCAGTCCTGGCAAGGAAACTCTGCTAAACAAGGCTCCGAAATGGCTGAGGCTATAATGATCCATGCTAAAACCCCATGTGAAAAATAGCTTGGAATAGAATAAACTATAAGAGATAGATCTGTATGTTGCATCGTGGTAGCCCACCTGCAAATGTATATATGATAACAGGGCAGTCAACAGTGCCATTAAGCCATAGTACTCTTAAAGGAAAGACCAAAGGATCCGGCCATAACCATCCCTCAAATGTGCTGGCAACATCCATGTCCTGGCCCTAAAGAAAAATGCGACCCCTTCTCTTGGGAAAACAACTAAAGGTGCGCTGGTACAGGTGCAGCGTAACAAGGCAACTTATTCCTTTTTGAAAGCCATATCACCCTTTAAGAAACATGTATTCTATAATGATATTTCAATAAATGGATTTTCTTTCAGCAACAAGTTCTTTATTCTAAATAATCTGAGTCTCAAATGGTTAGTTCATTCTAAATGTGGATAATATTTAGAAACATTTAGGATATTCAAATTTTGACACTTTATGTAGCTTAGATGAAGGGTAGCATAGATCCATTTGATACTATAATATTTAATTCCAAGCAATAGCTTTTGTTAAGTTCAATTCAATTATTTAACATCTTTCTCGTAATCCTTTACTTATTTCTACATTTAATAGCATTAGCTAGATCTATTTATTTCCAAAGTTCATCATTTGCATTCACTGGTACCTTTGGCAATTGAATGAGTATCTTATTGTTTTACCAAGTTTTAATGAAGCATATTTTCAGTGTCTTTTGTTAGTGGCTTAATATGTAAAATATGATTTATTAGGGAAGGTATATACTCTTAAGTATCTTGGACACAACTACTAACATGTTTTGAAATTGGGACATATGGCTAAAGAAATTTCATTGAAATTTGCAGTTGGTTGAATGCCCATCAATATATGAGATGATGACTAACATTGAGTTCAATTGGAAGAAAATGCCACAAATACAACTTTGGCGTAAGCAATATACAAAAGAAGGGGAACCTTATGCTGAGCTAGAATCGTATGGTCCTAGAGAGAGTATTTCAATATTTCAACAGGCATTGAAGAGCAACATGGTACACTAGTATCACACTGTATTTTACATATCGATGTTCTTCATTGCATTGCTTTCCTATTTGTTGTTCCTCCTTAATACCCAAGATAGAGCTCAATATATGTTTTCAAAGTTAACTAGTATTAACATGCATGCTAAGTGTACTCAGGTTGTTATGTCTAAAGAAACCATGACTTCTCTGCATTATAAGCATATGATGCAAATTTCTTTTTGGTTTTTGTTTATTTCTTTATATTCGACTTTTTACATAAAATGCATGAATTATAGCAACACCTAGGTAAATGAAATATGATCTTGAGTGAGGCTTGTAGTTAGATGACTCTTTGTATTGGACTAGTCACTAAATACAAGATTATTGGAACTCCTAATTTATTTGACTAGAACACCTAATGGAAAATTCACCTCAAGTCATTTGTGTGCACAGATAGTGTTCATTGCTTAGTGGATGATTGATGTATCACTGTCAAAGTATCGTCCAATCATCAATCAGCACTTTAGTTTGTTGTTTCATGCGGTATGCCATGCTAATTGAAGATAATTAAAATTTCATTTTCAGTTAAGAAACATAAGTTGTCCTCAATTCATTTGTGTGGAAATAGTGTTACTGTTAATTGATTAGTGGATGAATGACGTAATCATAGTGAAAGTATGGTCCAGTATGGTCCAGTCATCAATCAGCACTTTAGTGTGTTGTTTCATGCAGTATGCCATGCTAATTGAAGATAATTAAAACTTCATTTTCAGTTAACCAACACAAATATATTGATTATGCCTTTCACTCTTGATTCAATTTCTTGTTTGTTGAATATAGCCAAGATGGCAACTTATCCTCACATAATATGGGGATTTTCTTTGTTCTATGTGGTAAATCAACTGGAAAATTTGTTATCGATCATTTTCTCTTCTCCCTTGATTTGACTCTTGAGAGCTGAAGTAGTGAAGAAACTACTTTTTCTGAAGTGAAACTAACCAATATTTCTCTCGTAAGAAGATGCTCCTTTATGAAGTATGATCTTGACTCTTGATAATGGTGACAAATGGCCCAAACTACAGAATAACAATCGGACAGAATACTATGAAATCAGGATGAAGTTAATTTGTAGAATAAGAAGTGCACAATAAACGAGAAGTCGAATGAACATGTTTGAAGATGAGGCCTATGTGTGTCATCTACGTCTGCTGGTTAATTTCTCTTTGTTTAGGTTGACTACTGGCCCAGTGTTCTGTGAATGTAAATGACTCTTAACATAATAAAGATGTACTATGCCAATTTTTTTCTTACAGCAGTCTTCTTATTTGGTATCATAAAATTTCTTCCCCACATTGGGAGACTTGTTGTCCTCAATGAGGCCAAATTCATTTGCAAAGGTTGTTACTTGTTAGCTCCCAAGTGGCCTCTTCAGTTGGTTGA
The DNA here is from genome assembly GCA_001517045.1 of Pseudotsuga menziesii. Lineage (NCBI taxonomy): Eukaryota > Viridiplantae > Streptophyta > Pinopsida > Pinales > Pinaceae > Pseudotsuga > Pseudotsuga menziesii. The sequence goes on along the minus strand of LPNX010266528.1, from coordinate 30,457 downwards.
TTTATCATTTGACCATTCATTTTTTTAGATAGTAAAACATTTTTTTGTTTTAAATTATCAGAAATTCATAGAAGTGCATGTATTCATAGCACCTCTGTCTGCAAAATGGAAGCTGAAAAGAAATTACAAAAGTTAAGACAGTGCAGAGTTTTTTGCTTCTGGTCCTTACTAGAAATTCAGAGAAAATTACTAGCAAGAGGAAGGGGACATATCATCTCTTCTTTAAATTTCCTTGGTGTTGGTCATCTACACCAGAATTTGAATCCTCTAAGGTGATAGAAGATACCTATTCTGGGTGAGGGAACCTGTTGAAGAAGGATTCCGACTTCTTTTTAGCCTTTAGTTATTGAACCTAGCATGCTACACCAACACTGTCAAAGCATTCACAGAAATCTCAAGTTGCAACTGCTTTACTAAAAGTTGTCCCTGAACTTGGAACAGGTCATGGATATCCTTTCTCGATGACTGAAATGACTCAGATGGGTCAGGTTGTTAGCTTATCATTCGTATCATCTATTATCTTCTCAATTCCTGTCCTTAGGTCGAACTCATCTTTCTTCATCTGAATCAGCCTTTTCCGAAGCTGTCACTGCTCAGATTCCAGAAGACCACCACTTCGTAACTGTAGGTTATTTACCAAATAACTACCTTGGCAAAGGAAATGTGACTAACTCTAATATGTCTTAACATTTAATAACACCCCTATGAATAACTTAAGATGCCACACACATTAAGTATAACTGTTTAAAATTTGTCTAAAACACTAAAAAATCAACTACAGATTTCGTCAAACACTTAACAATATTCTGATTCAACCTCCTAGACTCATCACCATTAACACATGTAAACCATATGCACTCTAATGGAACTAGCAAGCAGAAATACACATGCCAAGTAACTTGCAGCGGAAAATAAACGAATTGTAGACAACACTCGTTCAACCATTTAACACAAGCTATTTGGGTAAAGCCCCTGGAAAAACCCTGAAGGGAAAAGCAGCCAAGAGAGATATTTGATTAAGCTTCTCAGGAAATGAGTTTGCAGCAGAAAATTTCCAGCAATAAATACTTGTATTTATCTCTCAGAAACCACGCCAAATCAAACTTGTTTTCTGTGCACTAACTAGCTGTATGGCCTGTACATTAATGGTTGCATTAAATGCTGCAATATAATCCCTCAAACTGTGCCCAACTTCTGCTAAACAGTATGGCCTGTATGATTTTAGTGCAGCAATAAATGCTACAGAAAACTCCTCGTAGTTTGTGCCCACACTTCTGTTTAGTAGTATGGATCTGTACGATTTTATATCAGCAGTAAATGTCTTGAAATATGTGCTAGAATGCTCCTTGATTTCTGTGCTTATACTCCTCAATTTTTGTGTCAACTAACAGCAGTACGGCCAGTCACAAATGCAGCAGTACGGTCTTCATTTAGTGCTGAAGACTTCTTGGAAATCGAGCCACCAAATCTCTTGGTAAATGTGCCCTCTTTTTCTGCTCTTTATCTTCCTTCAACTCTCCTCTCACTCTCTCTTGGAATGCTATGTGCCCCACCCTCCAAAAATGTCTTTTATAAACTCATTAATTGCAAGAACCCTAACCTTTTATCTTCTACAATCAAGATTAAATCTTGGCTCACAAGATAAATGGATGTGATCTAATCTCAAGTTGACATGATTTAAATCACTTAAGTCATAAAACTATATAAAAATCACTTACCCTCCAAAAAGGTCACTTTAATCATTAAATAATAAAAAACACTTTAACATTATAAAACTCACTTTTACAAAGTAAGTCTTTTAAAGAGTCTTGCTTGTTATCTTTTGCATGCTAGGCACGAGCAATCAAGAAGTACCCCCGAGCTACAAAAGATTAACACTCCCTCTTAGCGAGGGAGGTACTTTTGGAACCTCCACCTAGATTTGTCTCCAACCCCTCACTCCATCCACTGTTGTAGCTACTCACTCTGAACCAGAAAGCCTCTCTGCCACCTGCACTGGATCCTATACTGAAGATCTGTTCCAGTCTCTTCTGCGCTAAGAATTCACCTCACCCTCTTGAGTATCCTCCAGTGTCATCTCATACCAACTTGGTCTCCTAACTGAACTGGATGAAATCACACACCCAACTATCGCAATCTACCCCTAAATCCGAGGTTCACTGAGGCTCACCATCTATAGGTTGTCCCAAGAACCTGTACATCTTTCCATCTCGAATGCCAAGCACTTGTGCTACATCTAGGATTTATCCCTTCGGATAAATAACTACTTGTCCATTACAAAATAGGACTGCATACCCATCATCTTCCAAACTTGAAACTGAGAGTAAGTTTTTCCTCAGCTCTGGTACTAGGAACACTCTGGCCACCTCTAAATATCCTCCTGACTCCAGCTGGAATCCAACCCATCCAACCCCCTCCACTGCATGCGTGGTGTCGAAACCAGTATCCACATGCATGTCTGAGTCGACATCTGTAATACTCAGGAACATTGCTCTTGTGCCTATCATGTGACATGATTCCCCATTGTCCACAAGTCATGCACCGGACCTCACACTCTGCAACACTGCTAATCGAGAGATAAATCACTAAGGAGAACTCTTGCTCGAACTTCTTATTATAGTTCTCAATCTTAGCCAATGTAGTTGTCTCAGTCTCATCCCTGCCCTTCTTCCCGCCTTTCCTTTTGTTTGGACAATGGCCTGCATAGTGGCCAAATTTATGACATGCAAAGCATTTAACTTTGCTCATGTCTTTCTCGGAAGTGAATCTGCCACTCCCCTTTTTCGTGCTTTTTCTCTTCCCAACAAGAGCCACATTCTCCTTATCAATACCACACTCTGCCTACTCCTAATATCTACTCTGAGACCCCTCTTGGATCTCATCCTGAGTAAAATCATCCCATAGTCTCTCCCAAGATGGAAAGTTCTCTCTTCCCACCACACACTTCACGAACACATCCCACTCTTTGGTGAAGCCCTTCAAGGCTATGCGCATTAACTCCAAGTCTGGAACAATCTCACCAACAACACTCAACTCATCCTTCACCTTCCTAAGCTAGGTGAGATGAGAAGCCACTTTCTCTACCTTAGCCATCCTAGTATTGTGGATCTTGTCCTTTAGAGCCATCATCCCATTCTCATTCTTGTTCTCGTACAAGCTTTTCAACGCATCCCACATTTTCGTAGCTTTCTGCTTCTCATCCAAATGTGGAATCAAGTGGTCCTTCACTCCATCCAAGAGTATCCTCTGTGTCGTTGCTTCCTTCACCTCATGGAGGTCTAAAGCAATGGGATCCGTCGAAGGTGATACCACTGTGGTACGAGCAATCTTCCACAACTTGCTCTCCCTAAGAACAACTACAATTTTGGCGTTCTACTATAGGTAGTTGGAGATCCTCTCCAACCTATCCTCGTACTTGATACTAGAAGTCCTCCTTGTCCAACTGACAAAGATCCCTTTTTCCCTTCTTCCAAGCAAAATCCCACACAATTCACTTGCAACCCAAGTGCCAAAATCTGTACCAAGCTGCACCAACTAGCAAAACACTTGCTCAACCACTGTACCACTACTGTCCACTAAACCTTAGAGCCCTAGCTTTGATACCATGTTTAAAATCTGTCTAAGACACTAAAATTTCAGCTACAAATTTTGTCAAACACTGAGCAATACTCTGAGTTCAACCTCCTACAGTCATCATCATTAATGCATGTAAACCATATGCACTCTAATGGAACTAGGGAGCAAATATACACATGCCAAGTAACTTGCAGCAGAAAATAAACTAACAGTAGACAACACTCATTTAACCATTTAACAAAAGATATTCAGGCAAAGCCCCTGAAAAAACCCCAAAGGGAAAACTAATCAAGAGAGATATTTTATTAAGCTTCTCAGGAAATGAGTTTACAACAGAAAATTTCTAGCAATAAATACTTGTACTTATATCTCAAAAACCACACCAAATCACACTTGGTTTCTTTGCATTAACTAGTTGTACGATTTGCCCATTAATGGCTACATTAAATGTTGCAATATAATCCCTCGAACTATGTACCCATTTTTGCTGGATAGTACGGCTTGTACGATTTTAGTGCAACAACAAATACTACAGCAAATGTAGTATCCCAAATCCCGATATTTTCTGATTCTAAGCAAATATGTTGATACAACCAGGCATGCAAACTGCCATGCAAAATTCCCTATTTTATAGCAAAAATTAGGGTTAGGGTTTGTAGGATAGAATGAACACTTACCACTAATAAGCTAGTTGGACTGCTCCTGAGAGGGTATGCATGCATCAAGAGCTAAATCGAAGATGAACTGATATCTTCTGCTTCTGGTGATACCCCAGCAGCACGAACCCCAGATCAGCTAAGGGTGGCATTTTCAGTGAAGGAGGTGTTCAATGAAGCTGCTGATTTGCAGGACTGATAACCTTCCTGTGCTGGAGAGATTGCCTGGCACATGCGGAAATTCTAACGTCTCTAGGCAGGCTAGCGAATTGTTCTAGAGGTGCAGCTGCTCTCGCCCCCCTCATTCCGAAATGGCTGATAACTGCTCAGGATGAGCACGATCGGATTTGATAATCACCGGGTACTGGAGTAAGATGTCGATGATGAGAATGGTGCCTGGATTTCGAAGTAAAACTGAGATCTGAAGACCCAACGAATGATTAGGGCTTTTTGGCTAAAACCCCCTTACGGCTGCACAAGTGCTCCTGCAACAATCTCTGCCGTATACTCGATAACTATAAATGAATGGAAGAGCAAATGGTGAACCTGTATGGCTTACCCTGAATGAGACTAGGGCAGATATCTCACTGCTGAAACCCCGCTAGCTGAAGACGCCGTCTCCAACCTTAACTGCTGTGCTGCTATTCAAGAGCTCCAAAATAATAATCATCAAAAGTGAGTCTCCTTTCACTTTACCTTCTTTTTATAACTTTCAACTACGAAAACCCTAATCTTTGACCTAATTAGGTCACTTTATTTTCTAATTTGCAGTTGACTTGCATGCATGCGCATGGAGACTTAAATGAGTGCATGCATCATTAAATAATGCTTAGATGGCATGCATGATGGTGGCCTTTGGCCCCCGTGGCCCTTCTTGACCTAATGATGATGCCCTAGATTTTCTATAGATGGCATCAGTCTTTAGATGATTCCCTAACTGTCAGTAACCGCTCGAACCCACAGGAATCACATAGGTTAGCGGTTTTGGTCCTCAATGCCTAATCAGATGAGGACATTACAGTCCTTCCCGCTTGAGATTGCTTGTCCTCAAGCAACTGCAAACTGGGATGCTACAATACCTGTTCACCTTCCCATGTGGCATCCTCTGGCGGTAGTTCCTTCCACTGAACCAAGTATTCTCTAATTACCCTGAACCTGAGTTTCCTTTCTCTAGTCTGTATGATCCGTTCAGGAATCAGTATCAGCAGTCCTTCATCATCTAAGGGAGGTAATTCTGTTGATGGAGCAATGTGTTGCCCAAGGGTCTTTTTCAGGTTGGACACATGGAACACATTGTGAATTTTACTTTCCTGAGGTAGTTCTAGTTCATATGCCACCTCTCCCACCTTCCTGATTATTCTGTAGGGTCCATAGAAGCGAGGTTTTAACTTTTCTGCTCCTTTCTTCTTAAGCGAAGACTATCTGTAAGGTTGGAGCCTTAAGTATACCAAATCCCCTACCTCAAAGATCCGCTCAATCCTGTGTTTGTCTGCATATAACTTCTGCTGATTCTGGGCTGTCTGTAAGTTTTCCTTCAAGATTTTAAGAATATCTTGACTGTCCTGTATCCAATCCTTTGCCTTAGGAGCCCTACTATCTCCAAATGCCAAATCTGCATAGTCCAAGGCCTCGTAGCCATATAATGCCTTAAAAGGAGTCATCCTAATAGACATGTGATAGATAGTATTGTAGCAATACTCCCCTAAGTGTAGCCATTTGATCCAGGTTCGCTACTACACTGTTACGTAGTTCCTCAGATATCCTTCAATCCACTTGTTGACTATTTTCGTTTGTCCATCGCTCTGGGGATGATAACTCGTGCTGGTAGCCAGTTCGGTCCCCACTAATCTGAATAGTTCCTGCCAGAAGGCACCTGTAAACCTGCTATCCCGAATACTGACAATGGTCTTAGGTAACTCGTGTAACCTGAAGACCTCCCTGAAGAATAACTCAGCTACTTCAGCTGCAGAGTAATCTGATGATATAGAAAAGAAATGTGCAAACTTGGTCAATCTGTCAACTACTACATATAAACAATCTCGCCCTTGGACCTTGGGCAATCCTGTAATGAAGTCCATGGAGACGCTTTCCCACTTTTGCTCTAGAATTGGTAGTGTCTGAAGCAACCCTGCTGGATGGATGTTCTCAATCTTGTTCTGTTGACAGATGTTACATTCCCGTACATGCTGCATAACTTCCCCCTTGAGGCCCTTCCATGAGAACCTCTCTCAGATCTGTCTGTAGGTCTTCAAGAAACCCTGATGTCCTGATAATGGTGTCATGTGCTGCCTGAATGATCTTTTTCCTCAACGTGGATTCTAGGACGAGGTATATCCTGTTCTTGTAATAGATGATGTCATCAACAATCCTGTACCTGTCATCCTGAATTTGTCCATCCAATAAATCGCAAGCGAATTTATTTTTGGAGTATTCTACTAAGAGAAGTGCCCTCCAATCTGTGGATATACTCCTGAGAGATAGTGAGGCGGGACACCTGGATAATGCATCAGCTACTACATTATTCTTACCTTTTACATACTCGATCTCGAAATCGTAGGCTTGTACTTTGTTGACCCATTTTTGCTAGCACTCATTCAGTTCCTTCTGCTTCAGGAAATACTTGAGGCTGTTATGATCTGTTTTGATTTTGAACTTACTGCCCACTAGGTACTGTCTGAATTTTGTGAGAGCATGTAAGATGGCTAGCATCTCTTTGTCATATATGGAGTAGTGGCACTCGTAGTTCTTCAGTTTACGGCTCTCAAATGCAATAGGGTGATGATTTTGCATCAATACTGCTCCTAACCCTTCCCTTGAGGCATCACATTCTACTACAAAGGGTTGTGAGAAGTCCGGTAATGCTAAAACTAAATAGGAACTCATAATAACTTTCATCTACTCGAAAGTTTTTTGTGCTAAGTCTGTCCAGGTGAATGCTCCCTTCTTTGTGAGATCTATGAGGGGTGCTGCAAATTGGGAGAATCCCTTAACGTACCGTCGGTAATAAGTGCACAGACCTAAGAAACCTCTCAATTCTGTGACTTTTTTTGGCGCAGACCAGTCTCTGATAGCTCGGATTTTCTCCATGTCAACCTGTACTCCCTCCTCATTGATTATATGTCCTAAGTACAACATTTCCTTCATGCCAAATTCACACTTGGACATTTTCGCATAAAGCGAGTGTTCTTCTAGAATGCTCAGTACTTCGTCCAGGTGTTTAAGATGCTCTTCCCATGTTTTGCTATAAATCAGAATGTCATCAAAGAATATTAGCAAAAACTTACGTAGCTGAACTCTGAAGGTATGGTTCATGCATGACTGAAAAGTGGCTCGAGCATTGGTAAGTTCGAAGGGCATTACCAAAAACTCATAGTGACCATAGTGACAGCGAAAAGCTGTTTTGGAGATGTCTTGGTCCCTTACTCTGATCTGATGGTACCCCGAGCGAAGATCAATCTTGGAGAAGTATTTGGCTCCCCGAAGTTCATCCATGAGTTCGTCAATTCTAGGGATGGGATACCTATTCTTAATGGTCTTTTTGTTGAGTGCTCGATAATCGATGCACATTCGCAGTGTACCATCCTTCTTCTTGACCAAGACTACTGAGGATGCGAAGGGGCTAGAACTGGGCCGAATATATCCAAGCTCCAGTAATTCTTTGATTGTTTTCTCGATCTCATCCTTGTATCTTTTGGGATGCCGGTAAGGAGTGGTGATGACTGCTTGTGTCCCCTCCTCTAGCTCAATAATGTGTTCAAAGCCTCGGTCTGGCGGTCTACCTGATGGAAGGTCCCGAAAAACCTTTTCATGCTTCTGTAGCAAGGCCTGAATGTGTCACTTGGGTGTCGCGTGCTGGTTTCTGGGGGTTTCCTAAAGGTGACCAAACATTCTGCAGCCCATTCTATATCATCCTGTCGGAGTACCGCCTCCATTCTCTGTGACGAGACCAGTTTTGGGGGATAAGTGTTCATGCCCCTCAAAACTACCCATTTGCCGTCTGGCCCCTGGAATTCCATTTCCATTGCCCTGTAGTCTGTAGTGTATTTCCCTATGGAATAAAGCCACTGAACACCCAATACTACATGAGTATCCGATACATCTACTACATAGAAGAAATCTGTCATCTGATAGTTACCTAAGGTGACATTCAATTTTGGAATCCAGTAGTTGCACTCCATGCTAGAGTTCTCGGCTACTGCTACAGTGAATCCTTCGAACTTCTCGGTCTGAATACCTCTCTTGGCTACCCAAGCAGATTCAATGAAATTGTGGGTTGCTCCCCCATCAATCAATACTCCTACTCTATGACCTTGTACTACTCCTCTGACCCTAAGAGTATGGAATCTTGGTACTCCAGATAATGTAGCAATGACTCCCTCTGGTGTATCACCCTGGTGTGATTCTTCCTCAGCTGCCTGTAGTTCTTCTGTGGCTTCCTGCTCATAGTCATCCTCATCACTGTCCAAATATACCTCGATGTAGTGAGCCTTCGCCTTCCTTGCACACCTGTGTCCTGGTACCCATGGTTCCTGACAAGTGAAACATAGTTTCTTCCACCTTAAGTCTTTCCTAGTGTCCTCGTCTAACCATGTTTACTTGGCAACATCCTACTGGAAAGGTTTCTTGTCCTTGTCTCTAACAGGAAAGTTGGTTTTGAGCGGGAACCTGTTCTTGGGGACTGAATCCTCTAGATCTCTGGATCTGCTAATGGCATCCTGCAGAGTGAGGGGTTTGTAGGCTTTCACCCATCCCCGTAGTGGCTCTGTTAGGGCCTCGGTTAATAACATGGTCAACCTGCTCTTTGACACATCTGTTACCATGACCGCTATCCTCTGGAATTCTGAGATGAAGGCTTCTGCACTACCTGTCTGTTTGAGTTGAGCCAACTCCCTAAAATGTATCTCTGGATCCTTCCTGTCAAACCGCTCCATGAGCTTCTGAGTGAACTCACCGCAGGAGTGTATGGTGTTGTGACCCAATGTCACCAATCCGTGGTACCACCACTCGTGAGCCTCTCCGTCCAGGTGGAGTGTAGCCAATTTAATGGCATCTGTCTCTGTCATGGGATTGAGTTGGAAATAGATATCCAACTTTTGAACCCATATCCTCGCCGATCCTCTGCAAGTCCCATCAAAGTTCGGGATGGTCAACCTGCCCAAGGTCTTCTGCAACTCATAGTTGTGATTGAATCCCTTGTTGAAATTCCTGGGCCTGTTCCTACTCTTCATGTTGCAGAAATCTGAAAAAGACATGGTAGCATGAAACTCATCCCCTAAGTCTCTATATTCCTGCAAATAAGCCCCAAAAGGTTCGCTAGGTTCTACCTGCATGACTGGACCACCTACTATATCTGCGAAGAAGTGAGGCATGGTAGGCCTGTTGGAAGGTCTGCTATATATGTGCGGTGTATTATGTATATTAGTGAACACAATCTTTCCACTGCTGCTTGTAGATCCTCGATCTACCGGTGAGGGAGGTGTACTGTTGATACCTATTTCTAGTTTTGCAGATAATCTGTTGATTGCATTGAGTACATCTTTTTTCCCTTTGGCTAAGTCTTGCAATGCAGATACTAAGTTGCGAAACTCCATCCTGTCCTCCTCTTCTCCCGTTCCTTTTCCCTTATTAGAGTGTATACCTGTTTGTTCCATGTCTGAGCTGATATCCTCTAGTTGGATATCCTCAAATTCCCCTATGTATCTACTCTTTCTTCTCCTATAGGTTACAAAAAGGTCTCCTTCTATATTCATCTATGTCTCATTTCTTAAGCCCACAGCTGGCCAAGAAGATAGCTCTGATACCACTGTAGTATCCCAAATCCCGATATTTTTTTATTCTAAGCAAATATGCTGATACAACCGGGCATGCAAACTGCCATGCAAAATTCCCTATTTTATAGCAAAAATTAGGGTTAGGGTTTGTAGGATAGAATGAACACTTACCACTGATAAGTTGGCTGGACTACTCCTAAGAGAGTATGCATGCATCAAGAGCTGAATCGGAGATGAACTGATATCTTCTACTTCCGGTGATACCCCAGCAGCACGAACCCCAGATCAGCTAAGGGTGACGTTTTCAGTGAAGGAGGTGTTCAATGAAGCTGCTGATTTGCATAGCCTTCCCGTGCCGGAGAGAATTCCTGGTAGATGCAGAAATTCTGAGGTCTCTAGGCAGGCTAGCGAATTGTTCTAGAGGTGTAGCTGCTCTGCCCCCCTGATCCTGAAATGGCTGATAACTACTCAGGATGAGCACGATCGGATCTGATAATCACCGGGTACTGGAGTAAGATGTCGATGATGAGAATGGTGCCTGGATTTCGAAGTAAAATTGAGATCTGAAGACCCAGCGAATGATTAGGGTTTTTTGGCTGAAACCCCCTTACGGCTGCACAAGTGCTCCTGCAACAATCTCTGTTGTATACTGGATAACTATAAATGAATGGAAGAGCAAATGGTGAACCTGTATGGCTTACCCTGAATGAGACTAGGGCAGATATCTCACTGCCGAAACCTCGCTAGCTGAAGACGCTGTCTCCAACCCCAACTGCTGTGCTGCACGCTGTGCTGCTATTCAAGAGCTCCAAAATAATAATCATCAAAAGTGAGTCTCCTTTCACTTTACCTTCCTTTTATAACTTTCAACTGCGAAAACCCTAATCTTTGATCTAATTAGGTCACTTTATTTTCTAATTTGCAGTTGACTTGCATGCATGCGCATGGAGACTTAAATGAGTGCATGCATCATTAAATAATGCTTAGATGGCATGCATAATGGTGGCCTTTGGCCCCCGTGGCCCTTCTTGACCTAATGATGACGCCCTAGATTTTCTATAGATGGCATTAGTCTTTAGATGATTCCCTAATTGTCAATAACTGCTCGAACCCACAGGAATCACATAGGTTAGCGGTTTTGGTCCTCAATGCTTAATCTGATGAGGATATTACAGCAAACTCCTTGTAGTTTGTGCCCGCACTTCTGTTTAGCAATAGGGACCTGTAAGATTTCATATCAGTAGTTAATTCCTTGATATCCCAGAATCCTCAATTTTTGTGCCAACTAATAGCAATACAGTTTTCATTTAATGCTGAAAACTCCTTGGAAATCGAGCCATCAAATCTCTTGATAAATGTGCCCTTTTTTTGCTCTTTCTCCTTCAACTCTCCCCTCACTCTCTCTTGGAATGTTATGTGCGCCACTCTCCAAAAATGTCTTTTATAAACACATTAATGACAAGAACCCTAACCCTTCATCTTTTACGGTCAAGATTAAATCCTAGCTCACAAGATCAATGGATGTGATTTAATCTCAAGTTGACATGACTTAAATCACTTAAGTCATAAAACTATATAAAAATCACTTTACCTCCAAAAAGTTCACTTTAGTCATTAAATAATAAGAAAACGCCTTAACTTTATAAAACTCACTTTTACAAAGTCATGTCATTTAAGGAGTGTCTTGCTCGGTATCTTTTGCATGCTAGGCACGAGTAATGCAGAAGTACCCCCGAGCTACAAAAAACTAACACTCCCTCTTAGTGAGGGAGGTACTTTTGGAACCTCCACCTGGATATGTTTCCAACCCATCACTCCATCCACTATTGTAGTTGCTCCCTCTGAATTAGAAAGCCTCTCTGCCACCTACACTAGATCCTGTACTGAAGACCTGTGCCCATTTCTTTTGCCTTAAGAATTCACCTCACCCTCTTGAGTATCCTTTTATCACATCCATGTTAGCTAGAGCCACCATGATGCAGATTCAGTACTAGAGAGCATAGAGCCAGTCCTTACATGAGCATGAGCAGAGCTATGAGACATTCATCATCAAAAGTGTGCCCCAGATGCAGAGATCACTCAGTGCATACTCCTGACTCTCTTGTCACAATTGTTCCCACATTGACCCCATGGAGATGAGGTTGTTGGGTCATGGTTCCTTTCGGTATCAGTAGAGATCAGTATTGGTTCTTCCCTTTCCCGTTAGTGTCAGATATCATCATCTAGACTCAAGAAACATAGCAGGTATATGGTATTTGTACATTGATGTCATGCTTTTGTCTCCTTTACTTATATTAGTAATTTAACTTGACTTTAGGTGTCAAGCTATGTGATCCTTTTCCTTTTTGTTATTGTCATAGGCTAACTTTTTGTGTAGTCAGGATACCTTGATTGCAAGGCTCCTCTGTGTTATCACATATATAGTAGCCGGGCTACCATATTCTATTTTTTTTATACAGTACATTTTTCAGCCAGATCTCTTACATATGAGATGCTGAGATGAGCAGTTTTGATGGATCATTATTTTATTTGTGGACTATTGTACTCTCCCATGTCAGGACTGAGTCTCAGGATACTCAGATTTGAGGACCGATGTATCCATATAGTCATTACAGAGCAGTTATTGATGCCCAGTTTTATATCAGTGCTTTCTCATTGGACAAATGATGTTTTAGATGGATTATATGCATGATTATGACTCAGCTTTTTATATTTTGTTATGGTTATCATTGCTCTTATACTCATCTTTGTGACATGTATTAACATGTAGTGTCATGATCTGGCAGTCATAATAATATGGACTTGGATGTATTTGTATTTATGTATTGATGTCCTTACTCTGACTTTGAAGTTCCTGATCTATACAATTGGTTTTACCCTCCCTAAGGAGAATAGAGGTAGTCATTCCCACCAGTGTTTTGGCTTGCTAGTGTTGGCTTCATCATTCACTATCTCCACCCATCCATTACCTTCCAGTTTTGTTTTCAACCCACTTGACTTCTTGACTTATGGCATGGAGGATCTTTTCCCCCGCTAGAAACTTTGTTGGACAAGCCTCCCTATTTATATTGTGCCTTGGCTCTGAGTTGGTGATAGAGCTTGCCTTTGGTAAGTTGGATTGTATGCCTAAATCATTCTAGTCGGTTGTCTCGATGTTTGGCACTGTGCAGAACTCCCCCTGGTCACTTGAGATGTTCTTGGCTAAAACTGAAAGCTCATGTACTACTTGCATTGGAAATATTATATATGCGCCCATGGAAAATGAAAATGCTAAAACTATGTTTCTTAACATATGTGAAAAAGGGCAAGAGCAATGAAATGCTAAAATACCCCTTGAAGGGTATAAGAAAAGGTCCAAAAAAGCAATGGTTAAAAATATGTTATATCCAAATATTGCTGACCTTATAAAATAAGTATGTCCCGGATGGAAGCTGCGATTAGCTGTGCTTTTAAGCACTGGTGAAGTCCTAAAGGGTCATATAGGCCAAAAAGGCCATGGAAATAAAATTGATGATCCTAATGAAATTAGATCAAGCTTGATGTAGTCATGATGCCTAAGTTGAATAAGCACTCTCTAAACAATTCAACCATTTGTGAGGCACTGCCATTCCTTGTGTTGTTTGTCCGACATTAGTTTTAATGAGTTTTTCCTTTCCATATCCAAAGTGTCATGATGTTAAGTAGGAAGTCATCCTTTGCCTTAGCCTTGTCAATTTCATCCTTCACCCTTCACTAGCAAATTGACTACAACTATGAAGTGAGTATAGTTCTAAAAGTCTAGTCTGAGTAATAATAAATACAGCCCTATATATGTATTTGGTTGATACACCGCTAGTGAAATGATTACTACTTGTTGTGATTGTTGATTAAATGATTTGTAGAGCATGTCCTAGCCTTATAGCACTTGCAGCAGATGGATGATAGTCTGAGTTATATTATTGGTATCTGATCATTAACAGATGGTTATATTGTCTATTGGATGTTGTTGATGATCAGGCAGAGGCCTGAGAGGGGTATGAGTATACACCCTATATGGATTTGGACTCTCTGAGTCTAATGAGACAGTTTTTCAGTTCCAGGCACTTGCAGAAATGATCAGGCTCATTTTACGTTTCTGATGCAGTTTTGCTTCACAGGATGATGTGTCTGAGCAGGGAGATGTTTTATTTTGATCTCCTAGGGCGTTGTATGGACATAGGGGGTGTAGCCACTTGTTTGTACCATAGTACCCCCATCCCAGAGTGCCTAGTGGGATCAGTTTGACAACGTAGGCACCCTAGGAGGCTGTTTTGGTAGGTTCACGTTTACCGAGGCAGATTAAAAAATGATTAAATGGCTATTGAAGAAATCGATTTGGGCTACTAAGGCAAGGAAATGACATGGGATGAGTCATGATGATGAGAGAGATGTCCTCCGCAACTTCTCCAATAGTTGCAGCACCTGATTGGGCCCACACCTATTTTTGGGGGCATTTTATATTATTTTCTGGAGCTTTTGGGAGGCTCACGATTTCATCAAGGAGGCACAAAGTCAAAGAATTAAAATTTTATATTATTTTATTGTGCCATGGAGCACCCATAGGGAGTTAGTTAACACTCCATGGACCCACCATGTGCTTCATTTATTTCTTGTTGAGTGGGGTACCCTCTTTATGGGTGATTTAGTCCACTTTGGTACTTTATGGTTATATTGATCCATGTATTGTATGTTGAGCTCATCTCAACCATTGATTAGAATATTTTATCTTTTAATCCTAGCCACTCGTTTTGAAAATGGTTAGGATTCGATTATGATTGTGGTTCTCTCATTTCTATTTAAAGGAGAGAGCTTCTCATTTGTAAGGGGTCTTTGGCTCTTGGATCTGAATAATAGAAAGATTTTTCCGTGGATATTTTCTGGATCTGCTTTGCATCTGATGTTCTCAAATGGTGATTGGATAGTCTTCTGCTTCCTAGCATTGTGGAAATTCATGTGAGATCTATATTTTTCTACTATCATTGTCTTGTCTACAGGAGGGCGTTTTGGCTGGAGCGTTTTTGCAGGGGGACCTCAACTCGTTCGGTCGTTCGGTTATCTTCGTCTTGGATCAGGGGGTTTTCATTAGTTTCATTGTGATCTATGATTACTTCGTTTTACTTTCCTGTAGCATTTGGTTTATTTATCTTGTCTTACCAAATCTGATATTGTTGACGTTTGCTCATGCAGGGTAGGGGGTGCATTAGTGGCTTGGGGCTTACATCTGTCAGAGAAATCACTTGGATCTTCAAGAATTGATCGGGATAGAAAGGATCATCACTGTTAAGAATTCTACAAGCATTTCCAGGTACGATCCAACATGTAATTCTCTTCTCTTTTACAAATCTGAATCAATTGTACCTGTTTTCCTTCCATCTTTCTGAAAACCCTTAAAATACTAAATTCGGGAACCGTCCGATCTTTGGCCAAACCACTATTGGGTTTCATAGATCGGGCCTCCCCTTCACTGAATCTACTGCAACGCTGGTCAAATTCCTGCTGGTTTGACCTAGATCTGATTTTTAGCCTGAAAACTACATAGCGCCTGCACTGAAAATTTGACCTGCTAGGGTTTTGACTTTTTCTGATTTCTGACTTCATAGACTGATAGATCGGGTCTCACACAGTCCAAATCACCCCCAACGCTGAGCTAGTTCATGCTAGGTTTCCTTAGATCTGAAAAACTGATTTTCAGCCTCTTAGCCCCCCTCATGAGATTTTGACTTTTCCAGATCTGATTTTTCCTGAAATTTTTTTATTTGGGTTTGTAGATCAGGTTATCCTGATCTCATTTCCACTCCAACGCTGAGCTGATAGTCTCTTGGTGGCTCTGGATCTGTAGATCTGCCTCTCCAAACCCTAGCGCTAGCCCTCCTTTTGTTGATTTTCCTGTAACCTGAGTCTTCCGTGCCAAATCATTTTCTGGGTCCATAGATCAGGACATATCCCAGGTGGGTTCACTGAAACGCTGCGTTGATACTGACTCCATTACCCAAGGCTGAACAGGCATTGATCTCCAAGCATAACGCTAGCCCTCCCTGACCTCTTTCCCCGAAAGTTGACCATTCCTTGATAACTCAGGTTACATGATACTTTCATATCCTTCACTGAGTCTATCTCTTTGGTACTAGACAGTCCCAACTACGTCCTTGCTCACCCTATCACAGTTACGTTTCCCAAGACAGTGGTCATCTTCATTAGTTGCTAATACCTAAACCCTAGAGCTAGGGTTTCCATTTACCTTACACCTTACGTACCTCAAAGCCACATTTGATCTGTTCTGGTGTCTAGGTCTGATCTCTCCTATCGGGAGTAGATCCAGGTCTCCCCCGTTGTTGTCTTGGACTTAGATAACATAAAGTGAAGACTGCCTTGATTGGCGTGACAACCATCCATTTGGGTGTCTAGGAAGTCATGGTTCCACCTCCTTAGTTGCTTGCCCCTCTACCATCCATCTTGGATCTATCTCACACAGGCAACTACAAGGTTGATGATAACACTATGTATGCACATTGGTTCCTTCCCCACCTCTAGTATAGACTTGGTTATCTTTACCCTATTGTGCTAGCTCTGGCATCACTTCAAACTATCTCCACCCATCCAACCCATTTGTAATGGATCTTTACCTTGACTTGGACTGAGATATGTAATCTAAAGGACCTCATCCTTTGACCCCTATGTATGTTGGACCCTAGGTTATCTGTGTTTCAGCTCTGGAGTGTGTGGGAGTGTAGCTTCAACTGTGGATCTACTTCCTTGTTAGTTGCCCCTGATAATGTTGTGGCGGGTAGAGTTGTGCTTTTGACCAAGTGTCATCCAATTAGTACTCGAAGCAATGTGTTACTTCCATCATTACATTATATATGCGTATCATGTTGTATCTAAAGAAAGTGAAATTCAAACCAAAAAGGCTAAAGAAAGTTAAATCAAGCAAAAAAAAAGGTTAATGTGAAATTAAAGTGAATAAGGCCAAGTAGATGAAGAACAATTGCCAATTCTAAGTGACTGCTTAGCCACATGTGAATGAAATAAATGTAATGATTATACTTCATGGATACTGTTATCACAGATCTTGTAGTTTCCCCGGTGGAGTAATCCTGTATAGGATGGCAGAGGGGACCGGAAACCAAAGTCGCGACCTACGAAAACCCTAACCCCCAAAAGATGGATGTTTGTCATGTTGGTTAAGATTACCTTCGCTTTATGCCACTGGAGAAGCCCAAGTGACAATGGGGGAGACCCAGACCTATCCTGAAAGGAAAGACCTAAAGAAAATCACCAGATCAAACTCCTGACGGAGAATACGTAAGGTGAGTGCTTAAAACCCTAGATCGGGGGGATAAGCCATAAATTAGGGAACACTTGAGTAGGGGTGGTTAGAGATGTTGGTAATGTTACTCAAGTACGATAACACAGTTACTTGTGGAGATTGAGATCAAATCTAGGATTAGTGTGTTGGTCCGAATGATCAAACATGGGACCCTAGGGGGATTTAGGCAGACAAATGAGAAATACCTAAGATATGGTTGATGTTAAGAATTAATGCTTCTTGGACACTGACTTGGATGAAGGATTCAGCAATTAGAGAAAATCCAAGTGAAACTGAAAAAACAGATACATAGGAAATGGCTGCCAGACTAAGAGTGGCGCTACCTCACTAAGGGATCAGTGCTTGGAGATCGATAAATGGAGTCCAATGCTAACGCCTAGAAGGGAGAGGGGATTCTTCAGGATGGTCGTCAAAACCTAGATCGCTGAATTTGCATATTCCCAGTGCAAATTGATTTGGTGATTTTTCCTACTTCTAACAAGGGGTTTTTCAATAAAAGAAGTGGTAAGCAATGCATGAGAAAATCAAAGGAAAGAGAACTTACCTAAGAAACGCACCTGAATCATGTTGATGACCTCCTAGATGATGAAGAATGCTTTCCTTCCAATCAAATGAGGATTCTGAGCAAGATCTTGATGGAGTTCTTCTTTTGTCAGTGACCTTAGCGCCCCCTTGAACTTTCCAAACCAAAGAAAATCAATTAGAAAGACAATCGAACGGGATCTGAAGTGTAAAGAAAGTACAAGAAGTAAGAAATCATGAAGACATAATCACTCCCTGATACACAAAGCCCGAGTGCCAACACAGAGTGAGTCCCCCCACTAGTGCACCTTCCTCAAGTGCACCTCCTTCAACATGCAGATGGATGGGTGCAAGAAAAGATACAACATCTATCCCAGAATCATCTCAGTGCAGAAGAATAACAATACCAGTCATCATCTCATTCATTCATCAAACAAGAAGCAAGTGTGCAGTCCCCAAAAAAATCTCTTTATTCAATATTTCGGTGCCAAAGCTCATGCTCTACAATGGGGGGGATCACCTCTATTTAATAGCTTGAGAGTGTGTCCACATTTTACCTAACTATCATCCAACGGTTGAGATTAAGCCATCATCAACGGTGGAGATCACAAATACAAAGATCAACACATGGATCAAGTTGACCACTTCAAAGGGGACGCACTTTTGCTCAAGGACACCTTCTTAAGGTGGAAAACACGATATAACATGATAATCCATGAAAGGGGGTCACTAGGGGCTTAATTCACCATAGGCCCCATTACAACCTCATAATATAAGATATGACCATACAATACATCATTTGGCCAAGTTGAGGGGCGCCTCTTGGGGGACGTCCTCACTAGCTAAGCCAAAAATAAAATAATCTGGACCCAATGTTGACTGCAAACTGCTGAAGAACTATTTAGGGAGACAACATACACCATCTGAGAAGTTTCCATTCCATTTCCTTGACCCAATAGGCCACATCAATTTTTTCAATGAATTCCTTAGTTCATTTTCCGGTGGTACATCCTCTGAAACTGAATAAAATCATCATAACTCTCTCCAGGCTGAGAACTGGGGAAAACTAATTGTATTGGATGATCTGGAGACATAGGATAATGGTATAAGTGACTAATACCCCCTGGAACACTGCAATGCTCTAGGAGAACCAAAATCACTGCCATCTGTAATAAAATTTGATCATTTGGCCAATAATAAAGTGATAATAATCACTGATCATGAGCTCTGGGGCCAAACTCTCAAAACTGAAACCATAGTATTGGTCTTGGGCATGTCTAGAACAAATATAAGCAATGTTGTTTTTTTAATCACTTCCTTGGGAACCGTGTTTGACTTAGTCAACTAGGTTGACCAGGTCAAAGTACCGAAACTGGAGGTGAGATACTGTACAAGTATGATCCTGCATGCATCTAGGGTAAGAAATGCTCCAATGGTGTATATCAAAACCTAACTTAAATAATGTTATTCATAATCATGGTAATAATAATAAGTAAGATATACTTGTGTCTTTCAAAGATCTTAGGAAGTCTCTTGTGCATGTCATACTTACAAAGTTTAAACAGTGTGCAAATGTTGGGTGAAGATGGAAAGAAAGGATAAGGCAAAGGGAGATGACTTATAACTGACTTTGACCACATGATTTCTCAGAATGATGACAATTAGACATGACCACAGTGACATATACATGACAGATGAACAATAGGGGATGGTGTTGTCTCACAAGTGGATGAGATAATCTAAAAAGAGCCCATTCAACTCTAACGATATGTATACAGCTCACATTCAAGCTAAGAACAAGCTCCGTGAGGATCTTTGCTAGGACCCTTGTGTTGAGTACACAAGAACTGTAATGAAGAGATCCTTGGGGACAATTTAAATTAGCAGTCCTTTGCCCCATCTCACATCAAAACCCACAGGCTCCGTGAGGAATTAATCATTACATTTCAACAGTGGCCAACAGTCCTTAGCTTTAGCATTTATTTATCCACTGCTTTTTAGGCCTTTCACAATTTCACTTTATAGCCCTTTTTGAATTGTGTCTAAAGACATAATTTGCATTTATTTGAGGGCTTTGCATTTCAACTGATAGAATTTATAGCACATAATGCATGTAATGATGGTAGACACATTGCTTCAAGTTTTAGCTGACACTCTTCGGGATAAGTCAAAGCCGAGACACAGAAAACATGGGATCCATCATGCATAGGGGTCAAAGTGGGGAAAGTGATCTTCAATCTCATAGGTTTTGATCAAATTAAAGTCACGGGATAAGGATCAATCATGGATGGACTGTGTTGTCCGCCGAATGCACACCATCAGCAGAAATCTTTTGGGCTGTTGTTTCCCTAAGCGGGAAAGGTGTGGCCTTGGGGGCAAGGAAAGAGCCAGGTGTTGTCACCTGATCCCAGCTCCTCCGTTTAGGCTAACTCCTAACGAAGCCAAGGGGGGTAGTCCCTAAAAAGGTTGTCTAATGCATTTTGTTTTAAGGTGTTCTTAGATGACTGCTGAGAATTAGTGTTGTTTAGGAGTTTTGATATACACGAAAAAAGACCAATTACGCAATCCACGTTGCTACTTGCAAAACATGAGATAAATGATGAGACAGATATTAAGGCATCCACACATAAAATAACTTAAACAAATGGACAAATGGTCCAAACAAGATGATGCGAAAATAAACAGACCAGTGCCTAAAATGGAGTCGGGATGCTGAAAATCTAAGTCTCTGATGTTTGTGAGATCGTTTTGCAAATGTACTTGGTCAAATTTTAGTGTACTTTTTATGAATCATCTTGTTAATTAGGCGAGGAGAATTACTGAAAATATTATAAGTGGCCTCGTTCAAAGACATGTTGGACAATCTGGTTTGCAGTCAGGCGTTCGATAACTTTCCAACTACTGCAAAACAAGGAGAGCTACCCAACGTCCACAATAAAGAATTCCCCACTTAGAATATTGCGCTCAATGCGAGGTGGTAAATTTTATTAAGTGTGAAATTGGAATTAAATAGCTATAGTGCTTCTGGGTGTCCCGAACGGGTAGAGCATACATACTGTAAAATGGTAAATTCCAAGTTTAGGGGATGATGAGTTGCAAATTTTATTAACAAACCAAGCTCTCCGACAGAGAGTGCTCTTGATCCACCTTATGGTGGGATTCAAGAGTCTTATCTAATCTATGGTGCGAATGCAATGCAAGTGCTCTCCGATAGAGAGTGCTCTTGACTTGTCTTATGACAAGTTCAAGGGTCTTTGGGTTCTTTTTAAAATAATTAATCAAAGAGCAAGAAACATGATGAAGTAAATGGCATGCATGTAATGAAATTGAATCTAGCAATTAGTAGGAAATAAAACTAAGTCTAAAAGAAATCTAAACTAAGTAATGAAAAGACAAGACACCCTTCCCCCAAATAGGGGTGTTGGTTTATCCCACAATACTGAGAGGGGGGGTGAATCAGTATTGACCTTTTTAAAACTAAAACACAAAATAATCAATAATTATGACACAGATTTTATCGTCGAAACCTCAAAGAGCAAACCACCAACTCATACTCATTAATAAGATGAATATACAAAATTGTTTTATCTACTACAACAGAAGGGATGTAAGATACACCCTAGGTTTTGTCTGCAGCTATAGACTGGAATGCTACAACACCCCTTATGGTTTTATGTATGTTTTTAACAGACAAGGATGCTACGACACCCTGTTCTCCAGCTACGACTGGAAGGAGGCTACAACCCCCTGCAGACCTGTGGTCTGCCCTAGCACCGCCCTGCCACCCTAATCTGATTTTATTCAGACTGTAGAATAGCTGTAAGCTATTCACTATGGACTCTATTAAACTTATTAACAAAGACGCCTCATTTAGAACACAAAAAATCATTTAAATACCTAGTACCTTCATCGTTTCAATGCAACTCTTCATTGCTGCGTCTTTTCGATTTGGGTCGTGATTGTTTGTTTACAAACACACCCAAATAACACTTACCTCTTCAATTCGTCGCATTCCTTCACCAAATGTTGACGTTTCATTCCTCCCTCAGCCTCAGATCACAATTTTGCAGTCCTGTTTATCTTTCTCTGATATATCTGCAATGCAAAACTCTTTCTGCAACGATATTTACCAGTTTTAATCGGAGCAGTTGATCCTACTGTCAAGCACGATTTGGACCGTAGATCTGTTCTACAGATTTCCTCCTTGAAATCCCCTTTCTGTATCAAAATTACCTCACAACGATTTCTGACCGTTGATCTTTGTAGGACGTTTTTCCTGACCGTCGATCTCCAGTTCGCAAGATGCGAGATGCAAGATGTCAATGATCCTTCTTATCCTTTCCGCAGCATCAGTTCCACACCGTCGATCTTGATTTAGCAGAACTAACGTCAGCCGCCTGATCTCTCCAGATTGCGGGATGCAGGATGCGGGATTTCGACTTTCCGCAGCATTAGATCCGCACCGTCAATCTTGATTTAGCGGAACTAACATCAGTCGTCCGATCTCTCCAGATTGCGGGATGCGAGATGCGGGATTTTGACTTTCTGCAAACTTCTTTCCGCAATCTCTTTTCCACAATATTCCTTCTGCGTCATCGATCTTTTGCGGAGTCATTCCTGACCGTTGATCTTGTGTATTGCGGGATGCAGAATCGCTTTTTCCGATTTACGGACTTCCACGATTTCCTTTCCGCAATATTCTTTTTTGCAATGGTCTTTCCGCACCGTTGATCTATTTTTGGCAGGGTTGATCTTAGCCGTCCGATCTCTAGATTTCGAGATGCGGGATGCCCGACCAACTTTCCTAAGTTGTCTCCCCGCAACTTTCCTTCCGTATGCGGCTTGCAGGATGTTTCTTAACCATTGGATCTTGTGCAGGATCAATGCCCACCTTTCGATCTTGATCTTTCAAAACCAATCCTCATTCACTTGATCTTTTTATTCCATGTCATCATATGTGTCATGCCACATGTCCAACTTTGCCATGCCATGTCATGACTACCTTAGTCTTTTACTGAGTAGGTTCAACCCTCATATACGTTGGTTATTCCTTTGTCATTTGTGAACACCTTTGACATCAATGATAACTATATACTCAACAAGGGGAAGTAGAAAAAAGTGTGGGAGGCTTAACCCCACTAGTCCTCTTTATTAATGATTACAATCATAGGAACTTTAACCCTTGTAGAGAAAGCAAGAAAGAAAACTAAATAGATAAGCCTTAAAGGCTTTTACAAGGATGCAAGCTATGCTTGATGTTTTCTTCTTGGGTTTTTGCAATTTATATAATCTTTGATTCCTTCCTGGTTCGCTTTTCCTCTTCGATATCTGCACAAAACAAACAAGTACTCAAACACCCATTATTGTTAGACAAAAAGAAACTAATCTAAGTGCAAAAATAACTCTTTTTTTAATGCAAAAACTTAGTGTTTTTTGAAGCAAAACTAGGGAAAAAACATGCAAAGAAAAGAGTAAAATGGAAAGCTGAAAAGATGGAAAAACATGGCAGCCAACAAAAAGGTTAGATGGCTGCAACAAAAAGCAAAAACAGGGCAGCCAAGTAGGAAGAAATATGGCTGCAAATCAGAGAGGAAAAGAGGCTTGAAAAATGGCAAAAAAGGAGCTAGAAAAGTGCCCAAAAGGGCGAAAAATAGGTGTGAAAGAGGGCAGCCAACTAAGAGGAAAGTTGGCTGCAAAATTTTGGTAAATAGGACAGCCAACAAAAGGCATGTATGGCTGCAAATAAAAGAGGGCAGTGAAGAGTGGAGAAAAAGAGAGCAAAAAATGAAGGAAAAAACAGGGTAAAAACCAGTGAAACAAAGAGGTAACAAGAGGAGTAAAAAGACAAAAAAGTGAAGGCAAAAGAAGCAAACCAAAAAAGGGGAAATAAGAGATGGATAAGAGGGCAAAGAAAGAGAAGAAGAAGAAGGATGCGGGGATCTTACAACCAAAGGAAAAGGTTTTTAAAGTTTGATTCATAGAGGTAAGAAAGAGCCCCTTTTTAGCCGTATGTTTTTTTTATGTCGGATTAAGTGCTCTGAAGAACCTGCATGGTGAAAGTATGAAGTTAAAAAACCCTTGATGAGAAACCGGTTGAACTTCAACCCCTCCTCTCCTAGCGATTCGTGAAACCAACACAACTCAATACAAATAAAATGATCAAATGCTAGGATGTAATAATCAAAATAGATAATGAAAGGCACTGGTAAAACTGACTACTTCCTGCCCACTTCACATATATAATGAAAATTGCATAGATAATCAAATTAAAACTTTAAATGACTATCCTACCGTGCTAGATTTATAGCCTTCATGAGCTAACATTGATCAAACATTAATTAAAATAAAGAGAAGGTTGAGAAACAATATCACCTCGCAAGGTGAAAACCACATGCAAATAACCCACACATAGACCTCCAAAGTCACTTTATTCCGTTATCAAATCTCAGTTACAATCTTGGCAGAGTTCTCTTGCAAATTCTCCATATGCAAATGGGAAGAAGAGATTCTTATTTATACAAAAAGAAAAGAAAGATAGGGCTTAAAACCCTAAATCCAGACTAAGAGTAACGTTGGAGTGAATCTCTTGATTGACTAAGCTCGGCATGATGATTTGGAGTTGAACTGAGCTACAACTGAGTTGTAATTGAGTGTTGGAGTAATGAGGGGGGGTGAGGTGGCCTCATCCCTCCTCGATTTTATCACCAATCCAATAAAAACGTGCCAAAAAAGAAAAACGTCCATGCATGGAGAGGGGCACAAATCTTGAGGTGAAGTTCACTATAGCGCTCTGATACTGACTCAAATCAGTCCAGACTTGATTGGAATCATCCAGATGCTTTTTGTTGAGCTAATTAGCCCTTTATTTTATTCAATTTGGCCTTTTTTGGAGATATTTTGATTTTTTCCAATTTATTATTTTTTATTATTTTAATTAATATTTCTCATTTTTTGGGTTTTTTGAGAAAATATTAATTTCAAGGCCAAATAATAGTCTGAAACTTAGGATAAGTGTGTATAGGGGTTAAATGAGTGTTTTGGCTTAGAAAATAAGTGTTTATTTGCCAAAAACACTCCCCATACCACTTAATTATTACAAAAGAAAATTTTCAATTAAACCATGGTAAAAAAGGTTTAACTAATTGAAAAAATTAATTAATTCTCTATAGTCAAAAAATAAAAAATAAAAAATCACCACGCGTCCGGGAAAAAAAATTCGTACATTGTTTTAATGTATCCCAGGGCTTAGGAAATGACCATAGAACACACCAATAGTGTCTAGTAGGTTCATATTTACTAGTTGGACTCTAATAACCCCCCAAGGCCCAAATTTTAAAATCGGGCATTCCAGCTTTGGAGGAAGCGGGAGAAAAACTCAGCGATTATACTCGGCTATAGGCAAAGCATAATCGACAAGGGAAAAAACTCCCTGGAATACTTTAGTTGAAAATTACGTCTTAGGAGACCAAGCCGCTCAAAACCCCTACTAGCACACTTCATTACAAAAACCCCATGGGCCATGGTCATTTCAGCATAAAAATAAAAATGACTAGCCAAAATTGGCTAGGCAAAACATTCTGAACCTCGGATACACTGGATATGAACATTGACCATGTTCATCAAATTGCAGCTCAACAGAAGGTTCAACTATTGTACAAAATAGTTGGTAACAGACTGGATGGACAACGACAAATGACAAATGGAACCAACATAGCACTAAAGTTTAACATTTGTGTAAATCATGGCATGAGCAACAGTCTTCAACATCAAGTACTTTGATCAGTCTTAACACAAGTTCAAGCATTAGTATATATATAAGCATAGGTCACCATCATCATCCTAACAAGACAATCTTGGGTGTTTAATATACGTCACAGAGAAAAAACAAAAAAAGAAAACATATACCCGATCTTGCCAAGACTTTGCCTAAACAGAGGAGTCGAGAACAAGGTGATAGCCTTGAATCGAAACTTGCCCCCAAGGGCACACCGAGTGGCTTGAATATTTCTGCAACATACCCTCCCAGGGGTGTGAAAGGCTACAACAAAGCTGATCCATATTAACTTCATTGAATTTTTCTTTGAATGGGAGGAAAATTTTATTGACTTCTTCTTCAAAGCATTCATCACCCAAAATCCTGAAAGCAACACTACTTTGTCTTGACTAATCATAGAGAAGCAGACCCATAAATGTCCAATAATCATCGTCCTCGATAGTTTTGTCATCATGTTCCAAGAGATCTAAGATGTCATAAGAAATTGATGTGTGTTGGCAAGGAGAACTCACCCTTTCCTTTTGATCTTCAACTTCTTCAAATAGGACTTCTTGGTTTTTGTATGTATGATCACAATCATATTCATCTGCATGAGGGGCTTCGTCTTTGGATGTTATGCTTAAGATATGATCAATTAGATCTTGGACAATAGATTTGTTGTCTCCTGAACATACTCCACCACAAATAAGTCTCTCAACCTCTAGGTGTTCTTTTGAGGGGCAACTATGAGTTTAGAACCCACTGTCACCTCGATTCCTAACTCCTTCATTTAGACCCAACTCCCAAAGGTCAAGGGGGTAGTCCCTACTTACTAAGTTTCTTAAAGGTTTCAATTAGGAGTTAAAATTTATTAAGGTTTACTTAAGTTCAATGACAAGCAATCATGCAAATATGCAACGGTTTTCAATGACAAGCAAACCTTGCTTTGAAATTAAACCAAAGACAATTGCAAAGAAGAAATAATTATACAAAACCAGTGCCTACTTTATATGGTCTATGGTGTCACACTCTATGAAATTAAACTTGATATCAATTCATATCCCAACAGTAGCCAATATTCACATTCACGTTGCTAAAATGAACCTTCTGAAGAATAAATATATAGGAACTTGCTTACAATATAAGTTGACTTGCAAATTTGGAAATTGAAATAAAGTGCTTCTGGAAAAATAATGAATCTTGAATTACAATGCTTTGGAAATAATTGCAAGAATGAAACAAGAGATTGTTGCGTTTTGCAAATGGTCCTGTAAATTTTAAGTTAATTTTAGGTCTCACTTTAGCATAGGGGATTAATGTGTGAAACAAGAATTGTAAATCCTAACAAGTGTGACTACCTCAAACACTTATCTCTTTCGATTTGAGAGAGATTGTTGGGTGCTCAACAACAGAATGCAAGGTTCTCTTCTAGCTCCTTGTTGCCGCCTAATTCACACTTTAATACGGAGGAAAGTCACAACCTGCTATGTGTGTCCTTGGGGGCAAGTGAGAGCTGGGGACCATTGTCACCACAGTCCACAACTCCTCCGTTTAGGCAAGATCCCAACAGAGCCACGAGGGGTAGTCCCTACGGAAAGACTAAGTTCCAGTTTTAATAATTAATTACAGATTAATTAAAGGGATCTTTTAGTTAAGAATGAGGCTTAGACTCTAAATTATCTAAGGAATGACAAGCAGCATGCAAGTGCAAAGGCTTCCTTTTAATGACAAGCAACCTTTAGATAAATAAAGACCAGTGCCTATTACAAATGGAGTCTAAAGGTGGATTACAACTTTATAAACTTACAAATGAATTTGAGATTTAAGTTAAAGTTAAACTGCAGCTTAGGTGTTGTACAACAAAATGAATGAGCAAATAAATAATGAATCAAGATATTAAGCAATATACAGATGATTTATTAATATAAACAAATGAACAAGATTTACAAGATAGCAGAAAAATGCTTTAAGTGAAAATTATTAAACCAACAGTAATTTAAAAGGAAAGACTTTAATTAAAACTACTTGAAGCAGTTAATGAAGGTTAAGCATTCACCACATGAACAATTGCAAAGCTGAAAGTAAATACTTGTAATTGAAAAGTGAAAATCTTGCAAATAAAATAAGAGTGAAAGTGCTTGTAGTAAAACCTTGAACAGCAAGGCAAAGATAAAAATGGACCAATGTTTGTAGGACGTTTTGCAATGCCTCTTGGTAAGTTTTAATGAATTTGATTAGAGTTGGAATCTTTGATTATGTTTTAGAACCAGTGGTGTGACTACCCCGACCTAGTTCTTCTCAAACCAAAGAGGGATTGTTGTTGCGCTCAACAGGTGGGAGCAAAGCCCACCCCTAGCTCACAGGTCAAACCCCAATGGCCCAGTGCTCACAAGGAGGACGTCGATGCGCCTAGAGACCCCCTCGGTCTACTACCCCTTGCAGCTTCCGAGTCACTGTTTTTAATCAATTCGAAAATCGCTAGATGGATGCCTATTAAACTAAGACTTCCCTTTCCCCTGGTTGTATCTCGGAGTACCCCGGAGGGTGATAACCGAGTAGAGGAGCAGGATGTGGGAAGTTGTTGTTGGTCAATTTTAATGGTTAATTTTAATATGGGTGATTAAGATGCAATGTAAATTTTAGGTTATCAACAAGATCACCAAGCGATGTCCCTTATGGGAGGTGCTGGTATTCGATCTCGGACTGAAAATTAAATTGTGAAGATTGTAGCAGGAAAATAAAGTGTTTCTTTAATTACCTAAGCCTCCACTTCTCCTGCTTTTCATATCCAACTTGAAGTCCCTAAAGGGAGATGACAAGTGGATAGCGGATACATAGGATATATGGGTTGTATGATTACTATTTAACAGGAAAAAATAAAAATGCTGAACTTGAAAGAAACTGTAACTTGCTAGAGTAATGCTTAACCTCACAACAATCTCTGTTACAGAGATGGTGGTCTGTAACAGAGATAGGTGGGCGAATGAATAAAACAGTAAACTAAATAGAACAATAAACTAAATGTAACTGAATAAAACAGTAAACTAACCTCACTTCAATCTTTGTGACAGAGATAGTAGTCTGTCACAAAGATGGGTGGGTAAATGGAAATAGAACTATTGATCTACTTTACTTCCTACTTTATTTACTATAGATTACAAAAGGTTATGAGCTTTGAAGAATACCCCAAGAGACTCTCTTTGGGGTTTACAATAATCAGAAAAATGAAAGAGGGGTGAGGGTTTGAACCCTTTTTGTGCCGGTTGAAGTTTGAGGAAATTTTGTGCCTTTTTGGGCAGCAACTCTCATTTACTTATGCACAACCTGTCAAAAACCAGCAAGCTTTACTTGCTGGAAATTATAGAAAACTCAAAAAAACTTGTTAGACAAGGTTAGTACCAAAAATCACTATATTACAATAAAAATCTGAGTGAACATATAACAGAAATATGAAGTTTAGGGGGCTGAAAACTGAGTTTCCAGCCACCTAAATGATGCTAAAACAGTAGCAATAAAAGCCTATACTAATGTGCTAAGGGTTAGGGCCTTAAAACCAAGGTTTTTACCACTATACAGTGATAAAAACTGAGTCTTAAAACCCTTGTAACAGAAAGTGCGAAAATGAAAAAACTGTTTTTTCAACCAATGGAATGGCTACTCCTTTGCTTTGGATCCCTGCAATAAACTTATAAAAGCTGCAAAATATGAGCAAAGAGGTGAGTAAACAAATAAACCCTACAAAATACTTTGTAGAGTCTTACTAATCTACTCACAAATGCAGGTAAAAACACTTCTACCTACAAGTCTCTCCACAAAACACTTTGTGGAGAGCTATCCAAGCTGATACAAATGCAACTAAATAAAATAAAACAGGTTACCTCACAAGAAGCACAAATGTAGACAAGAGCCACCAAAGTTCCTCCAAAGCATTTACTTGTATTATGGCCCAACTAGGGCAAGAATATTACAATGGCAAGAAGAAAATGTGAGAGAAGAGTCGAGAATTAATCCGGCAGCATAACAATAGCATGAGAGAGCATAAGAAATGAGGGAGTGAGGCCCCCATTTTATAGTTGAGGAAGACCCCCAACCCCTTGAAGATCAATGGCTGAGATTAGATCTAGATCTAGGTTAAGTCTCCACCACTAGATCTAGGTTTTTGACTTTGCATTCCTCTCAATCAATCTCAACCCTTAGATTAATTCTTGATCAATGGCTAGGATGCTTGATTCATGTCTTCATATTTTCCACCCTTAGATCTAGGGTATTGACCAAAGATCCACCCTAGATCTGCTTTTCTGGAAAAATGTGGGCCCAAGTAGGCGCCCTCCTCTAAATCTGGCTTTGACTTCAAAATATGGCGCCCTACCTCCAAAGATAGCGCCCTCTAAATGACCTATCGCCCTTCTATTTGCAATGGCGTCCCTCTAAAATGGGTGGCGCTCCTCTAATTTGGTGGACGTCCCCCTTAAATGGTAGCGCCCTCTTATTTTGGCCGCCCTCCTCTAATTGTAGTGACGCCCTTTAATGGCTAGCGCCCCCATATGTTGGCTAGCGTCCTCTATATCTAGAGTGGCGACCTCTTATTTGGTGGCCCTTTTATTTTTTACATGGGCGCCCTTCTTTAGCAAGGGTTTTTCCACTTTTATTTGGACGCCCCACTAAAATGGTAGAGGTTTTTACATTAGCGCCCCACTAAACTTAGGGTTTGGCCACCACGTTCTGCCTCTAGATTTGGCTTTGACTCTAGCCTTTTCCTCCAAAATGATATTTAACCTTTAACTTAGGCTAAAAATAATTTTTACCATAGATTTAATTTTTCACTTTAATTTTT
>LPNX010266479.1:0-49106 GCA_001517045.1 Pseudotsuga menziesii | reverse complement strand
AATTCGGAGGTAAGGAGATGGTTGAAAGACACGTCGGATCTCACTGTAGGGCTTTTAATTCTTTAAGCCTCTGAAGGCACATCAAGTCCCGGCTTTTTTTTGCTGGTGGAAAAGTACATGGATGCCCCAAGGACCAAGCGAATACGTAAAAGAAAAAATTCGGAGGTAGGGAGATGGTTGAACTATGTCGTTGAGTGTTCCCTGTTGCTTCTTGGAAGAAATCATGGACCCGCATTACATGGCACTGGTGGAAAAGTACATGGATGCCCCAACGACCAAGCGAATCCGTAAAAGAAAAAATTCGGAGGTAAGGAGATGGTTGAAAGACACGTCGGATCTCACTGTAGGGCTTTTAATTCTTTAAGCCTCTGAAGGCACATCAAGTCCCGGCTTTTTTTTGCTGGTGGAAAAGTACATGGATGCCCCAAGGACCAAGCGAATACGTAAAAGAAAAAATTCGGAGGTAGGGAGATGGTTGAACTATGTCGTTGAGTGTTCCCTGTTGCTTCTTGGAAGAAATCATGGACCCGCATTACATGGCACTGGTGGAAAAGTACATGGATGCCCCAAGGACCAAGCGAATCCGTAAAAGAAAAAATTCGGAGGTAAGGAGATGGTTGAAAGACACGTCGGATCTCACTGTAGGGCTTTTAATTTTTTAAGCCTCTGAAGGCACATCAAGTCCCGGCTTTTTTTTGTTTTTGTTTTTTAAGACGCATCAGGTACCACTCTCTCCCTTTTAAGTTATATTTCATTAGGAATTGAATCGGGATGATAGACAAATCCATAACTTACAATGAAAGAAAACACCAGAGGTGGATCCAGATTTAAAGCTAACCTCCATTCAAATTATGTGTCTTAAGTTGAAGGATCGCGAATTATATATTCACCTGCAGTCTGCTTTCCTTTCAGAACTCATGCATTGATTCCCAACTCTCCTTTCAGTCTCATTCATTCATTCGCGTTATGGCCGGGTTTCCTTCTCGTTCATCCATCTGCGTTTTAAATGCCAAGTGCAGTAGATCCACAAGATACAGATACGATGTTTTTCTGAGTTTCAGAGGGCCCGACGTGAGAAGAGGGTTAGTCGACCATCTCTTCCACGCCATCACAAGCGAAGGGCTCCGTGCCTTCCTCGACACCCAAAGTCTGAACAGGGGGGGCGACATCTCTGCAACCCTACACCACGCAATTCAGGTCAGCCGCATCCTGATGCCAATATTCTCGACTAACTACGCACAATCGCCGTGGTGTCTTAGAGAAGCCTCGGTTATTGCAAGCCAAGTAGTTCTGCAGAGGCATGGAAAGAGATGGCCCATCGTCATTCCTCTCTTCTATGATGTCACTCCTGCGCAAGTTAGGCGCCCAGACGAAAGTGACAGCCCATTTGCTAAAGCATTCAAAGAGCATGAGATCAATGGGAGACACAGCGCAGAGGAAATCCAGGAATGGAAGGCTGCTCTCTATGAAATTTGTCGTCTGTATGGCTGGTCACTTCGAGAAGATTTTAATGGGTGCGTAACTCACTCTTCCCTGCTCTTTTTTATTTCTGGTGTTCTGCTTCTATCTATTTTGGATTGTTAATAGTTTAAAATTCTGCGCATTGCAGCTATGAAGCAACGCTGGTGAAGTCCGTCGTCGAAAACGTGGCCAAAGTCGCGGTCGAAAAACTGGCTAAACATCGCAAGACTGGTCTCCCCACCTGGAGTTCAGTTTGATACAACTGCTCTTCATGATCCATTAAAGATATCAGTCCATCTTGGTTTGGTTTAGTTCGAATGACAGTAAATCAGAAATACATTCAGATTTATCTTAATTCTGTACTTGTCAGCTTGATGTTGATAATTTTTGAAGGTGCAACCTTTTTTTCAAACTTGTATACTTTAAAAATGTTTTGAATTTTTATTAAAATGAAAATTTACCTTTTTATTTTAATTAAATTTTGTTAAATCATCTTAGATTTTAAAAACTTTCAAAGTGCTTGTACATTGTAAATCAAGGAAAAAACCAAACCCAACACCTAGAGAGATAAATATCTATACTTGTACATTAAAATATTAGTTTTAAGTCATCTTCTCACATAAACATATTTTTTTAATCTAGATAAGTTTGTGCAAAATTGTGGTATAAAATAGATTATGCTTAACAAAGTGCAAGTAAATTGACATGATGACGCACAAAAGGCATCTTTTGTCACATGGATCTCCTTTCTTAATGCTTGGCTATTTTGATAACCGCCAAGTTTAACTTGGGATGGAACTAAACTTTCTATCTCACCTTCTCAGGATGGAACTCAACCTTCTATCTCACTTTCTCATAATCAATATTTTGATAGGGGAGGTGAGATTACCTCCCATAAGAGGTTGAGAAAACCATATATGCATGGCACTAACAAAACCATTAGTTTAATTTCAAATTGAGATCCAAAAATGTGATTCTTTGAATTTGAATAAAAAGATCTCATTTCTTGCTTTAGATCTTTTAGATCTTTAAACATACTCTATTTGATGGGAGTTTTAGCAACATATTAGTGTCGTTCATAGATATCCATAAAAAATTTCCCTCCTGCTCGTAATCTCAAGTGCCCATTGTAGGTCTAAGGATGCCACAAATTTTTGAGCCTCCATAATCCGAAGCTTATATTGTCACAACCGTATCTATTTGTTTGACTTTATGAAGTGTATTAGACTTCCATTTGAAGAAATGAATGTATGAATATAATAATTGATGGATTATGTACAAATGGGTAGGCCACCTTTAAATATGGTTAGCCATTTCCATGGAGGGTCATGTCCTTGTATTTACAATTGATGTTTCATTAATTATCTCAAACTATTATTAATTATTAATTATTATCTTATTTTCTATTTATCTTCATAACATTGCCTTCACCTTAGGAAAGTTTTTTCCTCAAAGATTGATTTTTCTGATGTCATCCTTCAGTCTGATTCTATTGTCGGTATTAGAATCACACAAGATTTCTTCCGCTGAGAATTTTACTTCTTCTCCATTGATGATTTTGGAATACATTTATGGCCTGGGATCCAGTCACCATGGCATCAACGACATGTATTTTTCTTCTTTTTTCTAACATTATGAGAGTAATTGTTAGATGTTTTCGACCTATTTTCAACTTCATAAGTATATGATTGAGGTTTGTGGCATTGATGACTAGGTGACCAATTATTTCCACAATATCTACATTGTGTCTCTTTTTCTTGTTGATAATTATTATCATCTCTTGTGTTTATTCCTTCCAATTTGTGTTCTATTGCTTTTGCTTTATGTCTTGCCACTTCTACGTTTGTTATGTCATGCATCTTTAATTATTTATGGAGGAATGGTTTAAGACCTCCTAAATAGGTTTCAAGTCACTGTTTGTGAGATAACCCAAATACTTGTGTCGATAGGGATTCCCACTAATGGGTGAATTCCTCAACGCTTCCTTACCATTCTAATAAGCTTTCTAAAAATTTCATTTTCTGCGATTCCTTGAAACCTTAAAAAAAATCATTTTTTAACAAGTTCCACATGTAGCAAAAATTGCTTCCCTTCCACCACATGTATAGGCGCACCCTTCCATATGCATTGACACATATTTCACTTTCTCTTTGTCAGATGTAATGTTGTATATGTCAAAGTACTCATCTGCTTTGTTTAACCAGGAAACACATTCGTCTTCACTCCAATTGTATTTTGAGTACTCTGTTTTTTCCTTAGCTGGGTACGTTATGTACGGATGATATTAGTTGTTTTTTACTATATGGTTTAATGATGACTCGGAGCTACTAGTTGATGCAACAGACATATTTGAACTTCTTCGTTGTTCGTGGTGATTTTTATCATTTTCCTTTTCTACTACCTTAATGATAGTGTATATTTTGTTGTTTAACCGTGCCTCCATATCTGGAACTACTTTTGTTTCAATCTCTTGTTTAAGCGTCACATTGTTAATCTTCATTTCTTTTTCAAACTCTTCATGATTCTTGGCGAGTGTTTACTGTGTGGAAACATGAGATGAGGCATCTAACATTTCTGGACTGCTCACATGGTTTGTACTAGGCATTAGTTTTTGTAACACATCAAGTCTTCTTTCTACTACTAGAACAACTTAGTCCTTGATTTCTTTCTTAAGTGTTGCAATGCTAGTTTTCATTTCTTCCTTCCAGTTTCTTTGGTTGGCAAGAAGGGCCTTGATGTCCTACTCCAATTTTTCAATTTGGTCTCTTAGTTCTCCCATGGTTTCTCCCATGGTTTTGGTCATTGTATGTGGAAGCGTGTATTTGGATGATATTTTTCCTTATGGAGAGAAAAGTCTTTGGTAGATTTTATGAACTAATAATAATTATAATAATAATTATTATTAAGATTATTGAATAGTCTTTGGTAGATTTTATGAACTAATAATAATTATAATAATAATTATTATTAAGATTATTGAATAGGATTCAAAATAAAATTAATAAAATAATATTATATTTAAATATTTCTATTATAATTTGAATTAAGATTTTAATAAAAATGAATATTAATTAAATATTATTATTTTTATTAGAAATTAAGGTTTTAAATGGATAGAGTTGGGTGCAACGAGAGGATGGTGGAAGGGAGATGAGCGGAGGTGGTGGAGGGAAGAGCTAGTGTGGAAAGTGCAGCGACAAGTGGGAGCATAGGGTAGAGCATGGAGCTTGGAGAGAGTGTCGGCTAGGGAAGAAAAAAGGAAATGAAAAGGTGGATGGGCCTGAGGTTTGGGAAGTGATGGAGAGAGTGGAGGGAGCATGTACGGGGACAAAATGCAGGTGGAAGTGCGTATTGGGAGAGAGACTGAGAGGATAAAGGGAGAGTGTTGTATGAATGAAGAGAAGGGAGTGGGTGACGGTTATGGCTGGGATAGGAGATAAGTGTGGGAAAAATAAGCGTGCGAGGAGGAGGGCAATCAATGAACGATGGAGCAGGGATGACGAGCATCGTAGATGCAACAACAGGGGAGAATGAATGTTGGTGGGGGTGTGGGAGCATGCAGGCGTTGTGGGAATAGAGGGAAATGTTGAGGTAAGAGTTGAAACAAGGATGCGAGGGATGGGTGTATCAACGTCGAGAAATGAAATCACGGGTGGAGAAGAATAGAGGAGGGTTATTAGAGCCTCGTTGTAGAGATTGATGACGGAGGTGTAGTGCACAGAAGGAGACCTGTGATTCAGGGAGAGGGC
Source organism: Pseudotsuga menziesii (assembly GCA_001517045.1). NCBI lineage: Eukaryota > Viridiplantae > Streptophyta > Pinopsida > Pinales > Pinaceae > Pseudotsuga > Pseudotsuga menziesii. The sequence continues at coordinate 43,896 of LPNX010266479.1, read as the reverse complement.
TGGTGTGAGATGGGAGAAATGTGAAGGTAGCAGGGAGGTGTGTCCTGAGTCATAGGTAGAACATGCCCCCCAAAGTCACATTTTTAACGAAAATCTCCATAGTGAAGAAGGAAAGACAAATTGTAGATAAAATCCCCACTTCCAAAGGCAATAAACCACACGCAAGGAAAGATCATCCATTGAACCCTTGATTAACTTAAACAATGACACATGAATGCATCAAGAATTCGAGAGGTTTAAATGCCAGAAATTTTTGAATTGATGATTACATCCATTGCAAACTTAATAATGATAGATTTGAAGGGTGGTAATGAAGTATGGAGTCCCCAATTTTTTTTTTCTATATTATTGATTCATGCCCACGTCAATATTATCCAAACAATCAAATTCATGAAACTTAGCAAAATTAAGTGCATCAAATTCATTAACCATTAAATTATCCAAACAATCAAATTCATGGTTGTGTATTAATGAAACTTAGCAAAATTAAGTGCGTCAAATTCATTAGCCATTACTATAATTTAATGGAGAATTCGTGAGAGGCAAGGATTTTGAGCGGTTGACTTATGAATCATTCCCAAAGGAATATTATACAAATAATAAAATTCATGGTTTTTTAATCATGAATCTTGAAAAAAAAAATAGTTGCATCAAATTCCTTTGCCACTACCAGGGTTTAATGGGGAAATCATGAGAGGCAACGATTTTGAAGAGTTGTTGACATATGAAGGGATTAATTATTATTGTTGAATCATTATCTATTGTGGTATGTCTCACTTCTTTTTTCTTAATTTATTGCTTTCTTCAATATATATTATTTTAATACATTTACTTCATTATAGTTAATGATAATTACCAATCATTAATCAACGAGTGCCTCCATTTTCCTTTCCAAATCAAATATGATCCCCTTTACACCTATCACTACTATAATAATAAAATTATTAATACACAATCATTGTATATATTACACAATAAACAATTAAAATTCAATTAGGTAAACAAATATTCATGTAGGTAAACAAATATTCATAATATTAATAACATAAGGCCAATTATTATATCATGCTCTCATTCTAGCACTATGTTGATATTGATGGATATTAATAAAACAAGATCATTGATCTTATTCTTCCACATATTTTGTACTTAATTTAATGAACCAAGGTGTTGGTTTAAAATTTCGACCCACTCTATTATGTGGGTTGTTATGAATATTTTTCTTTCCTCTGAAACCAAATGATGCACTTTCCTTTTATACAAATGGTCATTGGAAGGATATTCCATGATATTGGGCTCTCAATTTCCACCAAATCCATCCAATTTCAATGTCATAATTCCTTGGATAATACACAAGTAGATTAATATCTCTAACAACGGATTATTAGGACATTAAATAACTCCTTAATCAATATCGGTGTTCCTAATATTCCTCGATGATCTAATCCACCGCTTCCAACATTGTCCTTGCTTGTTTAATCTTAACATGTCAATCCTAACTTTTGGCTCCTGAATCCAATTGTTCCAACATCCATATAGTAGGCAGCCGAAATTTGGCACTTCAAAACTAGTCTTGCTACATTTCCATTCCGAATTCTGGAGTCTGACTCTTCTGTACATCGAATTCAGAAATGGAAATCGAGAGCACAAAGTTTTTAATGTGAAAAACCTCTCTGACATTCTAACTCCAATCAAGAATTAGAAGTAAGAAATTCCCGAACTAATTGTCACTAAACCTATCAAAATTCTCTACTTCGATGCCCTGACATTGACAGTAGAAAATCAAAATGCATAATAGGTCTTCCAACCTGCTTCCTTTGACCTCCCGAATTTGACATCAACAACTCACCTATTCAACATTAGGAGTCGAAATTCGGCATTAAGCCACGACTCTTCCATAAAATTCGCACTAATTCCAACATCGTCACCGCCAAATCGACATTGAATCGATGACTCTGATTGAACCCGATATAATGATTGATGGTTGATATTTCTCCAATCTTCATAGGCCAACACTTAGTTTATTTTTCCAACTTCTCCCGTGACTCTTGCTTTGCGATCAATGCCCTAGATTTCCTCTAAGTTTGGAAATTAATGGATGTGATTACTCTAATTTACAGAAGCCAATACTTAGCCAAATTCCATTTTTTTCCCTGTGCACGAGGCCGACCGTTCATCCATGTAAAATATGTGAGTTTCTTATAATTCATAGGAAAATTCTTTAGCTTATGCGAACATGCGGTTGGGGGGAAATTGTTCACCATAATTCTGATCCAAATGTTCACCATTGAACCCTGGCAAAAACATGATTAAAGTATGAATATGGCCTTTTGATGTTCCTATTATGACTTCATAAATGTAAAGAACACTTGTAGAAACCTTCAATCATCCATAGAAAGGAATCAAATGCTTAATATATGAAAAATACATTGCCACATAAACATAATTGTGCACAGGCACCCATTCAATCTGTTCCAATTCAATTTCACAAGGAGATTTAGTCCCAACAAAGAGGTCCAAATATTGAATTTCTCTAAACTTATGCAAGTGCACTAAACAAACATAAGGGGAAATAAAATAGAATTATAGGTATAAAACAATAACCCATATGCAAATGGCTTCTTTTAAACATTGAATAACATTCTAATAAATAATTCAAGTTATCCTACCTATTCATCACAGACATAATCAAAAGAATGATATACACATATATAACTCATTTCAAGCATTGAACATGCATCCTCAATGAATAATTCAAGTCGTCATTTCATATAATTCATCCATGACGAGATATCCATCCATCACTTAGCAATTCTAGACATTGGCACATCGGAATACCTATCTTTTTGAATGGAAAATAATCCATACAATAGGCTATGTTGGTTCAATGTTCCACCCAAATGTAGATCGTTTCTCGAACGATATTCTTTCATCACTCAAGAGACTAAGGAGACTCTCAGGATCAGTCACAACACTGCACACCTACCCTTAGGCTAATCCAACACTCAATTTTGTTTATCAAGATAACAAGCAAGTAACTACCACTTTATCAAACCAATATTCTCAGCCATGAAACTATGGAATCTCAATGGCTCCAACTAGTATCGACACCTTCTCCTCCTCTATGCACAATTGAGGAAGGTTCCCTTCTCTACCTCAATAGTCCCTCGGGTGTGCCATTCCCTCAATTATTGTCTTGGGAAGGTATATAAGGTACTACTAGTTGAATCGATAGAGATATTTCCTTCATGGAATTCCCAATTCACAAGGATTCTTAGCATGATTGCACACACTTTTACAGTGGAGTTTGCACAGAGCTCTTCACCTATTTCCTATGCACGAATGAAATGGGTGAATGTCTCCAATGCATAAGATTCTTGGATCTCTTGTCATTACACGCAGATATCGGTGGTGAGAAATCAAATGTGATAGAATGAATATGTGAATGAATGAAGATTTCCTTTTCCTCATGCAATCCCTATGGTTCGAACTCCCCTACATAGTGTAACAAACATAAAAAGGATAATGATTAAATAAAATAATATTTGTTAATTATTATAGTAGTAGCTATTAATGTGAAGGGACATAAATCTTCATTATGAAAGGCTCAAGCCATATTAAATGAGAGGTATGTTGCAATATCCTATCATCTTTTTATCTATCCAGTTATCAATATATATTTGTCCTATTAATGGCCGAATATTCCAGGTGTTCTGGTAATATTGTTGGTGTGACGTGAATAAGTATTCGCTTCATTTGGTATCAGAGCTATACAAAAGAAAAAAAAAGTAAAGAAAAAAAAGATAAAAAAGAAAAGATAAAAGAAAAAGAAAAACGAAAAGAAAAGTAAAGAAAAAAAAAGTTAAAAAATAAAATATAAAGTAAAAGAAAAAAGAGAGGGTAAAAGTGAAACCACACCTGGTTTCTGAAAGTGGGTTTGGGTTTGAATATAAAAGTGCATAATAATTACTAGTAAAGAGTAAGTGAGATTCTAACTTTAGGTGGGGAATATAACACTCATTCCTCCCAACCACCCAATCTACTCACATTTTACAAAACTTAAGGAAAAAAAATGCATAATAATTGCTACTAAAAAAGCAATTGAGATTTGAACTTAGGTGGGGAAGGTAACACTCATTCCTCCCAACCACCAAATCTACTGGCATTTTACAAAAGTATTGGAAAAAAATAAAAGTTAAGGACTAGAATTTGGAAGGTTATATATTATTTTATATAACTCGAGTTTAAAAATTATTATTATTATTTTATTAAAATAATTACTTTTTTGGGAAAAAAAGGGTTATTTGAGCTAACAAGAAATAGTCGAAGAATTTTTTTTTCCAAAAGAGACATATTGAGAATTATTACAGCATTTCTATCTACCCTTCCAGAATAAAAGAAGACAAAAGTGAAGTAGAAACATAGTCACAAACAATGGCTACTACATATTCAGAAATGAAGGCACAACTAGAAACAACAGTGGACGAGTTAGAACAATACAAGGCGATCAGTAAAATTCTACAAGATGAGGTTGAGATGCAAAAGTGGTTGAAAGAGTGGAAAGATGATGAGAATCGCCACTTATGTAATCAAAATCGAAAGCTAGAACAAACCATAAGAGATAACAAGAAAATGTTATATTATCAGGATAAAGAAATAGCATGTTTAAAAATTCATAATCAAAACCTAGAAGACCAGATTAGAAAGTAAAAAAATGACAACAAATCACCATATGGATGTGATAATGAATTAGAAGAAGAAATAAAGTATCTAAACAAACTCGTCATGGAAAAAGATGCTGAATTGGCGCAAGTCCAGATGAAGTTAGAAAATCAAGAAGAATATTTACGTCATCATAAACAACAAAAAGAAAAACTCCAGCAATAGTATGACGACAGTAAGAAGACACATAAGTTAGAACTAACAAAATTCAACAAGGTTTTATCAATCCATTCTGAATAAATTTTCAGATTAAGTAATCATAGCAAGACACTAGTCACAAAAATTAATAATTTGAAAAGTAGTAGGAAGATAGAACAATCTACGGAAGACATTGAAGGGAAAATTCTAGACAAACATGAAGAAAATCACTGTATCAGAAGGCATAACAAAGATCTTAAGGAACAACTTAAGAAGTCTGAAGATGACAGAAAATCACATGTAGAAGTGATTAAGAAGTTTCAAAATGATAACATGCAGTTAGAAAACAAGTTGGAAAAGATACAGAACGAAACCTTAAAACCTTAAGAGACAAAAATATAAGTTTTTGCTCAGATCAGTTCTCAAAAGATCACACTCGTAAAAGAAAATGGCATTGTGAAAATTCCGTATCGACAACCCAACCATAAAAATAGATATTTTAAAAAGTGGGAAATGTCGAAAGATAACGGTACCAATGTGATCAAATCTCCTAATGATAGATCAGTATGGAATTCCAACAGTCCACAACAAATCAATTTGGGAAGGATCGATTCATCCACATATCGAAAGTTCTGCTGAACTCTTAGTAGTTCGTATCAACATGTCTCGTCGGCTGCGACACCACAAAAAATGATGCAGAAACATTATAATGCTTTGAGGACAAAGCCTTTCTAAGGGAGTGGCAATGTAACAAACATAAATAGGATAATAATTAAATAAGGTTAAAAATTAAATAAAATAATAATTTTTAATTATTATAGTAGTAGCTATTAATGTGAAGGGACATAACTCGTCATTATGAAACTCTCGAGCCATATTAAAGGTGAGCTATATTTTAATATCCTATCATCTTTTTATCTATCCATTTATCAATATATATTTGTCCTATTAATGGGTTATCGAATATTCCAGGTGTTCTGGTAATATTGTTGGTGTGAAGTGAATAAATATTCGCTTCACAAAGAGTTGACTTTCAGGCCAAGTAACAATGCCCACACATCGCCCTTTATTTTGTGCACATTAACTCGACAACTTCATATGTAGCCACCCTTTCCCAACATTATTGAATCCCATTTAAGGGGAAATTATTGAAAGAGGTTCATGCCATTTATGACATGGGGGTTCTCACGATAAAACTTGGAAGCAAAGGATCACATCCCACAACCCCCTCCCACCTCCCCAGTGAGTAACATATCCCCATCGTTCACATTCTCCCCTCCATAGCCAACCTTAGTTATTTTATTAGAATTATAAACATTTTCATGTCTTTACATCCTCCATGGCTTACTAGCACATGGTCTAACAAACATAGCCTACTTTCCTTCATAAACAAGCCATTCACTAATGGGGTCTTGGTCTTCAACTGCACGTTAGGAATTATACACCACATATACAAAACATTTACATAATAATCCAATACATACAATAGGGGTAGAGTAGGGGCATTACAATCCCCTCCCACTTAACATAACATCTTCTTCGTTGTTCCAATAATTATGGATATTTAAACATATCAACTTATACAAAATATAACAGTTTTTTCCTGCATTGCATCCCTTTCACTTAGATTTTCATGACCAAATACTTTTTCCTCTACATGTTGTTCGTGTTGGTTTGACCTTTTAGCAAGTCCCATACTTTGTCTTAAGCTACATTTGAATTTATTTCAACTTCCAGTTTCTCACCTAATTCCTTTCTCAACATACAGATAAATCCATTCATCTTCATCCTTTCACATGAATTTAACCAAATCAACATTCATGGTTTATTTCAAGAAAAAACAAACACAATTAAGTTTTAGCTATCACATCCATTCAACATTTTTTTGTTTCTAGAATGCAACAATCAAAATGGAAAGAAAAGAGTAAGAGTTTTCCCCTCTTAACTGTGTTCCATTCCAAATCCCCACCTCCATGGTTCCATGCTCCTTGGCCTCTTTTAGTTCAAGTTTGAATGCTTGAATTGTCATTCCTCAATTTGGAGATGAAAATTAATGTCTGATTCCTATCTAGGGATTCATAACCAAGGAACCTACCATGGTTTGTCTACAACACCTTAATTGGTAGGACCATCTAAAGTCCACTTGCACAATTTTTCATTGCTACTCATGCTGAGATTTCTAGGACAATGACATGTCCAAATAAATCCTTAGGATGAATTCATGGTTCTTGCTTCTAGCATTACCTAATTTTCAACAAGGAACAATAGTGTACATATAAACTTGGTTGTCATAAATCTTATCGTCCTTAGGATTATCATATACACATGAAATTATACATCAAATAAATTAAGAAGATACATGACACCTAATACCTATATGTATAAGTGTCTTCATGTTGTTACAGATTCATCTTGCTTCTCTTTATATGCAAGCATTAGATCACCTATGAGTATTACATTGAATGTTTGGCCAACACATAGGCTGCACCACAACATTCAATGCCCAACCAGTGCACTAACTAGATTTTACCAAGCATTTATGGTGCTAAACTAGTTCCATACCTAGTTTACCCTCTCCATTGCCAATTTAACACTTATTTTTGGATCAATGGGCCAAGGGAAGGAAACTGCACCATAACCATTTACACACTAGAATATCAGGGTGCTAATCCAATTTTTCGATTGGGTTAACAAGCACAACATAACTATTTCCATACCACACAATAAAGGAATTATTCGCTTGACCTTCCCCTCCCTGGTTTACCCTCTCCATTTCCAATCCATCACTTATGTCTCAGTAAATAGGCCAATAGAAGGAAACTACACCATAACTACTGCCACACTAAGCAATTGGGGTGCTAATCTAGTTCCATGACTGGGTTGACAGACAAACTCTAACAATTTCCATACCAGGTAAAAGGAACCAACATTTTTCCCCTCCTTAGGAACCAATGTTTTTCCCCTGGGCTAATCCACACCTGGTTTACCCACTCCATTTCCAAGCAAACACTTATGTCTGGGTCAACAAGAAAATGGAAGGAAACTACACCATAACAATTAACACACTAGTAAATCAAGTTTATAATCCAGTTCCACGACTAGGTTAATAAGCACACAATAACCATTTTGATAGTAAGAAATAAAGGAATTCTCCACTTGGCCTTCTCCTCCATGGGAACCAACATTTTCCCCTAGGTTAAGAAACACTTGGGCTTGCCATTGTGCCTTCTTCTTTAATTTGCAGAGCCAATTTCCACATTCATTGCTTGAGAACACAAAAGGGTTAATCAAGATCATAAGTGTTGTAGATATAAATCTGTAACATATTTTTATAAAAAAATTCACTCTCCAATATTGAAACACTAGGAATGCATCCATTCCCTTAGGGAATAGTTAATGTCAACAACCATAACACAACACAACATCATAAAAGAATGCACTACTTCCTAATGTGTGCCATGTAAGTCGTAATCACAATTCAAGCAGTCTTAAATTGAAACATATTCTAAACAGTTGTAAGGTTTGTCATTACACCAAAACCTACAGATGTTGATGAACATATGAAACCAATAACAAGTCCCTATTATCAGGATTGGTGGTTAGTCCAGATTTTTATATTCCCAGAGGTACGACAGTTATACCAATACTCCAACACCCCCCTCCAGTGTAGCTCGGGGGAATTGAACCTGAGACCTATGCTTTGATACCATGTAAGGTTTTTCGTTACACCAAAACCTACAAATGTTGCTAAACGAATGAAACCAAGCACAAAGCCCTATTATCAAGATTGGCAATTAGTCCACATTTTATCCTCCCAGAGGTGCGACAGTTATACCATGTGGTTGTACCGATACTTCAACACCCATCCTCCAGCGTAGCTCGGGGGAGTTGAACCTAAGACCTCATATCTGATACCATGTAATTTTTGTTGTTACACCAAAACCTACAGATGTTGATGAACATATGAAATCAAGCACAAGGCCCTATTACTAAGAGTGGCAGTTAGTCCACATTTCTATATTCCCAGAGTTGTGGCAGTTATGCCATGTGGTTTTACCGATACTCCAACAACACTAACATCTACAGTTATTCATATGTAATTTTCTAACAAGGTCTATGATATACTTATCTATTTGCAATTTCTTTTTAAAATTGTATACTTTAAAAATCTTTTGTAATTTATTAATGAAAAAATAAATTTTATTTACTATAATGTTTAGATTTTATTGAATTTTATTAATTTATCTTAGATTTAGTTTTATAGACTTTGAAAATGATAAGATTTATAAAAATCTGAAACATTGTAATGCAAGAAAAAATCCCATTAGCCTTAGGTTCACTTCAAACCCAACACCTAGAGAAACAAATATCGATTCTACCAAAAAATTGGTTTTAAGTCATTGTCTTACATAAACAACTTTTTAAATATATACAAGTTTGTACAAAATTGTGGTATAAAATCAATTACAAGTGTAATGTTGAACAAAGTGCTCACATTGACATGATGGCCAACAAAATGCATCTTTTGTCACCTAGATCTCCTTTCTTAATGCTTGGATTTTTTTATAACCTTGAAGTCTATCTTGGGATGGCATTAAACCTTTTATCTCGCATTCTTAGAAACAATACATGTAAAAATATTTTGACATAGGAGGTGATACTAGCTCCCATAAAAGGTTGAGAAAACCATATATGTTTGACACCAATAGAACCATTGAGTCTAGTTTCAAATTGGGCTCCAAAAATGTGATTCTTTGAATTTGCATAAAAGGATCTCATTTCTTGATTTACATATTCAAATGAACTCTATTGGGTGGAATTTTTAGAAATATATTAGTGTCATTCTTATATATACATAAATAATTCCCTTCTACTCTTAATGTCAAGTGTCCATTGTAAGTCTAAAGATGTCACAAATTTTTGAGCCTCTAGAATTCAAAGCTTATATCCACAAATTTTTAAGCCTCCACATTGTGAAACTTATATCCACAAATTTTTAAGCCTCCACAATGGGCAACTTATATATATGAACACTTCTTCTCATCTCAAATAGTTCATGTTGAACATACCAATCACCTCTACAATAGTGAGCCATTGATAAATGAGAAAAAAATACGATTTTAAACTAAAAATTATCTATAAACTGAATTGAATTATTCCATTGGAAGCTTGATTCACTCCCTCAACATATTATCATCGAAATCACATGCATAACATGCCTCCAAAATCACATTTCTAATGCAAATATTCATATTGAATAAGGAAAGATAAATTGTAGATAAAACCCTCGCTTCTAAAGCCAATACACAACATGCAAAGCAAGGTTCATCCATTGAACCCTTAATTAAATTAAACAATGACACGTGAATGCATCAAGAATTGGGGAGGTTTAAACGCACCATAAACTTTTGTATTGATGGTCACATCCATTGCAAACTTAATGAGGATGTATGTCAAAGGAGGGGTATGAAGTAGAGAGCCCTTGTTTCTATTTGTATATACTGCATCAAATTCCTTGGCCACTACTAGGATTTAATGGAGAAGTCATGAGAGCCAAGGAATTGGAGGTGTTGTAGACTTATGAATTGTTCCCACAATAATATTATCCAAATAATCAAATTCGTCGTTGTGTATTCACGAAAATTGAAAAATATTAAGTGTTTCAAATTCCTTGGACACTAATAGGATTTAATCGAGAAGTCATGAGAGGCAAAGATTTCGAAGATTTGTTGATTTATGAAGGGACCAATTATTATTATTAGAATCAATTTCTATTATGGTATGTATAACCCACTATCCTTAATATATGTTATTTTAATGAATTTGCCTCATTATAGTTAATAATAATTACTAATCACAAATAAATGAAAACCTCCCTTTTCCTTTCCAAATCATATATGATCCCCTTACACCCACCACCACTATAATTATTGCTACACAATCATTTTATATATTACACAATAATTAATGTTTAATTAAGTAAAAAAATAGTCATGAAAGTTAATAAAATAAAGTCAATTATAATCGCATGATCTCATTCTAGCACTATGTTGATGTTGATGGATATTAATAACACAATATCATTGATCCTCCACATATTTTATCCTTAATTTAATGAACCAAGGTATTGGTTCAAAATGGCGACCCACTCTATTATGTGGGGTTCTTATGAAGATTTGATGGGAAAGTAAGGAGTTAATTCCCATTAAGGTAAATATTTGGTGGTACACATGGGGATGTGTGGGTGTGGAGAATAACCCTATTATGTGGGTTATTATGAAGATTTGATGGGAAAGTAAGGATTTACTTTCCATTAAGGTAAATATTTGGTGGTATACATGGGGATGTGTGGGTGTGGAGAATATGTTGGGTTTGGAAAATGAATGGTGGTTGGTTGGAATATGTGAAAGGTGATGGTTATGAGAATATGTGGGGGAGAAGGAAGGGATAATAGAATGAGAAGAAAATTATGGTAAACATGAATATGCAGAGTTGATGGTCATTGAAATACATAAGTAGAAGGGGTAATATAAGCTAGGGAAATAGATAGAGAAATGGGAGGGAAAGGAAAAAAATAAAAGGGATAAGAGAAATGGAAGTGACTACTACCATCTCTAGATTCTATGAGTCAATACTAGTACATTGACTCTTCACATGACTACAATTAGCCATAAAAAGGTTTTCACCTAAGGAATTTCTCCTTGACATCACAACTAAAAGTTGGATATTTCCTTTAGAGGCCAACTATATCTTGCTTATTCATTATTAGATAAATTTATACATGGATTTTGTAATGTGAATGGATTCACCATTTCACCTACTAGAAAATGATATGATTAGTGAATTGATCCATTACCTTAGAAGTGTTATTATTCTCAACCATTGGGTTTAGGGGAGTTTTTCATTTCATTCTCACATAGGTGTCATTTCTCATTTTAAGTTTTATTATAAGCTTTATTATCTTTTAGTGGTTGACCTTTGCAAATTTTTATGTGATTGAAAATCTATTGCGACTTTACTATAAATAGTTGCAGGACAACCTTGGATGCTTTTATTAAAAATAAAAAATAAAACTTATTCAAACTATGAGGAAATCACCACCAGCTCCATGTTTGCACAAATTATCTTGGTATCTCAATTTAGAAGTTTGCAAATGATAGAAACATGGATAAATCTATAATTGGATATGCATACTACAAGACTAATGAAATTGGTTCTTTAGTATATAGAAATGGTTGTAGTAGCTTCTATAAAATGTACAAAAATATCTTGAAAGAAAATCTATGTGCTAAAGTGAGATGTGAAAGATAGCTATATTGACATGGGATTCCTTTGGATCATATTCCCTTGGTTGGAAAATTATAGCATCTTGCTCAAAATGTATGATAACAAAAGTTACAAACTTAATGTTCTCCTTTGTCCAATGTTGTGGTCAATATAAATAGTTATCATTTTGAAGACTTTGTGCAACATTTTTCTACATCTAAACCATTTTTTAATGTTTCTTCAATTCTCTTTTAATGTGTTCAACAATATTTCACCACTTATTTTTCTTTTACCCCAATAGTGCCTACTATTTTACACCATTTCCACTCAATGGTGCTTACTACTTCCCCTAACCCCCTCTTAGTCACCATTATTGATACTTGTTGCAAGGATTGCATACCATTCTCTTACCTTCCAAATTTTCTTTTAGATATCTCCCTCATGGCCACATACTTTACTCGATGTGTAGCATTTTCTGCAAACAAACCACCACACACCACATAAAAACATTACTTTGAACAAATAACTCCTATCTATGCCTGTTTCACAAGTGTTGCTGTTGTAGTACCCATATTTCTCTCTTTAATTTTTTCATCCCTCTACTCCACAAGTTCATGATACTCCACTTCCTACACATAAACATATATTAGACTTATTATTACTCACTTAGACTTCTCCGCTTTGGAATTTGGTGGACACAAGTTAAACTTCACTCTATCTTTATCAAACAAGTAAGTATTTATCCTAGCGCCATGCATAACTCTTCTATCAAATGACTATGAATTCCCAAAAAAATATGATAAACATCCATAGGAAGTACATCAAATATAATGTTGTCACTATAAACCCCAATAATAAAATTAATCGAACACTAAATTATCATATTTCCTTTTTGTAACCATGGTCTTCTAGATGCTCTTAGATGAAGTGTACATTTAAATTTCAACTTGTGAAAAACTTAATTTAACACCAAAATTTATAAATTAAAACCATCGATATTTAAATTACAACACTTGTCTTCTATCTTACATTTCATTGTCAAAATTGTCTTTTTGTGTTTTGGTTATATCCCAACCTCCTTCTTAGGCTACAACAATACTTTCCAGATCATCGAATTTTTGGTGTGTCGTGCCCTCAATTCCACCATATCACTTGTTGCTATTGTTGGTTCTTATTTAGAAATATGAGTTCTCCATACTGTTGATGTAATTGTAAATTCGGAATGTATTCACTTGTATTTCTTATGTATTGTACCCCGATGTTTATTCCGGGAAGTGTTTGTAATGTAATTGAGTCATGTCATGCCCCGATGTTCTGATCGAGAGTTTCTATAATGTAAAAAAGTCATGTCAAGTCAATGTGGGTAACCCTCCTGTTGTTCAAGGGTTAAAGTCCCCGCAGTTCTGGGGCCCTAGGGTTGTTAGACTCACCTAGTGAAGTTGGCCCTAGTGAGTCATTGTCAAGTCGAGAATTAGTATAAATAGAGAGTGAGTCTCTCTATTTTACACACACTAACTCACACTCAGTTGTAGAACATAGCTAAGGGAGAAGAAGTTGCCGGGGATAGAAAGAAAGAGGCTATTACTGTCGGGAGAGCATCTTACTGTTTTGGGTTTTACTTTTGGTGCTGATTCTATCTCTGAGGAAGTTGTAGGGTTTTCTCCATTTATGGTGTCCTCGAGGAAAAACACTGTGTTCATTGTCTCTTGTGTTTGGTTGTTGTGATTTCTATTCTCTTAGTTAAAGATCCTAATATAATGCTAGCTTAATGTTAAAAATCTAACATGGTATCAGAGCTAACATGAGAAGAAGACACTGTGCAGCTACAGGAACTAGGGATTCCTACTTTGTGGATCTCTCTCCATAGATTTTTAGCAAAAGAAGGTTGGATTAACTCTCCTCCCTAGGGAGCATCTTTCTGTAGAAGCAGAATCCAATTCTAAGCTTTTTCAATTTTGCACCCGACATTGCTGCCGAAAATTAGGGCTTTCTACAGTGGAATTTTTGAGTGACCCCAGGCCTGGATTGATCTCCTCCCCAAAATCAAAGTTTAGAGATCAACATAAAAGCATTTATTTGGACAGAACTCTAGAAAATCCAAACCCTAATCTGCTCCTAAACCAACACTGCAGAAATTCAGCTCCAAATCCAGATTTGACATCTTGACTTGGTAAGATCTAAATATTTTGTATTTCCATTTGAGGTTCTCAGTTAAGATGTCTCATCATACCAAGCTTGATGAAAAGCTTGAGGGAGCTGATAACTTCTGAGCCTAGAAGTATAGGATCTCCCTAGTCTTGGAAGAAAATGAGTTGGACTCTTACATCCATAAGGAGGTTCCAGTTCCAAAGGAAGATGAGGCTAAATACTTTCATAAGAAGAATTTGGTTATGGAAAAGAGGATTATTGCTGATTCAATCAAGGATCACCTTATACCAGAGGTGTCCTCTCTCAAGACACCTAAAGCTATGTTTGATGCCCTAACCAAACGGTTTGAAGAAAAGAACATAAACCGGAAGATGACTCTAAGGAACCAGTTGAAGAATGTAAAGATCCAGAATGAGGAGACCATCCAGTCATAATTCATAAGGGTCTCCCAAATCAAAGAACAAATTGAAGCAGTAGATGAAGAAGTGGAGAAAGCAAAAATTATGATGACAACCTTGAAAGGTCTCCCTAGGTCATGGGATTCTTTCATCCAAGGAATCTATGCTAGGAAGAAGCTAATCAAGTTTAGTAGACTGTGGAAAGAATGTATACAAGAAGAAGCTCGAATAGCAGCTCGAGAAGAAAATATGGGAAGTGAAGATCAATCTCTCATAGTACACTCCAAGAAAGGAAGAAGGGAAGATCATCATCACCAAGGTTAGCATTATCATCAAAAAAATAATTTTGTAAGAAGGGATCCATCCAAACTCAGATGTTATACATGTGATGAAAGTGGACAATTTGCTAGAAGTTGTCCCATGAATAAGAATGGATCCAATAAGAAGAAGAAATACAAAAGAATACATCATGCTCACACTGCTAAAGATGATGATCCTCCTAGGAAGAAAGTAAAACAAGAAAGTGAAGAATATGTTCAGATCTCCACTCTCACAGGAACTGTCACTCATTGAAGCAAAGATTGGCTCACTGATAGTGGGGCTTCCAAACACATGCCATGATTCAATAAATATTTTGAGAAACTATTTGAACATAAATCACCCCATAAGGTGAAACTTGGGGATGACTACCAATATTCCATAAAAGGTAGTGGTGAATCCTCCTACAAGCTAGACTCTGGAAAGTCTATGAAAATGAAGGATGTCTTGTTTGTACCAGGACTAAAGAAGAATCTTTTGTCCATATCGGCACTAGATGCAAAAGGCATGAGGGTTTCATTTGTATATGTCCAATTCCTCATGTGGCCAAGAGTAAAGACTATTGATGATGCGATAGTAATTGGAGAACAAGAAGGAGGATTATACAAATTGAAGGGACATCCAGAAAAAGATTTGGTCCATGACACAGTAGAACCAAATGAACTTTGGCATAGAAGGCTTGCACATGTGCACTACAGAGCACTACCACTTGCAAGCAAAGTTGTTGAAGGTCTTTTAGAAATTCAAGCAAAAAATGAAGGAGTCTGCAAAGGATGTGTGAAAGGAAAGAACACAAAGAAGACATTTCCAAGTAGTGAAAGCAAATCAAAAGGAATCTTGGAAATCATTCACTCCGATGTATGTGGTCCAATGTCATCCAGTTATTTAAGTGGGTATGCATACTATGTTTCTTTTATTGATGATTATTCTAGGAAGACATGGATATACTTTATGAAGAACAAAGATCAAGTTTTCAGCAAGTTCAAGGAATTCAAAGCGTTGATCGAGAACCACACAGAAAAGAAGATCAAGACCTTTCGATCAGATAATGGTGGATAATTCACATCAAATGAATTCAAAGAGTTATGATAAGATTCAGGGATTAAGAGGGATTTATCCACTCCATATAATCCACAATAGAATGGGGTTGCAGAAAGGAAGAATAGAAGTATCATGGAAGTTGATTAAGAGGGATTTATCCACTCCATATAATCCACAATAGAATGGGGTTGCAGAAAGGAAGAATAGAAGTATCATGGAAGTTGCAAGAGCAATTCTTCATGATCAAGATCTTCCCATGCATCTATGGACAAAAGCTTCAAGAACAGCGGTGTATGTTTAGAACCATACTCCACACAGAGTACTCGAGAACAAGACACATGAAGAAGTCTTTTCCAGCAAGAAACCAGAAGTCAGCCATTTCAGAATATTCGGATGTCCATTGTACATACACATTCTGAAAGAAAAGAGGACAAAGTTAGATCCTTCAGGAAAGAAGGGTATATTTGTGGGATACTTTGAAATCTTGAAGGCTTATAGAATATACTTCCCAGGATTCAAGAAGATCAAAATCAGCAAGGATGTAACATTTGATGAAGTCTCAACTTACAACAAATCCAAGAAGAGACCTGCTGAAGATCTTGAAGAATCAGAAGCACCTAGAATTCATGACACAACCATGAACGAAGAAACTCAAGAAGAAGATCAAGAATTTGAAGAACCTCAAGAACCTGTAGATCCACCTCAGGAGAAGAATCCTCACAAGAGGAAACCTGCTTGGGTACGAGAAGCTATTCAAGGTGCAGAAAGATATGGGACTCCAGAAGAGAATCATAGAGAACGGAAGAGGACCAAGTCTTTCTTCGGGTATTAGCTTTATTGTGTGACTTTATCAATAAAGAACCTTCCAACTATGAAGAAGTGGTAGAGCTGAAAGAATGGAAGGATGATATGATCAAAGAGTATCAATCGATCATGAAGAACGATGTTTGGGATGTTGTTCCAAGACCAGAATGGAAGTCGGTTGTAACTTCCAAATGAATCTACAAGATCAAGCATGCTGCAGATGGTAGCATAGAAAAATATAAAGCAAGATTCATGGCTCGTGGCTTCTCACAGAAAGAAGGAATAGATTATGAAGAAACCTTTGCACCTATATCCATATACACTTCCATCAGATCAGTACTTGCTCTGGCTGCAGTGATGAAATGGAAGATACACCAAATGGATGTCAAGACTGCTTTCTTGAATGGTGTAGTGGAAGAGGAAGTATATGTAGAGCAGCCACTCAATTTTGAGACACATGACAGGGAGTCTCATGTGTGTAGATTGAAGAAATCCTTGTATGGTTTGAAATAGGCACCCAGGAAATGGTACGGGAAAATTCATAGCTTTCTATCCAGTTTGGGCTTTACCAAAAGTAAAGCAGATTCCAACCTTTAGTACAAGGTTGAAGATGGAAAACCAGTGATGCTTCTACTATATGTAGATGATTTGTTTGCCACAGGTATGGATGGGTTGATTGCTAATACGAAGAGGAGGCTTGCTATCGAGTTTGAAATGAAGGAATTGGGTATGATGCACTATTTTCCAGGCATGGAGGTGTGGCAGAATACGGATGGAATCTCCCTAGGACAAGGGAAGTATGTAGTAGATATCCTGAAAAGGTTCGGGATGATGGACTGTAAGGCTATGACCACACTTATGGCATCAAACCTGAAGCTATTGAGTGATGCTTCATTAGAAGCGGTTGATGCTACGATGTATCGTCAAATGATTGGGTCCTTGATGTACTTGACAAACACAAGACCAGATATTTTCTTTTCTGTGAACACCTTGGGCCATTTCCTAACAGATCCGAGACATGTTCACTTGATTGCTGCAAAGCATATTCTGAGGTACCTAAGGGGTACAATTGATTATGGGATCAAGTATGAGGCGAATCATAAGATTAACCTGGAGGGTTATGTTGATTCAGATTGGGCAGGCAATGCCATCGATGGGAAGAGCACTTCAGGGTGCTACTTCGGTATTGGATCAGGTGTGATCTCTTGTTTTAGCAGGAAGCAATCATGTGTGGCACTGAGTATAGCTAAAGTAGAGTATGTTGCAGCTTGTTCATCTAGTTGTGAGGCAGTATGGCCGAGGAAGCTACTATCTGATTTATTTTATCTCTAGTTGGATGCTACTTGTATATATTGTGACAACCAGACTTGTGTGAAGTTATCAGAGAGCATGGTGTTCTCCAAATTGAGGTTCCCTCCAAAGGGAAGTGATGAGTCCGTGAGCCATTCTAACATGGTGAGAGGACTGGTTCCTTCCATGGTTAGATGTAAGGGCTGATCCATTCTATCATGGTGAGAGGATTGGTTCCTTCCATGTCAGATGTGAGTGCTAAGCCATTTTGATGTGACTGTAGGATTGGTTCCTACATGATCAGATGTGAGTGCTGAGCCTTTATGGCATTGGTTTTTAGATGTAAGTGCAGAGCCTTTCGGCATGGAGGATTGGTTCCTCACATGGTCGAATGTAAGTGTTGAGCATTTCTAACATTGGTTGTCAGATGTGAGTGCTGGGCCTTTCTGACAGGGTTGTGGGATGTGTTCCCACATGGTCAGATGTGAGTGCTGGGCATGCCTTTCTGATATGATTATAGGATTGGTTCCTACATGATCAGATATAAGTGCTGGGAGGGCCATTCTGACTTAGGATCAGATATAAGTGTTGGAATAAGATCTACATGGAGGCTAGGCCTACAACCAACATGAAAAAGGGCTGGCTCTGTAGAAGTTCTTGTGATCAGAATAATCAAGAGATAGCACCTGTGATGATGATCCAGCAGAGATGTTCCAGAACCAGAGATGATCTAGATCTAGTGATGATCCAAATCAAGTGATGATCCAGATTTAGATGAAGATGACTTGAAGATGAAGATGACCTGGAGATGAACATGACTTGAAGATGAAGATGACTTGAAGATGATGAGGAATCGATGATGATCTAGATGATACAGAGAAGAAGACTTGTGCTGATAAATTGTGTCGAGAGAATACCTTCCTAGTTAAAAGGGAGTGTTGATGTAATTGTAACTTCGGAATGTATTCATTTGTATTTCTTATGTATTATACCCCGATGTTTATTCCAGGAAGTGTTTGTAATGTAATTGAGTCATATCATGCCCTGATGTTCCGATCGGGAGTTTCTATAATGTAAACAAGTCATGTCAATTCAATGTGGGTAACCCTCCTATTGTTCAAGGGTTAAAATCCCCGTAATTCTAGGGCCCTAGGGTTGTTAGACTCGCCTAGTGAAGTCGGCCCTAGTGATTCATTGTCAAGTTAGGAATTAGTATAAATAGAGAGTGAGTCTCTCTATTTAACACACACTCACTCACACTTAGTTGTAGTGCATAGTTGAGGGAGAAGAATTTGTTGAGGCTAGAAAGAAATAGGCTACTGCTGTCAAGAGATCATCTTACTATTTTGGGTTTTACTTTTGGTGCTGATTCTATCTCTGAGGAAGTTACAGGGTGTTCTCCATTTATGGTTTACCCGAGGAAAAACACTGTGTTCATTGTCTCTTATGTTTGATTGTTGTGCTTGTTATTCTCTTAGTTAAAGATCCTAATATAATGATAGCTTGATGTTAAAAATCTAACACATACTTGTCATCTCCATCTTTTTAAATATCTAGGCATTCAAATGTGATATGGACTTGGTTTCCACATTTGCTGTAAATGTCTTCAAATTTGCCTCTACCTTTAAATCTGTCAATATTAAATCCTCTTCCAGCACGATAATCCATTGTGTTGGAGTTGCATTCATTAGCTTCCTCTTTTTTTTTCCTTTTCTTGTCATCTTCCATATCTAAGACCTGTTTTCTTGATATCTTGTTATGTCTTCAATTTCTTCTCAATATTCAAAGCAACTTGGTAAACCTCTAACATTTAATGGAAATTCAAAATATCGAACTCATATTGTATGATATAACTTAGACCATTCACATTCTTGGCAATAGATTATGTACTCTCCTTATTCTACCCAAACCTTGTAGAAAATATGTAAAACTCCTTTCATGTACTCCTTGGCCGACATATTCAATTGTTTCAAATTCTACATTCTTATTAAATAATATTCCATAGGTAAACATTTACTCTTAAACCTAACCCTTCTATGATCTGAAAATATTTTACTCTCTCCATTTTTATCTTTATGCAGAAGGTGTTATTTTTAAGGAAAGCAATCTCTCTACAAATTTCAGCCGAAAACCTGTTTACAAACCTAAGGTTTTGGTGAATGGTATTTTAATAATACAAATAACTTCTACTACATTCTATCAAGTGCCTTTCTAGGTTGGAGGCTATCTACAAGATTCGTGGTAGGTGGAGGGTTATTTGGGGTAAGTCTTCAAATCAGTAATTGTGCCTCTTAATCGCCAAATCTTGGCCCTTCCAAATTTTTGTTGGCTCCATATTTTGGAGCATTGGATATACCAAGAGTGGTTGTTTCTTATTTAACGATGTGAATGGTTTTCACCTATCACTTATGTCTTGTCATAATTTTATCTCTTAGTATTCCTCCCCATTTTAAAGTCAGACTGATATTAATGTTTATATTTGAATTGTTTTTATGCTTCTACTAATGATATACCATTTTCTATAATTATTTTTTTCAAATATAAATTACCATACGTTATGTCATATATGTTAAAGGACATGGAGAGAGAGAAAGAAGAAGGAAACACAATGGGCAATGCAATTTTCTTCTCAATATTAACACAAGTATACAAAGGATTACATGATTAACCAAAAATACTAAACCACATGTAATACCATGGATCACCAAATACCATGAGCTATCATAGAAAACCCTAATTGACCCATACTTGGTCAATGACCATTGGAATTACCTTATAACACTCCCCCTTAATCACAACAATCAATTGAATGAGAGAATTTATTTTCCTCACACCTCCTTAATTTCTACTATACTACCTCTATGGGCTTACAACAAAAATACAAAAGGAAGTCCTACGTGTTTATGTCTTAGCTAGGATTACATTTAATTGAAAAAAATCATCTTGAACTTATTCCTTGATGTGTACTTGGACTGCTTCTTCTTTTCCTTCTTGAACATCATGCTACCAAGGTGTTCTCCAAAGTATTCTTCTTCTTTTGTTTTAACATGTTTTATCTTGTTTTCCACTTTACCAGCACATTGAAATTTTTTGTTAGAATCTTTAAAAACATGAATATATTTAATCCCTTCTTGGAGAGAATTCACATCTTCCTTTTCCTCATCTTTTTCCTATGATGTTTCAATAGAATTTATTTCATCATTATCATTAATTGTTGCAACTTCTATGTTGCTATCATCTATCTCTTTCTCTGAGAAACTATTACATACATCACTGGGCATGGCTAGATTTATAGATTAGTTTTCACTGTCATCAACAAACACACCTGGATAAACAATATTTGTTGGGATGGCATGATCACTCGATGCCTCATAAACACAGTCTTCTTGACTGTCTTCCACTTCAGCGTGGGATTCTTGGTTCTTTTCGTGGCTTTGAAAGTCACCTTCTTATACAACCGATTCCTCTTCACTGAACTCTTGTTTCAATATATCCTATTCTTTCTTTGTAGTATAAACTTATGCAATAATGTTAAAAATGGAATAATCTATACCATTTTGTATAACAACTTAAGGAAATAATTTTTCTTCTTTCTTTCCATAATTTTTTCAAAGTCTCAAATTCTTTTAGATCAATAGGCTCCTCTTCAACTACAAAATTCCACAAATCTTTTTTTTTGTATTGTTGCAAATTATATTAAACGAAGGAATAGTTGAATATTACATATCCATGGTGATTCTTGGGTGGCCTTAGATAGTGGAACCACCACCCTAACCACTCAAAACTATATACCCCTCTAGTATGGTTGTAACAAAAAAATATTACTAGCATAGGAGACCAAAAATTAGGCCTATGCTTCACTATTCTACACTTTATCAAATTATTTAACATAAGACTAAATAACTGAGTGTAACATATAGACTTGAAATGGTAATCTGAACTTGAGGGAGGTAGAGTCTTCAAAGGATACATAACCACAAATTAAGGAGGGGGAACCTCCTCTAGGATGGGGCATCACCATCCCCCATCATCAGAGTTGGAAGAAGGAGTTTTTACCGAAAGGGGAGAAGACTTTCCACTCGGTTCCTTGTTGTCGTGAACGCACTTGAACATAGGTTCGATGGTAGTGGGGGTGGGAAAACAAATTATGGTAGCCTCCGTATGAACTAGAACAAATCCATTTTCCATTGAATTTCCATCTGTTGCATTGCCGCATCCCACCTCCATGTTGCTTGTATGTCTCTGTCTGTTGGCTAGGCGCTTTGAGGAAAAGGTGGCATCCAGACCATTGAGCTGGTTTTCGAGGTCATCCAGCTCGTATTTGGTCAAGAGCACCATGTTGCATGCATATATCCAGTTTCCCAACATGTCCTCCATCAAAGTGCCCATCATATTTTTCATGAGCTAGTAGTGGTCAGTTTTCCTGTGACCCCTACTAGTAGCAAGATGATCGTTAACCAGTCGAGCCTCTCAGTCATCAATCAAGACTCAGACAAGAATGGAGATCCCCACTTCGTATCCTTTCTCCATAATTAAACTTAAGATGTGATGAGTTTTTCCTCGACCACTTCTCCCTTTTCATGGGGTTCCTCTTTGCCTCGACATAGCAGAAACTAGAGATGGACTATGCAACTGAGGGTATCAATAATACTACAAAACAGGAAGCAAACTGAATCCTCTATGCTGCAGGAAGAACCAAGTGAGCGGGGACAAGGAGGAATACCAGAGACAAATACCATTGAGCACAACAAAGAGCCACTAAATTATCCCTCTCACATCCATCTCTCGCCACCTTAACCAATTATGTTGTAGAATCCTAATGCCCACATCTTCCAATTCAACTACCATCAAAACTAGAATTAATGGTGATGGTACATGTTCGACTCTCATCCATCTCTGGAGGGGACGTCCTCACCCACCTGCATTAAAGGTTTGGGGGGACACGGTCGGGAGTTAAAGGCCCCAAAATGTGTGGTGACACACAACCATCTCCCAGATCGAGACGCTATGAGTTTTCGACGGGGCATGCAGGCACCCACATCTGCGTCAAAATGCCACAAATCTTGTGAGCTTAACAAATTTATTATTTTTAATGCCCATACATCTTAATTTTCTCCATTAAAGGATTTCCATAGTCGTATTGGTGTTAACAACTAAACATAAGGATTTGCAGAAATATTCATTGTGCCAAATATTATGTTAAGAACTACACATAAGGTGTGTTTCTCTTATGTGTAGAAGAATATATTACTGTTAGAATTTTTCAATTTTTTAGTCATTATTATTTTGGTAAATAAATAATATAAAATATAGGTTAAGGAATTTAGGATTCAAGTATTGTTAAATCTTATATAAATAGAAATTTCTATTTATCATACAATATCATAAATTTATTTTAATTCTAATTCTAATTCTATTATACACCAAAAGAATTCCAATTTTATTATACACCAAAAATCTCAACTATATATATATATAAAGCATAAGTGGTAACATTAATTAAAAAAACTATGAAGCGAACATGTCACTTTTAATTACAACAAATAAAACAAACCTTACCACTCTGAAAAAGGAGAGTCCGCTCAAAATACTAGCATTGAAAATCCTCCAATACAAGATAGATTGTTACTATATGCTACAAGGTTGGATAGGGATGATTTATAACGTATCCTACAATGCCGAGGATTTCTTCTGTGTTGCTTCTATTTATCTTTTCAAATAGCTCTTCTATCTTAGTTTCATGACCACATGACCAAGGTGTTCTCTAAACATTGCTACCTAGTTTACAACCCTCAAAATGATTTTACTTAGGTTTTCGTTTAGGTTATCCCTTGAATGAAAAAATTCTTCTTTAGGTCAATAAATATTATTCGACACACCTTCCATGGGATGTATGTTTTCAGACCATCGTTGTTGTGATGTATCATGGGTATGAATAAGCAACATTAGAAATAGAATGACTTGAATCAACATGACGTTCATCAACCCACGCTTAGCTCTGGTACAAACATCTCTTCTGCACCTAAAAGTGCTCCAAATGATAATGACTCTCTTCCTTTAATAATTTACTACCGAAGTCAGTTCTTCCACCTATATTTTGGGTTTGAAAACTCGATCTGCTCCTTTTTATATACAAGAATAGGGGCATCAATATTGGAATGAGCCTTTCCAAGAGCAAAGCGCTTTTCCACTCTCTAAATGCTAGTTGATTCATATCTGACATACTTCATGATTAGTTACCAATCATAGGATCCAACTTCAAGAAAAAAGTGAAAATCTAGTATTTTACTAATGGTGGAGAGGAGTTCAAATAACACCCTATCCCCTACTTCTATGTTTGTCATGTTCAAGTTTACAAGAAAATGTTTCTTCCCATCAACTCCCTATCTTGCCGACCTTTAATAGATGAACAGGGGAGGCCATCTATTAAACTATTTTATGCCCAAATAATTTCCAATGGACAAACATAGATCACAAAAACCTAGTCATTTCCAATGGATAAACATAGATCACAAAAACCTAGTCATTTCCAATGGACAAACATAGATCACAAAAACCTACTCCGATAGCCTTGCTGATCTAAAGAGAAAAGATTTATATTTTATCAGTGAGTATGTAACGTCCCTGACCCTCCGACCGGTGAAGAGGACACTAGTAACACCAAACAAACGGGTAGATAGGGCCCCATGAACACGAACATGGATAAATGATGATATTAAAAACTTAACATAATGCATACTAAGATGCATAGAACATACAAGGATACATAGTTACTCTACATTAAGCGGAAGCAACACACACATTCCAGCATTTAACATGTTCATCATAATTCATGGAATAGTAGATATAATTGCAGAGATGAAACAGTTAGGAGTACTTATATTTTTTATGAAGAACTCACCCCGCAACCAGCTACGTGACTACAACATTCCACCCAACCATAGGCCAGTGTGCTCATCAATCTCTCAGAACACTGCCACCCACGAGCTGGGCATGATTCCTCCAGGAATAAGGGTCAATGCAGGATTACACATAGCCAAGGTTTTCCGATCGGCCAAACCCACACAGTAGGGTTTTACCAGGTCGTCAAGGAGCTAGGAAAGGATAAATGCTAAGCTAGTGGCCTCAACACCAGTCTTCCCAAGCATACCCAGCCTCTAATTCCACTCTCAATAGTCCAAATACCAACCACTTCATACCGCAGCAAAACAATCCATTCACAGCTCCATGAAGAAGGAAAAGACAATCGGGTGACAAACCCAATCAAAAGATGAAACATAGCTCAAGCCCACAAGACAACTCAAAGTTGTTCTTGGCCCTAGCGTGGCCAAAACAACTCAGCAGCAACCCAAAACTAGGGTACATTAGCATCCCAAACTCACAATGAAAACTATGGCAACTTTACACAGTCCCAAAACAGGGGAGAAGTCTGATTCTCAATCTTGGGAAAAAGAAGGACATAAACACAGACCACAATTCGATGAGGAAACGACGAGTACCTTACACAGCCTGCAGTTGGGACAGAAGTAGAACTCCCAGCATAGAGATGGGAAAAATTAGCCAACGAATGTGGCAATCAACAGTCGTCCAACATCCAAGAGCCCATAGCACACAATTCCTCATTGTAATCATGAATAAGGTTACACAAACAAGAATGGGGAAAGAACAAACTCTCAACCTATGTGCAAAGGAAAAAGACACAGCGTAGGCAAAACCTAGAAGAAAACACAGCGGTCTATAGCTCACGATCCACCACGAAGGATGGAAAAACAATACACACCTCAATAATGCCAAAGGAAAACTGGTTCTCTGCATGAATGGATGGAACACCACCATAGACCAACAAATAGCGTGAGAGAGGGAAAATGAACCCCCAAACCAGAAATCGCACCCCTCCTTAACTCGGCTCTGCATGAGGAAGATTAATTGGCTCCTTGCTGCGTGTCCCTGTGTGAGAGTGAACAACTCCCTATGTGTGAGGATGAACTGACAATGGAGAGAATGGTGGCAGTTTGCTTTCCAATGTGAGGTCAACCTGCTGGTGGAGTGTGTGTGTGGGAAAGGACTGACAGTCCTTCCACACTCCACTCCCAGCCATAATTGCCTCAACTACTCAACAAAACATTAAAGTGGGAGTTGGATAAGATAAGGAAAGATGGACAAATCAAATAGGGTGGTAACACATGTATTTTCCCCCCATAGTCCAAGGTTTGACATCCCCCACCCGTATCCTTTGGAATCATGCCCTTTTCATTTTAACGTTGCACTGTCGTAGCTAGCTATAGTTTTATTTTAATTTATGTGCATATTTACATGATGCCAAACTATAATGTGCCGGATAGCACAATATACCATCGGCAACTATCCCTATTGCCGAAACGTACAAAACCAAATCAATGGTGGGGATTTTTCCTTTAGCTCCTCACCACGATTAATTACATTATATGCATCATGCAAACGGGGTCAAAACTGGGGTGTTACATTCCCCTCCCCCTTGGAATAACACTGTCCTCAGTGTTCCAATACATAGGAATACATATACAATTTGCACATCCAAAATTTCAAAATTTTGCATATCTGTCCCACGTTCAATTATTTACTTTGAACGTTCAAGACCAAGCCCCTCAGCTTCCACAAACTTCTCCTGCCGGTTCTTAGCTTTCAGCTTATCCTGAAGTCTAGGAACTTTGCGGCTATTTCCTTCTTCATGCTCCCTCATTGGGAAGTCTCGGCTTAGATGATGTCCTCCACATCCCCAACATTTCACTGGCTGCTTCATATTTACCTGCTCAATTTCTTTTGAGTCTTCATGCCTGGACCGCTTCTTAATGGGTCGCTGGGATGAATGTCCCATCACTGATCAACCTTCCTTTCCTTTTTTGATTGCTCCGAGAAGGCTTTTCACCTCCCTTTGAAAACCAATAGAGTCTTGCAGAATCCGGTGGTTCATTTCATTCTGCCTTTTCTATATCTTGAACATCTCCCCAAGATTTTCTTGGGTCTTGGAAATCATGTGAAGGAGACTTCCAGCCAAGTCCAGCAACTTTTGATCTACTGCCATGATCAATGTGCACCACTGGGTTTCACTTTTCTCACTTGTGAATTGCACCATTGAAATTCTGTCAAGCCAAGCATACTATAGACATTAAAATCAGTCAGCTAACTTCCCAATTGGCATGACAGTCCAAGTCTTATCAAGGAGACTTTCATATTTTTCATGCCTTCCCAACAAGCACACGAGCTCATTCATGTCCATTCTTGGGAAAGGAATTAACTATTCCAGTCATTCACAATTTACTTTAAGCAAATACACACATTCCATTTTAAGTCATACATGCATTCAACAATATTTTGTTTTCACCATGCATAAATATATATGTATATATAATCAAAAGGCAAGAGAGAGCAGCAAGAGTTTTTTTTTCCCTTTTTTCTTTGTTCCATCCTAGAACCCACACCATCGATGTGGCTTTTCATTCTCTTAGCCTCTTTCACTTCACCGTGAATGCTAGACCAATCCCTCTTGGTCATGACACTTAGTGTCTCCGGTCTATTCCAGACCTATAAACCATGGAGCCTTCCCACATGGTTTCCTTGGATGTTAGGAACTTCACGGTCTCACTAGCACCTTTTTCATTGCCACTCATTTCTAGCTTTTCAGGACAGTCACATGTCCACATGAACCCCTAGGATGCTCTCATAGTCCTTGCTCCCAGCGATACCTATATCCAAACATTGAATAGACTCACATTTTTAGTTTATTCTCATCGGTTTTATCTCTAGAACAAGATCTTAAAACATCATAACCAAATCATATACACATGTATATTCATAAGCAAAATAATCCAATACTTATCTATATTGTGTGTTTCTTCGTTGGTCCACAAGATCCTGCTTCGCTTTGCAAGCCTTGGGATCGCCTATGGACTTGGATGTTAGGTCAGCACAGAGGCTGATCCACAACATCAAATAATTAATGTCCAACCAATACACCCTCAGGTCTACTGGGCTTGGAACTTTACCACGACCATTTCCAGGTCCAGGATCTACTATGTATCCCCAGGCATATAACAGCCCAACATACACTTATACCACCATACACTTATATCAACATACACTTATATCAACAATAACCCTTACTCTGCAACCCCTCACAACAACCGTTTGCCTTTTCTTTCTATGGTGCAACACCCAACCGCATCTATTTAGCCTGTCAACACAAGAAATATAAGCAAACTCATCAGTGTTATTGCTCTAAAATTGTAATCATATTTCCTATCATTCACTATCAAGTATTGAGACACCAGGAGTGCGTCCACTCCCTAGGGTGTAGTCAATATTGAAAACCCTTTCATGACTTGACATCGGAAAAGTGTGCACCCTTTCCTAGTGTGTGCCATGTACGCCCTATTCATACTCAAGCAATCGGTCATAATGGAAATAAAATCAAAACAGGTCATGCATATGGAATTTTAATAATTGGACATGCATATTCGAAGAAAAGGTCATAGAACACTTATCCATTTGCCGACGCCGTATTCCTTCGTTAAGGAGGAATGGGGCTCCCTTCTTTGAGTTGATAGTCCCTTGGTCATCCATCCCAATTTTTTATTTTTATTTTTTACATTTCATATCCACACATGTCTTACCAACATAATCTATACCATGTCACTCATGTTGCTTACCAAACATGCAGTGCAGATGAGACATTCCCAAACATATCCAATGGAGTTTCACCCGAAACCCATTTCCAAGATAAGGAAAAACCTTCCCATGAAGTTTGGCTCCTGCAGGTCATCACACATGATATTCCTATAGTGTGTACCCCTGGCACATTCATCAAATAGCCAAACAGTCAATCATCATATAATAATACAATCCAAATTGATTGTTCCATAACCAAGCAATAACTTTAGCAATCAAATTCAATAGGAATTTGCAATTCTCTCTACTACAAAAATTAGTTTTCTTGGAAACGAGGTGATCCTCAATTGTGGGTCTCTTGTAAGCAGCACCACTATGCCCATTATAATTTTATGCTTACTAGCATAATACGAATACCCACTTACAATGCGTCCTCCTAACACAATATTATGCAAGCCAATAGTGATTAGTAGTTGTCAGCAATTTCTTAAACCCAAAATTCACAACTCAAATTTAACAACCCATTATGCATACCAACTATTTTCACAGACATGAGACTCTTCTCATAAGGTTTGGCTCTTTCACATGGTAGATTCCATCATTTGTCATGGTCTTTCTCTCAGTGCCATGCTCTAAATAATATACCTGAAACCTGAGCTTCAATCAACCAAATACTTGGTAAGTTTGGATGCATATAACCTTTTCATTGTTGCAACCATCACTGAAGCATTTTCAGAATTTACAAAATTCAATTGCTTCTAGCTGTTAATCACATTAGTATTACCAATAATCCTTTACTTCACGCAATCATTATCATACTAACATTTGCAAGGTATGGTCGCATCATTCATGCAATTAAATGAAATGTTTAGATACTCCTTACTTCACAAGCGTATCATTTGTACCACCTTGCTCTTCCATAGAGCATTCCCGGCAGCCAATTGCTCATGACTATCCTCTTTATGCACTTACTATCCTGCATTCATAACATCCTTGGAAATGGTTCCTGAATTGTTATCAATTCATCATTTTAGCCATTAGTTATTCATAATATCACATGCACTCATCTCAATGCATTCATGCAATGCATCACAACATTTGCACCTATACTTATGCAATCAGTCAATCACACCCTTCATATGCATCCATCCAATGCATAACTACAAGATTCATAAAATCTTCTTAATGCATATCCATTCAATGCTACCTTGCATTGATTCAGGAATACTATGCATTCAACATACCATGCATGGCCTAACTATGACTACTTCATATAGGATGCATTATCATCAGTACTTGCTTTCCTTGGGCTACTAAGCCAATCAATATATACAGGCATGACACCTTTCTATATGAACGTAGTATATCATTCAAATATCCACATGGTATGAGGTCTCTTACCTTTACCACTCCTTGGAATTTATCATAATTAACTCCTTACCTACATGGATCCTACTTACACCTTCGACCTTACCAGTTTAGTCAGTATCTTGCAGAGTATTGCAGAATTTGCTCACCAACTTTTGATCATGGACTGGTTTCCTTATCCCTTCCTCCAGAGGGTTGCTAGTCACATTTGTCAGCATCAACAACATATTCAGCCAGGTCCATGTGCTCGTTGGTTTTTCCACTAATGCCAACACCAATGCAATGATTATCATTAGTGGCTCATTATAAATGTATAATCCTCACTATCTTATGTACACAAAGCATATCCTCATACATTTCAGGTATAAAACTTAGGAAATGTAGTTATAATAAGAAAGATAGGTTTTAAGGGAACCTCCCTTTTCAAGTCCCACATCCTTGCATGGAACTCCTCTTCCGTACAACAGCTAGTTAGCCTTCATAGTCCTTGCTACCTCTGGGCATGCAATTTCCCAGATTTGTCCAATTGACAGCAGTGGCCGTCATTAGCACTTTGCTGCTCCATACTTAGATTCTGGTGACTTTCCCCCCTTATTCCCTACTGGATAATATTTCCAACGCCTATCCACATGCCTCATTCTGACCTCGGGTGTGAAAACCACACCACTTCTAACAAAGAAGGTTTTCACCAGTTTTAGGCAAAACACACAACTATATTCGGGACTGGAATTCCAACTTCAGTCACCTGTAGGAGCAAGTCTAGGAAGATTTAGGAAAACTATTCTATCGGGCGAAGTCAGTGCATACAATGAGGAACACTCAGTAACTTGTGGATCTCATTTCTGATGCACCATTCATATTTTATGAATTTTGGGTTTAACTAATTTTCCCAAAACATAGAATTTTCTTTCCACAAGAAGGACTATCTCAGGGGGATGACGAGGGTCAAGGGGGCTTGTCCCCTTGTGGCTTCCTTGTGCCACTGCAGGGCGGGTTGAGGGCAATGCCCTCATTTTTTTTTTTGTAAATCTTTGATTTTCGCTCAATCTAGCGTATAAGCTCACTGCCATTTTTCTCCTTTTCAGCCCTGTAAATCCACTGAAAAACAGCTGAAAATCCCACTAAAAAACTGCTGAAATCCACTGAGAAATCCCACTTGAAAACTCAAAATTTTCCTCTATTAAATCGGGTGTCTTCCCAACTAATCTTCCTATGTATCGGGTCCTTAGTTGACTAAGCTTCCGACACTTCAGCGGTCTGATCATCATCCTTCATCCAACGCTCATCGGCGGTCCAATCCTCTAAAGTTTTTCGATGTTTTCTGTACTTAGAAAAATTTTCGAAAAATTTTCTTCTTCCTTCCTCCACCACATCGGCTACTTGATTGACTATCCTTTACCGAAATTTCAGCGATCTTCGGGAGATCTCTATCGAAACTGCGGCTCTGCCTTCAAATAATTTCCACCGAAACTTTATCTTCTCTTTCGCCACTTCATCAGCAACCTCATCCTCTAGTTATCAGCGATACAATCTTCTATTTTTCTCTGATGCTTGCCACCACATCGGCTGCTCAAACAGCTAAATTTCTCCAATGGTTTCCATACTTAGAGGAATTTTCAAATTTTTTATCCTTTCTACTTTCTTCCACTGACGTATCGGCACCCTCAACATCTATTTTTCTTTTGACGTCTTGGTGGCCTTCGAGAGATCCCCGCTACAACTGCTGCTCCAGCTTTCGATGGCATTGGAGGTCCTTCCATCTAAATGTGCCAACATTTCAACAGTCTTCAGCTAAATCCTTCTAATGATCTCAACTCTTAGAAAATTTTTGAATTTTCACCCATGTCAGCTCAATCATGTACTATCTGTCGCCACCGTTGTGGCTCAAACTTGCCAACCCAGCTGACGTATCGGCGCCTTCATCATCTTTCTTCTACTTCGTCGGCTCAGACTTCCTCTATCTCTCGTTGTCGTAGGGATCTATATCAAAGGGTCTTCCAACTAAATATTCTAACGATCCGACGGTCTTGACACTTGGAAAATTTTCTTGAAAATTCCTTCTGACCGTCTCTCGTTGGGTGGACTTCCGTTTAGGCTATCTGATGCATCGAAAGAGCTTTCGGCTAAGTCCTTCGATGTATCGGGTGGGCTTCAGCCTAAGCCGTCCAATGATTTCACACTTGGGAAAATTTCTGAAATTTTCCCATCATCTTCTCTGATTTCTCATTTGTCTTCTGTCGGGGACAGGGAAACCTTCCTCTGTCACTTCATATTCACAGCCCATTGAGGCCCATGCTGCAACATGAGCTCTGATACCAATCTGTAACGTCCACGACCTTCCGACCGACAAAGAGGACGCTACTAACACCAAACAAATGGGAAAATAGGGCCCCATGAACATGAACATGGATAAATGTTGATATTAAAAACTTAACATAATGCATACTAAGATGCATAAAACATACAAGGATACACAGTTACTCAACATTCAGCGGAAGCAACACACACATTCTAGCATTTAACATGTTCGTCATAATTCATGGAACAGTAGAGATAATTGTAGAAATGAAATAGTCAGGAGTACTTATCTTTTTAATGAAGAACTCACCCCACAACCAGCTATGTCGCTGCAATGTTCCACCCAACCATAGGCCAGTGTGCTCATCAATCTCTCAGCAACACTGCCACCTATTGCCGCCTTTCACACACCTGGGTCACGTGGCAGAAATCTTCAAGCCACTCGATGTGTCCTTGGGGGCAAGTCTTCAGTCAAGGCTGTCACCTTGTTCTTGACTCCTCCGTTTAGGCTCAACTCCTAACGAAGCCAAGGGGGGTAGACCCTATTAAGTTACTAAGGATGATTTCTTAGTGTGGTGATGTTAAACTGAATCAGTTACTTGGGAGTTTGAATATTTTAACTATAGACAATTAAAGATGACAAGATACGAAAATAAACACACGAAAGCACAAAGCTGATACACAATATATATATGAAGCAAAAAATGACCAGTTCCTTAAAATGGAGTCAAATCAATGAGATCAATGTGCTTGCATGTGCTTGGAGTGAATGTTTTGCCATTGCATCTTGGTATGTTTTAAGTTAAATTTGAAGTATGAGTTGATTAAAATAGGCAAAGGGGGGACTCCAGATATACCCAAGAGTACTTGGAGTATGTCCAAAACTAAACTTTCATGGCTACCCACAAGGAATATGTGGGATGAAATGGAGTCTCTGGGGATATTGTTCATAACGCACCTGTTAGGGTGTGACAGAGATCGACGCCTCAAGGTCACTTTTCAGAATTTCCCACTTCCTTTGGGTATTTTGCCACTGTAGAGGTTTGATCTAGGTGTTGGATTTTCACCTGATGGTTTGTTAATTGGGGAGAGTGAGTCCTAATTATGCTAGTCACCCAAGTGCTTTTGATGCATCTTGACTGATCGGATGAACCGTAGCCAAGTGCAAAGCATACACACTGGAGTCTTGTAAATTTTAATAAGTTTTAAACTGGGTATTCTTGTTTAAAAGAAAGCCCTCCAAGAACCTCTTTCAATCCAAGTGGATCTCAATCGGGGAATCGAGGAGGGATTAATTTTATAATTGCTGATAAAAAAATAAAAGAAAAAAGAAAACAGATACACAATTCTAGTTTCTTAATTAATCCTACCACGAATCTCTTTCCCCTTCCGGGTCAATCGGGAAATCGTGGGGTAAGTATTACGATTACTTTGAAATGTAAGATATGGAGTATGGAATTAATAATGAAATATATTATACTACCCTACAGATTAGATCAATACTAATTTGAAAAATAAATAAGCAGAAAAGCGAAGAAAAGGACACCGACGCAAATCCCCCCAGGGGGGATGGGGAATGGGCTCGAAAGAGCCTATTCCAAAAATGATTTTATTTATTATTGGTTACAGAATCAGTGAACTGAAATTATCAGAAACCTCTTGGTCCTTATACAGGCTGAAACCAATATTTTACAACTTTGGAAAAATTTTGAGTTTTAGTGAAAAGGGAGACCCCTGGGGGGATTTGAGCGCTCCTGAGGCCACTTCGGACAGAAGCTTCCTTTATTTTATATTAGACATTCTAAAATACAGAGAGCATGTTATAATAACAAATGCCCAAAATCACTTTAAGAGTACCTTTGGATCATCCTACCTGATCTCACAAAAAATGAAGCTAAAACTATCTAAACAGGCAGAAAAGGAACCAAGGAAAGCAAGCTTTCCTTGGGATCTTGGCTTGCTGTTTGTGCAGCCAAAAAATATGCACTAATATTGCAGAATATTGAATTTTATAACAGCAAAAGAAAATATAATGCATGCGATCTACAAGTTTCCTTTAAATTTTCATGCAAATAAGATGATTTCCCTACAGCTAGATCTAGGATATGAGCTATGAAATATCAGATCTATGTATATTTTACTTTGATGAAACATATCCAAATGAAATCACAACTATGAACTGAAAAAGTAACCAGGTAAAGTGTTGATTTTGAGGGAGAAAGAAGAGGAGAAAAGTGTTTTTTTCCTTGAAGATCCGCAGTGGAGCTTTCAGGTGGAATGTCGAGGGACTATTCCTTTTGGAAGGTTTTGAAGAGAATGAAGAAAAAAAATATATCAACATCCTCTCCAAAGTATGAACCTGCAACTCAGCTGAAATCAAAGAACTTGCCAAGAAACTTGTGAAATCCGATTAGTACATACAAAGAGATTCAAGATAACATGCATATAAGCTTATAGGACATGCTAAATCTAGATCTCTAAACATGCATCAAAGGAGAGTGACAGTCAATAAACTGATTGAACAACACCTTTCCTATAAATATTGTAATAAGCTAATTACCAATCTTAACCACAGATCTACAAGAAATTAGCAAAAAATGACCACAAATACAGGTTACCTCAGTAAAACAATGGCAATAATCATCCACACATGTAATGGCACCACACCGTATTGCCTCCAAAGATTTTCTTTATTTCAAATGAAGAATTACAACAATACAATAGCAGCAGCACCTCAATCCTAGTTCTAACTAGCTTGGAAGAGGAGGCTGTGCCTGGATATATACAATTTGCAGGCCATCCAGCCCAGGGGGGGCACAATTCCTCATGGAGTCAAGTGAAATAAATTGATGGAGAGTTCATCAATGCATAACTGAAGCTCGACTGAGCCTACTTGTCAACTAAGGGCTTGTTTGAGCTGACACATCAACCCCTACACCGACACATCGGCCCACAGAGCATCCAGGAGGGTCCACACGTGTGGAGGAGAGCGAGAGGTCACAATTCCCCATGAAGACATATGTAGATCAACTCTGGATCTGATTTGATCCCCTCCTTCAGTCAAGGATTTTTTAGATCCAGTCAATCTGCTCCAGATCTGATTGATTTCAGTCAAATCGGTTGAGAATCCATTGATTTATTGATTTTGGATTTGCTCCATTATTCATCAATTTATTAATTAAAATAATCAATAATTGATTTTTGGGGCTTTCTGACCTGAGTGATGGAAAATCACTCAAAACTAGGAAATAGTGGGTCCATGGGTTTACATGGTGCTCTTAGCTTGAAAATGAGCACCTACATGACTGAAACTGATTATTTGGCCCACTTTTATTATAAAATCAATTTTTCCAATTAAACTATTAAAAAATAGCCTAAGTTTTGGAAAAATTAAATTTTAATAAAAAACACTGAAAAAACTAAAAAATTGAAAAATTGAAAAACACCTAGGGGGTCTTAGACATGTTCATATGACTCAAAAATGATGTCTAGCATGTTTATACATTAACACATAGACTCTAATAACCTTAATAGGCCCAAATGCCAAGCCGACCACCCCAACTTTGGAGGTATGGAGTGAAAAACTCAGAAATTATCAGTCGTTTATTCAACAACCAATAATAACCAAGGGAAAAAACACCCTGGGCTGATCGGATTGAAAAATGAAGTCTAAGAGACCAAGTCTTTTACAGACACTATCATGCTAGAACATTTATTACAACTCCCCCATGGGGTGTGAACATGTGATATGATACAATAAGCACTTCCTAGAAGTACTTCCAAAGGTCTTAATGCAGTCCGAACAAGTCAACCCTGTCTGGTTCACCAAGTTCACTTGATAAAAAACCACTAAGTACAACTTAGGTGGTAACATTCTGGCTCCATCTAGGACACATTCTCTGACTGATCTTCTGTTCAAAGGAGAGGATGTGAGAACTCTGGAATATCTGGGTCCTGCAAGGCAATTAGAGTTTGTCAGTAACATGTATATATAAGAAAAAATTAGCTATAAAAAAAAACTAATGTACATAATTAATCTATAATGTGCAAAAGGGAATATTTTACAAAAACTAATATACAAAGGAAAATTTTCAACATGGTACAACATAACTATAATACAACAATATCTATGATACAACAATATGATATATACAATTTATAAATACATGCAGGGCAAGGTTTAGAAATTGGCCCTGAAACCACCGATGCCACTAAAGGCATCAAACTGTCTCAGCGAAAAACAGCTTGAGGAGGAAACCATTCACTGGTAAGCTCAATATTTCTCCTTCCAAGTCATTTAGATAGAAGGAGTTCGTTCCTGCTATTTCATCGATGATGTATGGTCCCAACCACAGGCTGTAAAGCTTTCCATGTTTCCCAGGTTTTTCACGGTCGTTTGTCCCAACGTAGAACCGTGTCACCTACTTGGAAGGAACCTGGCCGGGTAGACTTATCAAAGGCTCTCTTGACCTTGTCTGAATTCTTGATACTATGATTAAGAGAGTCTCTTCTTCTCTCATCTAGCTCGATCAACTGGTTTATTCTATTCTGGATGGCCTCCTGATCTAAGATGAATGTCTGGAGGAGCTGATAAACTGGAAGCTTTAGATGGACTGGTAAGGTGACATCAAGGTCATAGACTAGTTCAAAAGGGCTCCTCCCTATTGAACTTTTCTTAGTGATCCTGTTGGCCCATAATGCTAATTTGATTTTGCTATCCCAAGCCTTCTTATTGTCGCCCACAATTTTTTTGATTATGGTCATTAAGTTCTTATTACTTGATTCTGCTAGACCATTTCCTTGGGGATAGTAATTAGATGAGTGAGATAGGATAATGCCATACTTGAAATAGAAAGACAACATCTCAAAAGAAACAAAGCATGGGCCATTATCCGTGATTATTCTAGCTGGCACACCGAATTTTGTGATGATTTTGTCTTCTAGGAAATCCATGACTATGGCATCGGTTGCCTTTTTGGTGGGTATCGCCTCTACCCACTTGGTAAAATAATCCGTGGTGGTAAGAATCCAAGAGTCACCATTGCTCAAGTTATCCTTGAACTTATCGATGAAGTCAAGCCCCCATTGCTGAAAAGGGGCTTGGACTACTATTGGATTTAGAGGCAAGGCTTTCATTTGTTGATTTCTGGTGAATAACGGACACTGGGGGAAAACTCTGACAGCCTTGTGCACATTCAAAAATATGTTTGGCCAATAGTAGCCTTCTCTAAGGATTTTGTGGGCGATAGTTTTAGCTGCAAAATGTCCACCACAAAATCTTGAATGGAACTCAACCATGAGTTTCTTAGACTCAGGTTCATCGACACATCTAAGTATCAAACCATCTGGGTTTCTCCAACCCAAACCATCTTTGGTCAGACAATACTTAGTTTCCTTTAACCCTAGTGCCCTTCTTTTATGGCCTAGTAAGTGATCGAGAAATGTAAGGTTGTGGAGGAAAAATATGATGTCGGTGTACCAGGGGTGCTGCTCTAATCTTTGAAACTCATCTGATACACTTTGCTCTAAATTGCTGCTCTGGCAGATTATTACTAAATCCTTCTCATTTCTTTGGGTCAACATCTTTGTAACACCCTATCCCTTAATTAATTTAGTAGGTCTTATCTCCAAATCATATTCCTGAATTTTTGAAACCCACTTACCCCTGACTCCTAGACAGTCCTGCTGAGACATGATATCCTTAACAGCTGCATGGGTGTTATAGAGGATTTCACCACTCTAGGTGAATCACACTTTGTATGGCCTTCCCCTGTCCCGCTATAGACTCTTTAGACCCCATGGACCATATTTTATCCTTTGATGTTACCTTGATCATCCCTAAAAACTATATAAAAGATGATATATGTGGCTTTTCCCCCGATAACCGCGTACATACACAGGTTTGACTCCTATAACCGTGTACATCGGTATGTGTGCATAAGTCCAAATCCTTTTGGAGTTTTCCTTGACTTGGATCCGTCTCATTCTACTCCTGGCCTTCCATATGTCTTGAGATCGCTTGGATTCGACCCTTCATTATCCCTTGTGAAGCTATATAAGGAACCTCTTGGTACATTGAAGGCATATAGAGAGATTGAAGCAACAAAACTATAGTCCATTGTTGCCAGAACTATACTTGAGTCTGCATCCCTTTGTCCCTTTGGAGCACTTTTGTGTTCTTCCCAAGCTTGCCTTTGCTAGTGAGCTTGCTATCGAGAGATGGAGGATTGAGGTGGTGGAGGCCCAAGTGGGGGATTCAATTTCTCCGATTCGCAGACGTGTCGTGAGAGGTTGTATCTATCTTGTAATATCTGATTTATATTAATAAGAACTATATTTCCTTGTCCAATGATGTGTATTTGATTGAATATTGTATCCATTGGAATATGTCAAATGCTTTTACATTATTGATTATATATGCTAGAATAGATCTAACAACATGATATATAGTATGCTTGTATTGTTTACTTGTTGTTGAGGAAGTATTATATCAATTCAAGCTGAAGATTGGAAATCTCAACGGGGATCTACTTCAACCGTCCGGAATAAGGTACGAGGTCTGATCCTTTAGTGCTAGACATTTTATTTCTATTTCATATTGGGAAAGATTGATTTCTGGAGTCAATCTCTCTATTTATTTCACTGCTGAGTCATAATGTCACTAGTTGCACGACCATATCCTATTTTTGAGTAATAAAGCCAACTAAAATCAACGCTAATTAAAATGAATTACACTCTTTTCTTTTCTAGGGTGCACCAACAAGCTTAGGTTTTAGGATCTTGGAATAGTTCATTGTAAGTCAATTCTCCAAGATCACTAAACAACAACATATATGTGTCTGTCCAGGTGAGTGTGTGAAATCATTGGTATAACCATTGTTCTCAAGATCCTCCTCTCAAACGGGAGTTAAGCACGATGCCGTGTGAGCAGTTATTGATTGGGATGACCCCTAGTCATAACTGAGTAGCACCGAAGATATTTCCAAGATTGTATTCATATCTGGGGGCTCTTTCGAGAGTTTCGGGCTTCGCTACCCTACCCATACGGTCAATCTTGCCTGCGACTGTCCGCCTGAGCATTGATTATATTGAGGTGAACTTAGTTGCCTTACCTAGGATATCGAGGGGGTACTTGTAGAGGTTATTCTACAGGTGTCCCGGCCAAGTAGAGGTCGGACAGCACAACCGCTTTATGCGTTGAAGCTGAGGGCCACTATAATTGGTTACGTACCTCCGCTTGTAGTGTATGGGAGTTTCGGGCCTCTCCTGGGTGAGACATACCTGCTGCATTCGGGAGATCACATATCCTCCCCTTGGTTTGCTTGTATTTTGGCTGTATATTTTCTTAGGAGTGTGCTCTTTGTGTGCTAGTTGGCCTTTGGGATCGTGGTTACTTGAGTATATTTATGCTCTCTTGAGTTCAGGTCCTTTTATTTTCGGCATGCCTGGTATCCTATCACCCATCTTGGTCCTAGTATGGACCCTGGTGTCAAACTTGGGGGCATCACATCCCCTTACCGTGCTCATAGATTTGGGAATGGTCATCTTCCATCCTCTACTCCATTTGTGGAGGATTTTTTCCCTTCGCTCGATCTTTACACCAGTGGTCACCCTCACTGGGGTGGTAGTGTATGCGTGAACGTTGGGTCTACACCTTAGTTTCCTTTTTATGTCTCATCATTCACCGCATTGTGTCCTTTGGGTGTTGTTGTCATGATCATTCCTCCCTATATCCTATAGTTTGGATTCTTTATTGACTATTTTGGGTTGTTTTGGTCTAATATGGTTGTCATGTAGGGTCCAAATTTTGTACACTCTCTTTCAGGTTTCGACCCGTTCGTGTCTATCACATGTATTATGTCTGAACTGGCATATAGGTTAGGATTTCACATCCGCTTGCATTTATGCATTGCCTTATGACTGTTCCATCTTAACTTTAGGTATGAACCCATTCCATGGTATCACGGAACCTTCATGTTGCTGTTAGAAGTGGTACTATGTGAATGGTAGAGATTTCCTATACATGGGTGTCCTAGTTAGCTCCCCTTTGCATTTGGTACCCATGCTGTGAGTCCTCTCTTAGGTCCGAGAGTCCGTTGTATACTACTACCATGACATTTAGCAAGAGCCTCATACTCCTCTTGATCTTATGCTGGCCTGTTTCCCCCCGGAATCCCCTTATGTCAAGTTGTGAATGCATTATCATGAGCTTTGCCTGCCTTATTGAGCTTCATGCCGGCTCCCCTGACATTGCGTTTCAGCCATATAGCCCGAGCTTGTCTCATGTCTATCCATGCAGAGCCATTTTTATATCCTTTGCAGCTTGATTCCCTTTTTACCAGGAGGGGATTTTCCCCCGAGTGTCGATATCCTACACATGTATCCTTGCATTGAGCATAGGTATGTTCCACTGCTTGGAACTAGTTTGTTTTCCCTCATGACACTCGTCTCCTCCTAGTTTGTAACTATAAAGCTAGTTTATTCTTTTTTCAAGCTTTTCAAATAACTGAAAAAGACCAAAAAAATAAAAAAAACCAAAAAGCCGGACAAGGAAAGATGTTATCTTTGGAAGCTATCGAGTCGTGTCACCTTCGAACAGAGCACTGTATATCACATCCATTGGTTGGGTTATAGTTTGACTTAGGAGTTGTACTCGTTTATCTGAGTTTATCTCCACCGACTGGTTAAGCTTCCAGTCCCTATGGAGCCTCTGTTGATGCCTCATGTGTCACAGAGATGTCCCACTTTGTATATCGATTCTATGCCGCCTTCATTCAGTCACCATACGTCATTATGATCTTGTTCGAAGGAAGTTGAAACCTGTGCTGGCCATTCCTCAGTTATCTTGACTTTGCATGTCGGCCATTCCCGGTACAGTTACTGGTTCGTGCACTTTATGATCGAGTCCTTCCACATTAGACAGCTTTGCTGAGTACCTCGTGTTGGATGATGGGGGATGCCTTAATACCCTCCTTCCAGCGGATTTCATCCCATCGACTTCAGATCATTTATTCTAGGATTGGATTCTAGAGTCATTTTGAGTGCCTTGAGACTTGCAGTCATCAGTGGCAGGTTCTCTCGCCATCGACAGTTTCTTGGGAATACATCAATGTCCCCTGATCGATGGATTCTCTCAAGTGTTCGACCTCAACACATGTATTCACACTTGTTAGTTTGCACTCTAGTACCTTTATTCCCATTATCATTATCGGTGGGTAATCTCGTGTCTGTTAACGGTATACATCAATGACCGGTAATCAAATGATGGACTACTATGTTCGACCTCGACACCTCTATTCGCATAGTAGGACATGTACTCATAGCGGTTTGTGTAGAAGACCTTCCAGACTTGTGGCATCTCTTATCTGTTGCCTCCTTGATCGTGCCAGTGTTCATGAGATTTCAGCTCTCGTGACTTGATTCCAATGTATGTCATGCATTTCCAGCCACTATGGAGATCTTGATCTATTGTATATCTAAAGCCATTTTGGAGATCATGGTCCTTTGTATATCGCCATCATGGATATTCTGATCTATGTATATTTTATGTGGCGATGACCACATATGTGATATCATGTATTATGCCTATTCATGGCCATTGTACTCTTATGTATCCGGGACTGCTATATGTACTTGCAGTTATATGTAGAGTTGTATCATTGTACTATGCTGATTGGGTGGCTGGTCTTCCATTTGGGATCCTTCATCACTCCACTTCTGGGATGGACTTATAATGTATTTCGGCCATCATATGACCCCTTTGACCTCACACATTAGGGGGCATCTGTTATAGAGGATTTCACCACTCTAGGTGAATCACACTTTGTATGGCCTTCCCCTGTCCCGCTGCAGACTCTTTAGACCCCATGGACCATATTTTATCCTTTGATGTTACCTTGATCATCCCTAAAAACTATATAAAAGATGATATACGCTGCTTTTTCCCCGATAACCGCGTACATACGTGGGTTTGACTCCTATAACCGTGTACATCAGGATGTGTGCATAAGTCCAAATCCTTTTGGATTTTTCCTTGACTTGGATCCGACTCATTCGACTCCTGGCCTTTCATATGCCTTGAGATCGCTTGGATTCGACCTTTCATTATCCCTTGTGAAGCTATATAAGGAACCTCTTGGTACATTGAAGGCATATAGAGAGATTGAAGCAACGAAACTATAGTCCATTTTTTCCAGAACTATACTTGAGTCTGCATCCCTTTGTCCCTTTGGAGCACTTTTGTGTTCTTCCCAAGCTTGCCTTTGCTAATGAGCTTTCTATCGAGAGATGGAGGATTGAGGTGGTGGAGGCCCAAGTGGGGGATTCAGTTTCTCTGATTCCCAGACGTGTCGTCAGAGGTTGTATCTATCTTGTAATCTCTGATTTATATTAATAAGAACTATCTTTCCTTGTCCAATGATGTGTATTTGATTGAATATTGTATCCATTGGAATATGTCAAATGCTTTGACATTATTGATTATATATGCTAGAATAGATCTAACAACATGATATATAGTATGCTTGTATTGTTTACTTGTTGTTGAGGAAGTATTATATCAATTCAAGCTGAAGATTGGAAAGCTCAACAGGGATCTACTTCAACCGTCCAGAATAAGGTACGAGGTCTGATCCTTTAGTGTTAGACATTTTATTTCTATTGCATATTGGGAAAGATTGATTTTTGGAGTCAATTCTGTCTGTTGTGGTACCCCAAGACATAGGAATTTCTCTCCGTAAAAACTGGGGGTACATATCCAATGATTTTGGAGTAACCTATATAAGTTATGAAATGTTTAAGGGACTTGACAAGAGCATAGGCCTGTTTCTCCATCATGGTATACTTCAATTCTGAATTTTGTAAGGCTCTACTCATAAAGGCTATGAGTTGCTCTTGTCCCTCCTTATTCTTTTGAAGTAAAACACTTGCAATGGTGTCTTCTGAGGAAAAGGAAAACAATTGGAATTCTTTGGAATAATCTAGACTAGTCAAGACCGGGGACATGGATATGGAATTTTTTACGGACTTGAATGCATATTTCCCTTCATCTCTCGACTCAAACTTAGCATCCTTCTTTAATAGCTTTTGTAGAGGTTTCATTAATTTTTCTAAGTTTGGGAAGAATCTTCTTATGAAATTGATTTGACCATTAAAGGACTAGAGAGATTTTAGATTGTGAGGAAAGGGGACTTTTTTAATAGCTTCAAATCTCTCAGGATCAACCTTGACACCATCTTTAGAAATGATGTGCCCCAACAACTTGCCTTCATCAACTCCAAAGATTAACTTGGCGGGATTCAGGGAAATACCATATTTTCGACATCTTATAAAAACCTGCCTAAGATGACTTATGTGGTTAGATCTTTCTCTTGAAAAAACAGTTAAGTCATCCTGATATATTTCAATTATTTTTCCTATAAGTTCTTTGAAGGAAAAATCCATGGCTCTTTGGAAGGTGGCA
>LPNX010266464.1:3786-31365 GCA_001517045.1 Pseudotsuga menziesii | reverse complement strand
TTGGATGGTTCATCATCCTCTGCAGCATGAGCATGATGTCTTCTTTTGTTCCCCTTCTTCTTATGAGAGTGGTTCTTGCTCTTAGGACAGTCTTTAGCAAAGTTTCCTTTTTCATCACATGTATAACATCTAAATCTAGATAGATCCTTTCTATTGTTAGAATGAGAGCTCTTACCTTTGGAGTAATGAGGTTTTCTTCTTCCCTTCTTGGAGTGAACTATGAGGGATTGATCTTCACTACCCATCTTCTCTTCTTGAGCTACTATCTGAGCTTCTTCTTGAGAGCACTCTTCCCATAGTCTGCTGAATTTGACTAACTTCTTTCTAGCACAGATTCCTTGGATGAAAGCATCCCATGACCTAGGAAGGCCATTCAAAGTAGTCATCACAATCTCTTCATTTTTCACTTCTTCATCAACAGCTTCTAATTGTCCCTTGATCTGAGAAACCCTTGTGAAGTAAGACTGGATAGTTTCTGCATTCTAAATCTTCACATTCTTCAGTTGGTTCCTCAGGGTCATCTTCTGATTGATGTTCTTCCCTTCAAACAATTTGGTTAGGGCATCAAACATGGCTTTAGGTGTCTTGAGAGAGGACACCTGTGGGATAAGGTGATCCTTGATAGAATCAGCAATGATCCTCTTTTCCATAACCATGTTCTTCTTATGTAAGGCTTTTGCCTCATCTCCCTCTGG
This sequence comes from Pseudotsuga menziesii, assembly GCA_001517045.1. NCBI lineage: Eukaryota > Viridiplantae > Streptophyta > Pinopsida > Pinales > Pinaceae > Pseudotsuga > Pseudotsuga menziesii. The sequence continues at coordinate 30,670 of LPNX010266464.1, read as the reverse complement.
AACTAGAACCTCCTCATGGATGTAGGAGTCTAATTCATTCTCTTCCAAGACCAGGGAGATCCTATACTTCTAGGCTCGGAATTTATCAGCTCCCTCAAGATTTTCATCAAGCTTGGTATGAGGAGACATATTAACTAGGAACCTCAAATGGAAATACAAAAGATTTTAGATCTTACCAGGTTCAAGATGTCGGATCTGAAACTTGAGCTGAAATCCTGCAGAGCTGGTTCAGGAGCAAATTAGGGTTTTTCTTTTCTAGAGTTCTGTCCACCCAAATGCCTTGAAATTTGTCCCTAACTTTGATTTTGGGGAGGAGATCAATCCAGGCCTAGGTTCACTGAAAAATTCCTCTTGTGTAAAAAGCCCTAATTTCTAACAGCAGTGACAGGTCCAAAACTGAAAAACCTCAGAATTGGATTATGCTTCGACAGAAAGATGCGCCCTAAGGAGGAGAGTTATTCCACCTTACTTTTGCTGAAAATATGTGGAGGAAGATCCACAACTAGGAATCCCTAGTTCCCGCAGCTGCACAGTGTCTTCTTCTCAGGTTAGCTCTGATACCATGTTAGTTTTTCAACATTAAGCTAGCATTATGTTAGGATCTTTACTGAGAGAATAACAATTACAGCAATCAAACACAAGAGACAATGAACACAGTGTTTTTGATCGGGGAAACCATAAATGGAGAAAACCCTGCAACTTCCTCAGAGACAGAATCAGCACCAAAACAGTAAAAGCCCCAAAACAGTAAGTGATCTCCCAACAGCAGTAATCTTCTTCTTGTCTAGTCCCAGTGTCTTCTCCTTCCTCAACTATGCGCTACACTTGAGTGTGTGAGTGATGTCTGTGATAAATAGAGAGGCTCATTCTATATTTATATTCTTTCATTCACTTGAAGTGCACTCCAACATGTCGGCCTCACTTAACAATTACTTACTAGAGCCAACATCTCTAGGAGTGTCTAATAACCCTAGTGCCCCGGAACTGCGAGGACTTTAACTCTTACACAATCGGAGAGTTACCCACTATGAATTGACATGACTTGTTTACATTATTGATCCTCTCGATCGAAACATCGGGGCATGACAACATGACTCAAATACATAATAGATACATCACGGAATAAACATCGGGTTACAATACATAGGATACATAGATGAATACATTCTGAAGTTACAAATACATCAACAGTTTCCTTGCTCCGATGTGATTGGATGGATTTTGTCTAAGGCTGATGTGAAAGGGATGATTATGTATAATGTTGAAGATAAAGGATTTGCCTCTTTTACCCCTACATTCATAGCCAAATATTACAATTTTCTAGTTTCAGAAGTCAGGATCACCAATGATTGGTTAAATAGTCTAACTCTTGATTATATTGGATGTGCGAAGATGATGATGATGGAGGGAATGTCATTTTGACAAAGGGAATCCGGGGAATATGAGACTGTCAGTCTTTGCACCCCATACAGACAGGTAGCCCTAATGCTTAACTGGATCTTTGATAGAGCTGATGGGAAATTTTACAAGATTGGGTGGATACCATTGATGTACCATGTAACTATGGAGGAGGCTATGTTCAATTGGGAAGATATCATAGCTAACAGTTTGTCTTCCTGTATAACTACAGCATGGGAAGGATTGCTCCAGTGGAAGTCTGAGTTTTACATGGGATCATTTTTTATTGATTGTATACTCTGCCTACATCCATTTTAGAATCTAAACTATAGTTGGAAGGAAGGAAAAGCACCCATCTATGTAGGATACCAGATTTTACAAGCCCACAAATATCATAGTTTTTTTAAGCTCATTTGTGAGGAGTTCTTAATGTCCCTTTACCAGTTAATTTTCTATGAAGAATGTAAATGCATGTCTGAGGGTGCTCAGGACGTGTTGGCCTGATTTTCTTACCTAGGCCAACAAGTAAATTATGCCCACACAATCAGCTTAAAGCAGCATCCAGTGTGTTTGGAGTAGTAAAATCTCGCACGTTATGGTCCTGCTACCAGCTGAATTTTTCTCTTAAGGAGAAACTAAAATTCAGTGAAAATCTATCCTAATGTTATTTCTGTCTAACTAAACTCTAAAATAGTTTAAACTGCCTATGTTATCCTATACTTGCTTTCTTAAGGAAAGTCTTCAATTGTTTGAAATTTTATATTTAATTTTCCGAATATAAAAGACTGTTTAAAATTATTCTAAAATTGCACAAATTCTATTTAACAGCTGTTAACTATAAAATATACTAAAATAAAACTAATCTGAACTATCTTAATTATCCTATCTCAGTTGAGAGTGAATTTAAATATTATATTAATTATTAATTAATGTAAGATTGACAGAAAGATAAAGGGTAGGATCTAAATAGAAATATTTAATCCATACACACTAAATCATTCTGCTATAACTTATCAGAAAAACTGAGATAGACAAATACTTCAACTTTTCTAAAGTGTCTAATTAATTAATAACTAATAACCAACATTAGATATTTGAATAAGAGATAATGATCAGTATGAAATCATTGTAAAATTACAAATGATATCTAACAGACATAAATAGATATCCTTATATCTTGAATTTATAGTAGAAACACTAGTAAACTCAGTCACAACGACATATTAATTCAAATATAATATTGGGCTGAAAAATTGAAATACTGATTAATAATCACAAGCATAACCAAGTACACTGTGTTAATATTAAATAGAAGATCATATACTGAAATATAAAGAGTATCCAAAACAATACCAGTCATGATATCAACTTGGAGATTTCCAGTCATGTCCCAGATCCAAAGATAAAACTTCAGCCAAGAACAAAACTAGCATCAAACTAATATTTCAAGTATTTTTACTTCAGTCACTTCCTCCTCTTCTCATAAAAATTACAAGCTTATATAATACTCCCAATCTTTCGATTCGGTTTTTCTTTAAATGCTATATGCAAGATTATAGGAGTCCTATCGCTATCAAAGAGTGTCGAATCTCTTTTTCATCAAACACCTGTCACTAGAAGATAACAAAAAAACCACCAGCCTGAAACATTTGTTGAATTGAAGGGACTGGCCAATTCGTGGCTGGTTTGAAATTTCAATCTTTAATGAACAGCCACGTCTTCCAACTGATATCTAGGATATGAGACACATCTTGAAATTGTGCAGGATAGCGATCACATGCTCACCTGTTTCAAACAAACAAAAAGCATCTTATTAAAAACTATTTATAACAAGAGAACTAAAAGAAACTATAATTTAAATGTGTGCCTGTAAAATCTACGATTTTACAGGCATGCACAAAAGGCTGTCATTACCTGTAAATCATGTAACCGAAAATGGAGATAATCATTAAGCTCTCTTTTGCAAATCAACCACTTTGCCGATCAGGGTCGGAAAAAATATGACCTAACATATGGGTGGGAAATCTCCCAATTGGAAGTCGGAAGAACATAGACATCGGCAGACGAGTGCTTTGCACAGCCGCAACGGTGGAAGATAAAACACTATGGTCATGTGACTAAAAGACCAGCACGCATTGGAGGTCGGAGCACTTTACGTTTCGGGTGATTAGTTGCTTTCGGAGCCGCGACAACGAAATGTAAAGGGCTTCAGGAGCCGCAACAGTGGAACGTAAAGGGATTCATGAGCTGCAATGGAGAAACGTTAAGGGCTTCACGCCGTGCCATGTACGGTTTGAATCGGAAGAGAAAACAACTAAAGTATCGAAAAGGTTTGTTCTTTCTGCGGCTGCAACGTTGGGTGATTAGTTGATTTCGGAGCTGTAACGGCGGAAGATAAAACCCAAGGATCGATGAAACAACAAAGAAGATCTTGAAAGGTAAATACGATAATCAGGGGGCTTTGTATTTTGTCGTCCGCAATGGTGGAGAAAGTAGTAACAAACTGTTCCAATGTGAAAATCAAAATTTAGCCGAAAATGTGTCAGAAACAAATATTCTGACTGAAGCTTATTACTTCTCCGCAGCGGCGGGGCGCAAGCTAAGAATCTTCCGATTCAGTCAAAAAGAAACGTTGGGACAATTCACTTACCATTCACTTAGAAACTGGATTATGGTCATTTCAATGAAAGAAACGTTGAAGTTATTTCAATGAAAGAAACATTGGGACCATTAACTTAGAAACTATACGGTCATTCCAATGAAAGAAACATTGGTCTTCTGGTCATTCCAAAACATTGGGACCATTAGCTAATAATCTTCTGATTCAAACACTTGAAAACGTACTCAAAGACAAAAACAAAAGTGGTTCATTTTAGGCATTAGAAACAGTCTTTTTGAAGAGTAAAAAAAAAAGGAGGGTCCCGAAATTGTTGAATTTTGGGAAAATGTTGCAGCTGCAACATATAGTTTTTAATATTTTGCAAAATCCCATCCATTAATATCCTAAATTGAATTTGATAGGATACTAAGCTATAAAACTATAACATATTAATATTTCCAAATGATACTCATTTACTCACTAGCTATTTATATACAATTTTACAAAGTCGTGGTAAGATATTTAAGTTACATATGGGGTGTGAACTCTTAGGTTTAATAAGAATTTTAATTTAATAATTAACCTTTAGTTCTAGGATTTTCAAAACTTATAATATCTTATCAATAACCAGTTTCAAAATGTGTTTTCGTTGAACCCCAATTAGCACACTATCTCTTTAAGTTTCTTAACTCAACCTATATAATCAGATAGATTAATAAATAAAATTGATTATATAAAAATTTATGAAACTTACAGCTGCTAATTATCAAGTTTATGAAAGATGGTTCATCAGCTTCTAATATGTCCCTAGACTTTTCTATAATTGAGAGTACTCTCAGAATCGAAGATTCTGAAGGCATTCTTTTATAATTTTTTAAATATGTAAATCATAAAAGAGAGCTGATCTCCCTTTATCTTAATAAAAAAAGAAGGGGTTGTTGCTGACTGCCAACAAGATGTTATAATGGAATACAAAGATTATTTATTTTCTGAAGAGGTAACATACTTGAGGATGTATGGAGGAACCAAAGCCCCTTCATTGCTTCCCAAGTATACCATTGCTTATGTGGTACATAAAGAAGCAGTAAGACAGCTCTTCTTAGATGGTTTTGGGAGTTATTTGTTTGATATGAAGAAGGTTTTTTTCCCGTCAATGCCATTCTATGTCGGTAGTTATAAGTTTTCCAACCTTAAAAGCGCACCAGATTTTGTGAAAGATATGGAAATCTTCCATTTTGGTAAAAAGAGTTTTCACAGAAATGATGTTCAAGGAAAAATGGTTGCACAACATGCACTTGTGAAAGTAAACTTCGAGTACTTTGATCATTTAGACAAAGAAGAAGAAGAAGTACATCAGAATGCTTGTAATATGACTTCTCTAAACTAGTGTCTCAAGAATAAAATCATAGTCATAGGTGGAAAAGATAGCAGTAGCAATACCTCTGAACAGAAAATACAAGAGGAAGAAGATGCACAAAGGGAAAAGGAATAAACAACATGAATATTAGTAGAAGGTGTAAGAAAATTGTAGGCCGAAGAGGCCCAGAGAGAAAAGGAAGAAGAAGAAGCTGCTAGGAAAATGGAAGAAGATGAAGCTGCTAGAAAAAAGGAAGAGGAAGAAAGAACATAGCAGGAGTTAGCTGAGCGAGAAAAACAAGAAATAGATATGCTAAGACAAAAGGAGCAAGAATATCAAGATAGGGAAAATCAAGAGAAAAATACTGCTCTAGATAATCCAAAAATTTTCCCTTCCATGTCGGCAGATATATTGACAGGAGGTCACCTCCCTATTGTTGAGTTAGGGTTGGTAGCTTTCACTCTGTCAAAGTAGCATGAGGTTGAAAGTTTGGATAATGTATTTTTTGACCCCAAGAACAAAACCATTGTATGAATATCCGAGAAGACATTGAAAATGGGTACTGTTATAGTTGATTTTACCACACCTGGTGAATCACACTTGTATGGCCTTCCCCTGTCCCTTTGCAGACTCTTTGGACCCCATGGACCTTTTTGATACCTTTAATGTTTCCTTGATCATCCCTAAAAACATGCTTAATTTTCTATACACGAATTTTAAACCCTTTCTCGCGCATATACGTGGGTTTGACCCATTAAACCGAGTACATTGGGATGTGTGCAAAAGGCCAAATTCTTTTGGAGTTTTCCTTGAGGTGGATCCAACTCACTTGTCTCTTGGCCTTCCATATTCCTTGAGATCACTCAGATTCGATTCTTCATTGCCCCATTTAAGAGCTATATAAGGAACCCTTTGGATACATTGAAGAATATGTGAGAATTGAGAGCAAAGAAACTATAGTCCATTGTTGTCGGAACTTGTGCTTGAGTCTGCATCCCTTTGTCCCTTGGAGCACTTAGGTGTTCTTCCCAAGCTTGCCTTTTGCTTGTGAGATTGATATCGAGAGATGGAGGATTGAGGTGGTGGAGGCCCAAGTGGGGGATTCAGTTTCTTCGATTCACAGATGTGCCGACAGAGGTTGTATTCATTGTAATCTCTAATTTTATATTAATAGAAATATCTTTTCTTGTCCAATAATGTATGTTTGAATGAATATTTTATCCATGGATGATTTCAAATGCTTATACGTTATTGATTATATATGCTAGAGTATATCTAACACCAATATATCTAGTATTCTTGTCTTATTTACTGATTATTGAGGAAGTAATTTATCAATTCAAGCTGAAGTTGGAAAGTTCATCGAGGATCTACTTCAACCGTCTGGAATAAGGTACGAGTTTTGATCCTTTAGTGTTAGATATTTGATTTCTCTTACATATTGGAAAGGATTGATTTCTGGAGTCAAGTTGTCTGTTATGGTACCCCAAGTCATAGGAATTTCTCTCCATAACAGAATTGGCGACTCCATTGGGGATTTCCTAGTAGTTGTCCTTTGGGGGTTTTCTATCGGCATTCAATGAATTTGAATTGCTCTTTTTTCTCTGTTTTTGTGTCAAGTCTGGGGGCATGTTTTCCTGGTAGTGCCTGATTGGTGTGAAGTTTGTCTCAGCTTGTCTATTTGCCTTTATTTTTATGCGTTTTTCTTCCTGTATGTGAGTTTTTAGCTCACACTCGCATATATATGCGGTTTACACTGCTATATCCACGTACATACACGGGTTTACTATGAAAAGTCACGTATGCCCTTAGTTTTTCCTTCTAGAGGAAGATTGATTGTTGATGGGTGAATTTTGATGATTGCTGAGTCTCCTTTAGCACTGCTAGAGTCTGTATACACCTCTGTTTCTTACCAGAGACATTCTCTTTTAGGGTAAATTTCTTTTTTAAGAATGTTCTTGTCATTGCATTTTCAATTTTTTGTTTTGGGATTAATGCATTAGATTTCTTTTACCTTAGTACTTTGTGTGAGTGTTGTTTGATTGTGCTTGCCGAGTCTGGGGGTAGTAGAATCATTCTTTTGCTTTAGTATCTCATTTTTATTTCAAAAAATCCAAAAATATTTTCTTATTTGCATCATTATGCATTGCATTTTGTTGGGCATAGGACAGACCTGGGTTCTATGATTTTATTTTCGCACCAACAAACAAGCCCATAGTGTTGGCCCTTTCGGCAACAACCTGTGAACAAGTTGCAGTCTCACCCAAAACAGCTATGGGGTGCCATAGAATCAGGTTTCTACAGGCAAAAGAGGGATATTACTGTACCTTTAGCCTTAACAAAGACAATTATACAATACAAAACTTCGACATTCACTTAAATAGCTTCGCAGTTTAGATAAAAAGACAGTTTCTTGCTTAACCCTTAACTAGGAATTCACAGCGAAGTTAATACTTAGCAATTTATCTTACTTATCATTCGTCTACTTATCAAATGCATAAAAACATAACAGCACAAAATAAAAATAACTACCACAACACAAGATATGCGTGGTTCACCCCCAGTGTAGGGGCTACATCCACAAAACTGCGTTTATATTCAACAATTTACAAACACACAGTTCTAATCTGTGCACTCAACTACAGATCTTATCAACAACCCAAATCTACGCACTTAGCTGCAGAACCTTTCTTCCAAAACCCTCTGTGCACTCAGCTACAGAGTTCGTCCATGCACTCAGCTGGGACTTAACCTTAAAACCAAAAATAGACCTTAGCTTCTTCGCATCATATCATCATAACACAAAAATCATACTTGACTCCTTTACATTAGTGCCTATTTATACAAGTGCACTATTACAATACCATGGTCTTAAATAATGGGTACCCAAAAACCATGGGCTTAAACCATGGGTTATTTACAAAAAGAGGGGCTTCGACCCAACCCCGAAGCCCCTAAGATTATTTTGCACCGCAACTCTGCTTACAAGCTTCGTACCAAAACCGCAGAGTTGCCAAAATTAAGGACCTTCAAGGTCCGAACCCCAACAGGCTCCAAGAACTTATGAATAAATTCCTTAAATGTAGATATGACTACTCTGGAAAACATAGCAGGTGCATTCTTCAATCCAAAGGGCATAACTGTATACTGAAAAGATCCCATTTCTGTAGCAAAGGTTGTTTTATGTCGATCCTCTGGAGCAATTCTGATCTGATGGTAACCTAAAAATCCATCAGTGAAAGAATACACTTCTTGACCTCTGACATTGTCTAAAACTTCATATGTGAGGGGAGTAGGAAAAGGATCATGTAAACAGGCATCGTTCAGCTTCCTCAGGTCAACACAGATTCTGATTTCTCCCTTGGTCTTCTTTTCTTGTACCACCATAGGGCTGACCCATTTAGACTCTTCAACAGGCTCAATGATTCCTACAGTGAGCATGTTATCTAGCTCCATTCTGATTTTTTATTTATACTTAGGGTTCAGCCTATAAGGGCGATGTTTCACAGGCTTCACATCAGCTTTCAAAGGTATTTTTATCACTCCTATATCACCAAGGATACCTTTCATTTCTGAGAACTTCGTCGAAAATAAGTCCTGATACTCATGGAGAAGTTCAGTCACCTTGCTTACCATTTCTTCGTCCCAATAATCTCCAATGGTAGCGTACTTAGGCATTTCCTCTAATCCAATGTTTACTTTCCTTGTTTTCAAGGGCTGAGTTACTTCAGGTGATTCGACTGGTGGTCCATGTACTTCGTAGTTTCATTCTGACTCAGGAATATTAATGTTGCGAGGGTCATCGTCTTCATCAATGGCGAGGTTATAGCGTTCTACTGCATTAGCTTCTTGTTCCTTCCAATCAGGTTGGTACTTAGCTATTTCTTTATCATCAAAGATCTTAGTATGGATCAGCCTAGTAGCTGCGTCCAAAGCAGGGCAAACCTCATTAATATAAAATGTGAGCACAAAACTATCAACAAGACTAACCCAACTTACAATACCATGGCGAAGCTCCACCTCCGCATACCAGGTCTTTGCTACAGGTTCCAGAGTGTGTACAAACCTATGTACCCATTCTTCACAAGGTACATGCTTCCATGCTTCATAAAACTGCTCCAAATGTTCCTGAGGGCTAGTCTTACCATTAAATCTTCTTTGTACCTCCTGAGGTTGATCTATGAATCTTAGGCAAAGAAAATTTTGAAAATATCCCCAAATATGAATATACTTTTTATGACCATTCCACCATCTGGCAGCTGTGGCTCTAAATACTGAATCTAGAGTCTCCATTTTTTGTGAATCTGGTACTTGCTCTAAGAATTGTACAATAAAATATTCTGGGTCTGTCAAGCCATCAAAACTAGGTAAGATTCTTGTCTGTGAGCCAACCCATCTGAGAGACTTGGTAATTCTTGCACATCAATGTCCATGTAGCTCATAAAGTCTATTCTGCCAATTCTCTAGACCTTCGTCTAAATCAGTCATACAAGAACTGTCACACTGCCAATCCATTATACCTTCAGTAGTAGGGTTAACATAGTCTTCTTCTTTAGCTGTGATGTTGTAAATATGATCCAAAACATCCTGATCTTCATCTCTTACTGGCTCTGTATACCTTTCTCCTTGAGAAGGGTCCAACGGTACTATGACTCTCAAGCCTTTTCCTTCAAAAGTCATCTATCTATTCTTAAGGTTGATTACTGCATAATTGTCTATTTCCCATTCAATTCCTAGCAAGGCTGGATAGGGGTTGCTATCATCAATTATTTCAATGACTTCAAAATCTGCTAAGGTACTGACTCCATCAATATCCACTGGTACACTAGGGAATCTTCCCAAGGGCACAATATTCTATTGATTGGCTAATCTCAACTGTATAGGGGACCATTCAAGAGTAGGTTTTCCTATTTGTTCCTATGTCTGCTTAGTTAGGACATTCACTTCTGATCCCAGATCTAAAATGATATCGGTCATGTCATAATCTCCTATCTGAGCATGCAATCTCATTTCTCTTCTAGTCCTTCTAACTCTATTAACAGTTTTTTCTCTATCAGAACTTCGTTGAGGTTCGAAGACGCAATAAATTTCTGTAACTCATTCAAAGCTTTCTGATTTCTTAATAGCTTCATACAACTCTGTAAAAATGCTGTCAGTGTACTTACTTGATCCGGTGAATCTTCTTGGAACTGTAACTTCTGGTGATGTTGTTGCGTAGTTGCTACTGATGTTCTTGGATCAGCAAAGTCTTTTTAAGCTTCCATAAATGTTTATTTTTCCCTTCCAGCATTGAAGGCTGGAATTTTCTCTGGGGTCTTACATACCCAAGCCTCTTCAGGCTGTTTCCCCTTATTCTGCACCTGCGTCGTAGTTCCACTCCTTGTAACAATGTTAAGGGCTGGGACAGGTCTTTTCTCTATAGAAATCATCTGAATATTCTGAGTAGGAGTTCCATTTATTTCTTGTATCTTAGATATCAACTGTGGGCATTGCTCAATCACATGATCGACTGCTCTACAATATTAACATGTCGTAGTTGGGTTCTGACAGTCTCTAGCTACATGTCCTGCCTGATTACAGTTATAGCAAATAACCTATCCTCGACCTCTTCCAGGAATACCACCATGACCACGACCTCTGAAGTTACCTCGACCTGGAGTAATACCATGTTAACCATATCCATCATTTCCTTGTGCATCGGGTTGTACCCTATAAGCATCATAGGTTCGCTCTCTCATGAGGTCAAAGCTACAGCATTCATCTTCGTTGTGTCCAATAGACTTACAGAACTTGCAGTAGGGATTCTTAGGTACTTGAACATATCTTTGCAGCAGGTAGCAATATTCAGGTCGATGTTGGCCAGTTGTTCTACAGATCTCACAATATAGGACATTAGGGTTAAATGGGTTCAGTGCACCAGTATTCAAATAATTCCTTAATGCAGGACACTGTTCTTTTTCATGACCTTCTATCTTACATCGTGTACACCAAACCTATTCTTGAATAGATTTCCCTTTTTTCATATCATGAAGCTCCAAATCCATTTCTGCTAACTGTGCCTATATCTGGGCTATTCCCGAATTATCTCCAACAGGAGCTATTTGAAGTTTCGTAGCAATTTCCAACGCCTCTAGCTGATCAGCGACCTTCTGTTGCATAAGTGGAGTCCTAATATGAGGCAATAGTTCTACAATGAACCATTCTTTATGTTGTTCTGGTCCAATAGTGAAACTAACTTGATCCAATAGAACCTTGAACCTCTGATCAAATTCCCAAACTGATTCACCTCGTTTCTACTGAATTTCTTATAGTTCAGTTATACACTGTGACTCTGATTTAGGATTCTTAAATTCTTTGATCATTGATTTTTTAATATCAGCCAAGATATAGTAGTTGAGTACTAGAAAAATTCATAAACCAAGTCAAAGCTCGGTCTCTGAAAGAGGTGACCAGCTGCGCTCTTCTTGTATTTTGATCCATAATATTCTTAGCAGTCCAGACAGCTTCGCATAAGAACCAAAACTACTCTGGATCCTCTGATCCAATGCCTTTAAAGACTGGGAGCTTGATATCATCATTCACATGGGCCATATTGGATCGAGAGAGGGGAGGAGGGGGAGGAGGAGGGGGAATACTGGTAACAGGAGGAAGGGAACTTTCTGAGGTAGACTGACCTGCGACAGGACTACTCGGGCTAAGGTTACTTTCAGACTGTGAAGGGTTCACAGGGATAACAGATCTTTGCTGCGGAGTGATAGGAGGGTTTCTAACAAAAGGGGTTTCTTCATATTCAGATTCTTCTAGACTTAATGGAGTATAATCGGTATTCTAGCCTAGGGAATAGGATCCAATAGTTCTCTTGTATCTTTTACCGTTGTGAAGCAAACCACTTTGCTCGTCGAAGTCACTTTCGCTTCTAAACATAGGTTAGTAGCAATAAATCTATCAATCTGATTCGATAAGCAATATGCCTTTCTCAGCCAAGAGAATTTTAATTTTCAGACTTAATGAATTCAGGTACTTACCCCTTGGTCCTTTGAAAAACTGTCTTTCTGCTTTGCTGAAAGAAGTATGTGTGTCGATGGCGAACTTTGTCACAAATGCTTCAAGGGTTCACATTTTCCAGAAGTCAACAGCTCTTGATACCGCGCTATTCACACTTTTCAACAGCTTAATTCTTTCTAGGGTCCAGTTAGGAGACTGATCCTCTTTGAAGTTTGTCTTTCTTTCTGTCAACCTGGATAACCACTAGTGCAATTCTATGTGGATACTACTAAAGAAAATTTCATAAATATAAGAAAAAATGTACCTTTACAAGAAGTCGTCTGGGCTACGACGAGGGTCCTTATTCTCTTGTTCAGCAAATTTCAGATAAGTATCTTCAATCCAGTCACTGATTTCTTTTACTGAGGGCCTCCAAAACATATCCCTCTAGGTATGACGTAGATCCCTCTTGAAGCAGATATTGGTTCAACCGGCAATGGAACCAATTTGTTGGGCATAGGGCAGACCCGGGTTCTATGCTTTTATCTTCGCACCAACAAACAAGCCCACAGTGTTGGCCCTTTCGACAGCAACCTGCGAACAGGTTGCAGTCTCACCCGAAACAGCTATGGGGTGCCGCAGAATCAAGTTTCTGTAGGCAAAAGAGGGATATTACTGTACCTTTAGCCTTAACAAAGACAATTATGCAATACAGAACTTCAACATTCACTTAAATAGCTTCGCAGTTTAGATAAAAAGACAGTTTCTTGCTTATCCCTTAACTGGGAATTCATAGCGAAGTTAATACTTACAATTTATCTTACTTATCAATTATCTACTTATCAAATGCATAAAAACATAACAGCACAAAATAAAAAGAACCACCACAACACAAGATATACGTGGTTCACTCCAAGTGTAGGGGCTACGTCCACAGAACTGCATTTATATTCAACAATTTACAAACACATAGTTCTGATCTGTGCACTCAGCTGCAGATCTTCTCAACAAACTAAAGCTACACACTTAGCTACAGAACCTTTCTTCCAAAACCCTTTGTACACTCAGCTGCAGAGGTTGTCCACACACTCAGCTGGGACTTAACCTTAAAACCAAAAATAGACCTTAGCTTCTTCGCATCATATCATCATAACACAAAAATCATACTTGACTCCTTTACATAAGTGCCTATTTATGCTAGTGCACTATTACAATACCATGGTCTTAAACCATGGGTACCCAAAAACCATGGGCTTAAACCATGGGTTATTTACAAAAGGAGGGGCTTCGACCCAACCCCGAAGCCCCTAAGACTATTTTGCACCGCAACTCCGCTTACAAGCTTCACACCAAAACCGCGGAGTTGCCAAAATTAAGGACCTTCAAGGTCCGAACCCCAACACATTTTTGCATTTTGCATAGTACTTGCACTAGATTTGCTTTGAAGTATTAGTCAGAATTTCATATAGGAACGATTTCATTTATCATTTGAAGAAAAATTTTGCATTTCACGTAGTAGCATACCCTATTTTCATTGGACACAATGCATTTGCATTGATTGTTAGGTGTGCATTTTGCTTCATGTGGTGTCATAACACCATTGGTTGCACAGTCATCTACCTTTGTTGAGTAATAAATCCAAATAAAATCAACACTTAATTAAAATGAACTACACTATTTTATTTGATAGGGTTCACCAACAAGATTAGGTTTTAGGGTCTTGGAATAGTTCATTGTGAGTAAATTCTCCAAGTCCACTAAACAACAACATGTACGTGTCTATCTAGGTGAGAGTCTGAAATTCCTTGGTATAATTAGTGTTTCTCAGGATCCTCCTCTCAAAAGGGAGTTAAGCATGAGGCAATGTGAGCGGTTATTGAATGGGATGACCCCTAGTCATAATTGAGTAGCATCAGAGATATTTCCAGGATTGTATTCGTATCTGGGGGCTCTTTCGAGAGTTTTGGGTTTTGCTACCCTACCCATACAGTCAATCCTTCCTATGACTGTCTGCCTGAGCATTGATTATATTGAGGTGACCTTAGTTTCCTTACCTAGGATATCGAGGGGGTACTCTGCAGGGGTTATTCTGCAAGTGTCCCGGCCAGGTTGGGCTCAGATAGCATAGTCGCTTTATGCGTTGAAGCTGAGGGCCACAATAATTGGTTACATACCTCCGCTTGTTGTGTATGGGAGTCTCAAGCCTCTCCTAGGCGAGACATACCTGCTTCATTCGGGAGCTCACTTATCCTACCCTTGATTGCTTGTGTTTGGTTTTAGATTTTATTGGTGTATGCTCTGTGCATTTTAGCTTGCCTAGGGTTTGCATAACTAGAGAGTCTTTTACATTTTTTTTGAGTCATTGTGGATTTGGGTGCGGCTCCTTACCGTTCATGTCGGCTAGAAGGAAATTCGCCTTCTACATCTCCTCCTCCTTTGGGAGAGAGAGATAGACAGTCCAGGCGGACTACTTCGCACATTGATTCACACACGATGGGAGACCACGAAGAAGGTATTCCTGAACCACCCTCTCCAATTCGAGTGGATGATGTGGAGTTTACTCCTACCTATGATCCTTCACCTGATATGACTGAGTTAGGTCCTGTAATTTCTGAGATAGGTACTTTCCATGATAGACCTACTTACTCTAGTGTTGATCCCCCATTGATGCATCACCGGTATGGCATGTCAGAAGATTATACTTATTATGAGCCCGCGAGCACTAGTTATGGTAGTTATGGTATGTTTGGTATGCCCACACAGGATTTGGAATTTCATGTCGAGTCAGAGTTTGAGCCGAACACTATGCCTGGGGGCACTCCTATTCCTTACCATGCGGAGAGGTTTGGGAGCACAAGTCACATTGCACCTTCCATCCCGGCGGTGGAAGCTACGTCGCATATTCCTTCTAGACCTAGGGTTAGTGATCCTATTAGGATACCAGATCCAAGACGAGTGACTATAGGGAACACCACGTACATAGTTTCACAAATCCCTTTGTCCTCTGTTCCTTGCTCTTCAAATGTTGTTCCTCCACCTCATTCACGTGGTCCTTCGGACTGGAATGTTGCTACGATTCATGCCTGTACTGCTGCTACTCGACCATTTGTGTCTCAGGTTCAAGTACCACCTGTTGTTTCGGGAGGTCATGTTCATACTTCTAAAGGTCATATTCCTACTTCCAGAGCGTATATTCCTACTTCTGGAGCATATATTCCTACTTACGGAGTGTCTCATTTGACATCTCATGGGATGACTTATGGACCCTATTATGGGACGTAGTATGGGTAGGGTTATTCACCTTATGGGTATAGGTATCAACAACCCACTTACTCTCTTTATTATGGCTTTGTATCCCCACCTGGTCAAGGTACACCACATTATGGTGCTTCCATGCCACCCTACACGGGTCAAACGAGAGGAGGGTGCTATGGCCAAGGCCATGGTGGTTATGGTAATCAGACCTATGTGAACTAGAATTATCAGGGAGCGATGCACTGACCTGCTCATCCTATGCTCCCTTTCCTTGCAATGCTAAATCTTCCTGACTTGTCGATATTGACAAACGATCCTGTATCTCATGACCCAAATTGGTCGGCTGTCCCTACTAAGCTTCCCTCGGACATACCCAAATTCGAGGGAAAACCTGGAGAAGATCCGAGGGAACATGTTACAACATTTCACCTATGGTTCTCGTCAAATTCCTTACATGAAGATTCGATCCATTTAAGGCTGTTTCAATGCACCCTTACAGGGCCTACCGTGAAATGGTATATCGAGTTACCTAGGGGGGCATTTGCTTTGTTCGATGACCTAGTGATGACTTTTCTCAACCACTTCCAGCTACCAGTGTGTTATGACGTTGGTACAGAACTCTTGTCGACATTTCGGCAGGATAAAGCCACACATATATCGGACCATATCCAAGAGTGGCGAAGATAGAAGAGGTTGATTAAAGCCTTCATACCACCGGAGTTTCTCCTCGAATGGTTCCTTAAATCATTATTGCCTTATATAGTGAAGGATGTTTCTACATCTAGAGTGAAAAATGAGGAACAAGCCATATTTAATGCACATGAATTGGACTTGATTTATGCACATTCCATTTTGTTGTATGAGATCATTCCCAATGCTTCGTGTTCTAGTTTCAACCCCAAAGTTAAACCTAGACCCCATGCCGATGGCATTGTTTGTTTTGTAAGTGATAAACCTGCAGATTTGGTTGTGAAACAGGTCAGTCAATTGTCAATCAACCAATTTGCTTCAGGACAAGCCACGGCTTCATGTCAACCCACCCAAACGGTGAGTGTGCTTTCGATGCAATCATCGGACCAAAAGGGTAACCAGCAACCCGGAAGGAATAG
Organism: Pseudotsuga menziesii; assembly: GCA_001517045.1. NCBI lineage: Eukaryota > Viridiplantae > Streptophyta > Pinopsida > Pinales > Pinaceae > Pseudotsuga > Pseudotsuga menziesii. The sequence goes on along the minus strand of LPNX010266464.1, from coordinate 13,968 downwards.
AAAGAAGGGTAAGAACAATCGTAAGGGTGGGAATAGGAATGAAAATGATAATACTAATGAAAAGAACACCCGAAATGTTGGGGGGGACAAGCAATATAAATGTAAGGTTAAGTTTCCTTGCAAGTTGTGTAAAGACGACCACCTCACTTACTTGTGCCCTCGTATCGATGAAGCCTCAAGATTCTTAGCGCAGGGCCCAGCTGTGCTGACCAACCCTTTACCTCACAATCAAAACATGAACTCGAGGACCCATGATCAGTCTGGTGGTGATCAAGATCCACCAGAGGGTAGTGGTCATGGTTGCATCAACATGGTGTGTGCTACAAAGGTTGTGACCCATACGAAGGACTATGGTTCATCACAGCCCAACCCAGGAAAGGAACCTAATCCACCAGGGACTCCTTTGCGTATTGAAAAACCTATAGATAAACCTGAAGTTGCACTTGGCATTCCTAAGGGATTCCTTAAGTGTTTGGGGCACAATCCTAATGCTCGAGCCACCTAGAACTATTCTATTGTCAAGGATTTGGGCCACACTCCTTGTGCGATGTCTGCACTTGAAGTAATTCAGAGTTGTCCTTCACAAAGGAAGGCTTTGATTTTTTCCCTTGGTGTGAATGATGATAATTCTTCCTCCATGATTAAATTTGAGACCACAGGACTTCAGCATCGCTTGCCTTACTATGTGTCTCTTTTGATTCATCTAGAATGTCTTAACATGACCGTCAAGCGCACTATGATTGACGAAGGTGCTGCTGCTTCTGTGATGTATTTATCATGTTGGAAGGGTTTAGGTTCCCTTAAATTCCGTCTGGGAGGGAAGACCATTGCTACATGGGTAATCTACTCCCCATCGCATGAGTAATGTACCCGAACCTCACCTTGGCTACATGGGTAATCTACTCCCCATCGCATGAGTTGATCCACATCAATGATATATGCATGGGCACCACGACCAACAACTAGGTGGAATATGATGGTTTCAATGGCCTTTTGGCCACTGCTCTATAATTAGGAATTCACCATCTCGATGTCTTCTTAGACTCACAGTTGCTTGTTTCTCAACTGAACAACCATTACCGAGTTCACGATCCCTGCCTCTTTAGAAAGTACCTGTGCACTAAACACATGGTTAGAACATTTGAATCCATCACATTCACACATGTTCCCAGGAACCTCAATAGTGTCGCAAATCAAATGGCTAATGACATTCTAAATTGGCACATCCACAACAGCATATAGGAAACATACAACCATAAAATAATGCATAATCATGTCTAAAAATACACACACAGTGTAACAATACTTCACATAGGCATTTGCATTCCACAACGTAATAAAAAAACTCGCATAATAAAACCATAAAAGTGCATCCACGTGCATCAAAAATATATATAAACATAAATCCATAAGTTTCATGTTCAGAATATGTCCAATACAAAAAGAGAGAAGCCACATATGCTTTCTTAGTAGGATATACATAAGCGATACAAAAACCCCGAAGGGAACCTATGCATTAAGGGTTAGAACCACAAGGCTACTAATCCGATTTAGATCCATCATTTGATTCAGACTCATCATCTTTCGAAGAAGACAAATCCAATGCAAGCACACCACCTCTCGCCATCCAGCGAAAGTGCTCACACGCCACCATTAGAGGAAATTTGGGGTCTAAAATGGGCCTTATAAGAAAACGTGCCAAAATAAGTTTTTGTGAGTTGGAATTCAAGAACCAATAGAATTTCAATAAAATAAGTCAACCATAATGATTGACTTGACATATTTGTCATTAAAAAAAACTACTTTTTTTGTTCGTATTTTTGACATATCTCATTGTGTTTTTACTCAAATTTCGATCGGGAGAGCTCGTTGGATGCGGAATTTGATTCTGCATCCAACGAGTACCCACACTGCATACTTTTAATGGACCCCGCTACCCCAAAAACATGAAATACATGAAAAAATGTGATGATGACATCATCATCACGTTTTTTCAGGTATTTCTTGTTTTTGGGGTAGTGGGGTCCATCAAAAGTATGCAGTGGGGGTACTCATTGGATGCAGAATCAAATTACACATCCAACGAGCTCTCCCGATCGAAATTTGAGTAAAAACACAGGGAGATATGTCAAAAATACGAACACAAAAAGTAGTTTTTTTCTTTCTTCCTCCAAAATTAATCAATATTGTTTTATTATTTTAACTATTATTTTATTATTTTCCTTAGGAGGCCCATTTTAGACCCCAAAATTCCTCCAATGTGCCATCTTCCTCATCATGCCCATCAGCTCGGGAGGAATATTGTGAACAGCAATGATAAAGTTGGTGTTCAGATGCTGCCAACCAACATCTGACACCCCAATAGCCACCTCCTCCATGTATGGCACCATCCAATCCATGACCTATTGTCGCCTGCGAGGGTTCTCAGAAGGGGCCACCATAGAAGCTACTGCAGGAGGCATGGTAACAACCCGCCTCCAATGCCAAGGAGGCGGGCAAGGACCAACATCTGCACACACAACTAAAGACACCATCAGTCCACATACATCAACATGAAATTCACTAACCAGCTCAACTATACTATGCACAAAGATGAACATAAAAACATCAAGCATACATACCAACTGGTTCCCAAGCCTGAACAGGAGGTCGGGGCATCTCTGGATCTCCCTGAAAGTCCATACCCACATACGGGTACTCCTTGATCACCATAGGTAGCTAGATCCACTACTCCAAAAACTCCTCTGTGAAGAAGCAACCCACTCTACCGCCACCCTTGCGGATCATCATCTGGCACCACCTATACATCCTCAGCTCCCGCAGACCACTATCCTCCATAGCCCAATGAGGATGAAGTGTAGGTACTTTCTCAAAGAAGAAAGTGCATAAAAAGGTGCCAAATCAAAAACCCGCACCAGTAGTCTTTGATCTGTTCAGCTGACGCTGAACAGCCTGTAAGCACATCTGGCCCCATGCATAATAAGTGCCACCAATGGAACGCTCGACTAATTGCAACTGACTACCAGAGATCTTGTGGCTCCCCATGGAACCCAAGATACACTGTAGTAAATTCCCCACCACCCATGTAGACAACTCCTTGATGTCACACATTAGGATGTAGGAACCACGCACATACGCCGTAGCGTAATAGTGTCGCTCGCATAAATCCTCCAACATCTCCCCTCGAAACAAAATAAGAGACAAGTCACCAACTACTCCCAATATTGGGAGCCCAGTAATGAAGTACACATCCTTTAGCGTAATCTCAATATGCTATCCCTGGAAGAGGAACACCTCCTCAGTAACATCCCAAAAAATTATCAAAGTTTGCATCAGTAAACCCAAGCTCCGCATGAGAAAAATCCACATGAACTTCAATAACCCACAGCAGGCCAGTGTATCTCTAACACCCCCATCTCATAATGATGCATATCATACTAGCTTGCAGTCTCTCTCCCTCCATTTGATCTCCACCATCCTACACAAGGCAAAAACCCTGAGGTCAGACCCCCCCACCATCAAAAAACCACCCAAAGAGGGCCAAGACACACTTAACTGAGCAAAAGAAAAGCCCAGGGCGCTCATAATGGCCCAAGAATTGTGCCCAAGGTGCACCTTTCCCTTCAAAATGAGCGACCTGGTGTATTTGAAACCCCAAACAACTCATGGGGGGCCTCCAAGTGGTCAAATATAGTAAAAAATGCATCAAAAGGAAGAGGTTCAGTGAGAGCTTTTACCTGCAAGTCGCAGCTCGTGAAACCATCAATCAGATCAAGAGAAATCAGCAAATGAAGAATCAGGTCCCACCTCTCTAACTCCACAATGAACAGTGACAATGACACTTCACCATGTGGACCCTCCCCTTTTATAGGCCCCATTTGACCTAATTTCTTCTGATCGATATAACATGACCATACGGACTCCGTTTGAGACACCGTTTACGCCACTAGTTTCAGAATTCCACCCTTTATCTAGTTATGAGACCAACATCTCATGTTTAATAAGTCAATTTTAGGACCATTTCCCACAAGTCACCTCGGCTTATGAGCCATGACATAACAATGCAAGTGTCTACGGACCGGTACTCGTATCACATTGCACGGTCGCAACTCATGTGAGAGATCAGGCCATCGCCCATTAAGGATTTAACCATATTTTACTTTTTATAGTTATAGTTGTCTTTTTCCACCGCACCTTATGCGGACATCTTTGGACCATTGTCCACAAAATCCTTTGTTTTTATTCCATATATTTGACATAGAAGTGTTCTTGGGCCACTGCACACTTAGGAATGTAATTTTATCTTTTACTTTGTATTTTTAGCACATAATTGTTTTTTTTGTTCACCGCACCTTATGCGGACCTCTGGACCACTGTCCACAAAATGATTTCTTTTCTTGCACATATTTGACATATAAATGCCTCCAAACTTGTACTTACATCGCATGTAGTCAAGTTCATTCACCACAACACACACACATGCTCTCCTGACCTCTGTCCAAGAGCCATCTTAGTTTGCATGCCTCTGCCGCACCGTCTCGCAGGCCTCTATTGCAATCTATCCCACGCATGTATTGGTATGTTTGAGATCCTTTTGCTGCATCCTTACTGCACGGATGACCTTTCGACCTCTGTCCACCGTCCCGACAGGGGGCATCGTTCGTGCCACCGTAGTCAATTGACCACATTGGATTTTAGTTTAAGCTCTTTTCTGACTCCTTAAAACAATGAAAAGATCAACGAGCGCAACTGCTTCCTTTCTCGCTCGCTAAAGTATAGGGGAGGGCATCTACATCGTCTCGTTTACCTCCTTTTGCGTACCATGTAGACCATTACATGAAAAGGACCTCCTTGGCACACTCAAGCCAATACCATTCCCCTCTGCATACTTTTGTGCTTTCTCGAGCAGAGGGGCCGCACTTTATGAAAAAGCTCACCACCAGTTGTTGTTAAGCTCTTTTCCAGCCATTTCATCAAGAAAATATTGCTGAGCAAACTTGGTTTCATTCATGCTCGTAAAAGTATTTGAATGACCGTCCAATCAGTATAGGTTTAACCTTTTCTGGCCTGATTGGACTACCAACGATAAAGAAGTCTCCCATCCCCTCCAGGATGGGTGAGCTCTCCTATGTATACTTTTATCCTTTTTCAGGCACAGGAGACTACCAACGAAAAAGATCCCCCACTAGAGTCTTCTTCGTGCTTTCAGACTCTCTAAAATTGAAAGCACCATCAAGCATTTACCTTCTTAGGCTCACCAAAAATACATGAGATTGTACCACAATGGTGTCCCTAAACACCACCCCACAGCAAACAGTTTGGCAGCGTCCCCACATTGGGTCACCTTTGTTCAGAGTACTCTAAATTGTGTCTTCCTTGGATCCCATTAGTATCAAAAGTGCCCTCCGCCTCCAAGTATTTCCCATATGTAGCGACATTCCCGGTATTACAGCTATGATCCCATTCCCATGAGTCAGTTTCATTTGCTTCCTGGTCTTCCCTACTGTCATACTCTAAACAAATGAAGTTTGAGTCTCCCACTCCCCCCTGCCCCTGTTCAATTTTTCCCTTCCCTCCCTCCCCCCAATTCAGTGAGTCAGTCCGCGGATTGCTTCACACCTTTCGGTTATCCCTCGCGCTCCTCGTCAAGGAAACATCATTGCCTTGACTAGGGGCAGGTCTCCCTCTGTCGACGCCAACACACATATTCTAGAGGAGAGATCCAAAGGTCCCTGTACCTTGGTTTCATTAACATCATCGATGAGTTCCTTGGACCACTTGAGAGGAGTCTTTAGTGCCTCTAGGGATGGTTGTTTCTTACGTGCTTGACTTCAACCCCATCATCACACTATTGAGATTCGTACAGGGTTTGTTCCACACAGTACTTGGTCAAAGACCCTGGATGTCACCCGAATCTAGCACATTGGTGAGTCCTCTCAAGGGACCTAAAAGGGTTATGTCCCTTGTGATTTTCAGGTTGCGTTGGAGATAGTGTTCAAAAGCCCCAGCAGTGCTTCTATATACCTTTATGATTGATACAACATACTTGTACCATAGAGACTCTGACTCTCAATCAGTGAGTCCACACAACTATGTACCAGATCCAGTAGACCATCAGTCATGAAGATGTAGCATTCCATGAGAATTCCATGGGTCCAATGTACCAGATCAGTATTGTATTCAACCTCACATGAGAGGCAACCAGCATTGTAACATCAGTTGTATATGATCGACTCTTGTATTTCAGAGCATAGATCAAATTATTCTTTTGACATTGTCACAAGCATGGGAATGCCTGCCTCATCCATATACATGTCACACATTTATTATATCTCACCCATTGATGGGAACCAAATTAATACAAAAACCAAAAGCCACCATCCCCCAACCCCAGAAGCACCACCTCTCGACAGCAAATCCTATGATGTCCATCGGCCATATGTTGAGCTCCTGCCCTCACACATCAGGGGAAAATCTGTTAACCCAAAAACCCCCCACACAGCTCTCAATGGCCTACACCACCCAAGGACACCACCTTACAACACTCATTTCACTCCATAAGACCTTCTAAGACCTTCCATGACCTTCCATTTGACCCCCATACCTCCAAAAGATCCCAAGGATGAAGAAAAGGGCTAAAAACCGCAAAATAGAACTCCAAGAGCTAAATCCCTCAAAAAGGGGATAAAACCTTGAAAGGGGGTAATGTTAGGGTGGAAGGGGCTAAAGCCCAGACCAAGGGCTTAAAACCCTAAAACCCCTTGGAAAACCTGTATAAGGAGGGTCGGGGATCACTCTCAAGACACTCCTCATTTGCATATTGTTATGCTGCCCGTGGATGATTTGAGACCTCTTTCTCTCAAACCACCCACTCTCCCTCTCCTCCATCTCCATTCGTCCAAGCCATTGCTCCCCAACCAAGAGAGAGGTGCTCCCATGAGCTAGGGCATGGTGGCCCATTTCCACCCAAGTGAGGTATAGCTTTTGTTTATGCATGTTTATTTACTTGTTTTTGTTTTCTAACCAATATTTCTAGTTGCATTTTTTCCATTAACTTTGTTTGCAGGTTGCTTCATAGTAGTATAGGTTTATTTTGCAGGTTTTGGAGGCAGAACCCTAACCCACTGTGTGGAGAGGGGTTTAGAAGGGCTGCATCTCCATATTTCTTTCTAATTTGCTCTTAGATGTAGTTTAGAATAGCTTCCATTTACTTGTTCTAATGTAGGTTAGCTTAGTTTCAATTCGCAGCTCTATTTCAGTCATTTTTACTTCCGTTTTTTACTATTTTCTAAGGGTAGAAACCTACCCTTGTGCCTATAGGGCACAAGGGAGCCATTTTTACCCCTGTAGTGAGGAGAAATTCTCCCTACAATATAAACCAGAGATTTTGGTGTTCTCATGTCCTCTCCTTGCCCTATGACTAGATCGAGTACACGTCCCGCAGTTGGAGCCAGCTATTACCACCTAAGTTGTACTTAGTGTTTTTTTCTCAAGTGAGCTTGGTGAACCGGGCAAAGATGATTTGTTCGGACTTTACAAGTCCTTCAGAATTGCTTCTGGGAAGTGCTTGTTGTACTATTTCACATGTTCATACCATGTAGGGGAGTTGTAATAAAATTTTCTAGCCTGATAGTGTCTGTAAAAGACTCAGTCTCTTAGACTTTATTTGTCAATCTGATCATCCCAGGGTGTTTTTTCCTTTGGTTGTTATTGGTTGTTGAATAAATGACTGATAATTTCTGAGTTTTTCAGTCAATACCTCCAAAGTTGGGGTGGCCAGCTTGGAATTTAGGCCTATTTAGGTTATTAGAGTCTATGTGTCAATGTATAAACATGCTAGGCATTATGGTTGAGTCATATGAACATGTCTAAGTCCCTGTAGGTTTTAAATTTTTTTTTAATTTTTTAAGTTTTAATTTTTCCAAAACTTAGGCTATTTTTTAATAATCTAAATGGAAAAATTAGTTTTGTAATAAAAGTGGGCTCAGAAATCAGTTTCAGCCATGGGGGTGCTCATTTTCTAGCTCAAAGCACCATGCAAACCCATAAACCCACTTTTCCTAAGTTTTGAGTGATTTTCCCATCACTCAGGTCAGAAAACCCTAAAAATCAAATATTGATTATTTTAACTAATAAATTAATTAAATAATGGAGAAAACCCCAAATCCTAAATCAGTGGGATTTGCTCCAATTTGACTAAAATCAGTCTCATTAGCTTGAGATTGACTAGAGCTGACCATTCCTTGATACAAGGAGGTGATCTAGGCTGAACTAGGAGTGCACTACAGCATGCAATCTTGGGAATTACGCCCTCTCTCTCTCCTCCACATGTGTGGACCCATTTGGATGAGTTTTGCTGGATGTTTTAGTTAACAGGTTGAGGTGTCAATCTGATCAGCTCTTCAATTAATATTTAGACTTAGTGAGACTCATATCAAACTAAAATTGACTCCACATATAGCTACAATCTCTCTCTGTCCTTGCGAATTGCGCCGCCCTGGGCTAGCTTTCGAGTTTTTGTTATAAATAAAGCACGGTTTTCCTCTTCCAATATAGTTAGAGTTGGATTGAAGAGCTGTTGTTATTGTATTGTTTACTATTTTGGAATAAAGAAAGATTTGGAGGCAAGATCTATGGTGTAATGCTTTTCATGTGTGGATGATGATTGTCAAGTGCTTATGAGGTATAATCTGTATTATTGGTCTTTTCTTTTGCTGGTTAATTGTTGTCCTTGAAGGAGAGCTCCCTCCCATTGGGTTAAGAGATCATTCTAGTTTTATTTATGCTCTTATTGTTCGCTTGTTTCAGATCTCTTGGAGTTGCATGTATTTTAAGTTTAATTGCATGCTTTCTAATGGTCTTTTTCCAGCAACACCTATGTTTTAACCATCTTTTTCTGCAAGTATTTCTAAGTTGTAGGTGATCTCACTTGTAGAAGGGGTTGAGATAGTTTGCATCTTCCTCATCTTCAGGATATTTTGTAGGACATAGTCCCTTGGTGTTCCACCAAAGCAGACTCCAAAGCCCAACATTCCCAGGCTTCCAAACACTCTTTCTATCTCTTCCTCCTAAAAATCAAAATTTTACCTAGTTACTTTGTTTACAAGATTTGATATTATTTAGATCTATTATATTAAAGTAAAACTTAACATAGATCTATTGTCTCAAGGCTAATAATCTAGATCTTGCTCCTTAAAAGTTTCATAAGCATTATAGATCTAGTTTCAGGGAAATCGTCATTTTTGCATGGCACTTTAAAGAGAATCTGTAGTTTGCATGCATTATATTTCTGTTTTATATTTTAAAAGATAAAACCCAAAAATAAATGCACATCTTATTGGCTTCCCAAACAGCAAGCCAAGATCCCAAGGAAAGCTTTCTTTCCTTGGTTCCTTTTTTACCTTTTTTACTTGTTTTAACATAGCTTTTTGTTGGTTTAAAGTAGGCTGACCCAAAGGTACTTTCAAAGTGATTTTGGGAATATTTCATTTTAATAAACTCATTTTTTTTTAGCAGGTATAACAAAAACAAGAGAAGCTGCTGTTAGAAAGTGACTTTCGGGCCATCTGAATCCCCTCAGGGATCTCTCATTTTGACTGTAATATTTAATTTTGGAACTTTGTAAGATCTTGGTTTCATCCTGTATAAGAACCAAGATGAATCATATAATTTTTATTATATTGTAACCTATGATAATAAAAAATTTCTCCGAATAGGCTCTTTCGAGCCCATTCCCCATCCCCCCTAGGGGGATTCACGTCCTTTTTCCGTTCTTTGCATTTTCTTATTTTTTCCCTCTATATTAGTTTCATTTATACAGAATAATATACTTTGATTAATTTTATCATATATTCGATATTGCAGTATCAAAGTAACTTTAATACTTACCGCATGACTTCCCGATTGACCCGAAAGGGGAAAGAGATGCGTGGTAGGACTAATTAGAAAACCTGTGGTTTGCTTCTTGTTAACACCCAAAAATGGTTAACCACCTCATCTACCTCACTACATGGCTCATTTGTCCATTTGCCTACCATATTTCCCATAAAATCCCACTAAAAAGCCTCCAAAAGGCCAAAAAACCCCTTTTTCCTCCAAAAATAACCAAAATTCCTTTAAAAATAGCAAAAATCCCCAAAAGGGGAGAAAAGGAATAAAAATAATGAGAAAAAAGAAGGAAAA
>LPNX010266454.1:158021-188995 GCA_001517045.1 Pseudotsuga menziesii | reverse complement strand
ACAGTGATCTTCTGTTTGTATATATAAAAACTTCTTTCGGCCGAATAATTGTTCGGCCGAACAAACTTTCGGCCGAATAATTCCTCGGCCGAATAAATGTTTGGCCGAAAAATTATTCGGCCGAAAAATTATCAGACCAACGGTCTTAGCCGGACGGTATTTTCCCGGCAAACTGTGCAAGCCGTTCAATACGAGGCACGGCGTCAACTTTTATCTTTCGGCCGAAAAAACAAATATTCGGCCGAAAAATGTTAAATTATTTCGGCCGAAAAATATTGTTAGTTCGGCCGAAAGATGCTAGAATATGATTTTGGAAGCGCATTTGTCACGGAATAGACACCCAACTTCATGATTTCACCCAATAACAATTCGGCCCAGTTAAAGGTTGTTTTTATTTATTTAAAACTTGATTTTAGAGCAGGTCGGCCAACTTACCTCACTCCACGTTGTCTTGTATTTATACACTTCAGCCCATTCACTTCAACAACGATATTTTCAAGGATTCTTCTCTGATTTTCGGGCATCATCTCTGGGGAAGCAACAGTGAAGAAGGAGTTTTATTTCTCTCTAAAATTCGGTGCTGTGGAAAGTGTGGGAGATTTTCTCTGAATTTGGGGGTATGAAACTGAGGCAGCTGCTGTGAATGAGTGGAGAAGAAATGTGGAAGAGGAGCAGTAACGCAACTATAGTCACAATCTTTGGGCTCTGAATTCGGGGTTTTTCAACTTCATAGGCTACGCTCAATATGGCAAACGATGGAGATATTTTGAATGTGCTTGATGGGTATCTTGAATCCATGAAGTGATCGCTTGTTGCATATATATATATATTTTGGATTCATTGAAGCTGTAAAGTATAGCTAGATTCATGTTTGTGCTCTGAAATGGGGTAGTGCACTAAGTTCAGTAATCTGAGACTAAAGGAATACTTAACAGAGTTCACCTATCAACATAGTGATTACCCACGAACATATTCTTGGCACTATAGGGCATACGCTGATCATCCACGCTGAAATAATGTGCAGAGATTGTTATGAATACAAGGTACCCACGCAATGCATAAATTGGCAAGCATCTACATCGCAAGGGCTTGCTACAGTAACTGAGATTGAATGATAGAGCATATGAATGAAGTGCTGAGGACTATTGAAGAACTACAGGATTATTTGCTTGAGGCATGATATACAGAGAACAAATGCAATAGAACTGAGATTGGTTAGATACAATGTGCAATAGAGTTTGTTTATGATTGGGTAGCATAGGTTGACTTGAGGCAACCACAAAATTGGAAGATATTGGAATGATGTCATGAAAGATTGTTTGGGATTGAGTGAGGTATGCAGCAGATGAGCAGGAGTTGATCAGATTGACATGAATATTGACAAGACAGATGACATGAGGAGACTCCAGAAGACATGAGCATTTGTATTGTGCAGTGAGCAGTGGTAATGTGCTAGGAAAGATCTTGAGAAGGCAGTGACAAGCTAATGAGCAACAGTATTGACAGGTAGTGACTAGCTGCTGAGCAGAGGACAGATCTGATGACAAGGCAGTGACAAGCTGATGAACATAAATGACAAAGTGATATGAATTAATTAGCGGTGGACAGGTTGATGACATGGGAGTTACAACAGTTACAATTGAGATGACAAGTGATAGATGAAATGCAGTAAGTTAGAAATCTGTATGTAATTGCAAGCTAGGTCTTGCAACCCCTTTTCTCAGTTGGATCTGAGAAAAACCAAGCTCGGTCTAGGAATAAGAGTTGGTGCTCTTGAATTAGTTGAAGCTGGTGCAGACCCCAAGGTTGTGGCCTTTCAAATGTAACCAATATCAAATTAGATATAATAAAGTTTTCAAAGCTTATATCAGATGTGTCTTTATGATCTGTGTTGATGATATGATTGATTAATGTTGATGTATTTGGCAATAAGCAATTGATGATCTCTGTTTAAGTATTAAGAAGTTGAAATTAGCTAAAACTGGTGACACACTGATTCACCCCCCCTCTCAGTGTGTTGTTGTGTCCAACATATCTGACTTGGTGCTAACCAGATACATATAGGATCCACTCAATTGTCTGTGAGATCCTATAAATTTGAAGAAGAACCACTCAACAACTTTATATTCATCATCATATGTGTGGCCACATGGACTTGTGATCCATCATCCCAAATTTCTTCAGGATTTCTACCGTGTATTTTCCTTGACAGAGGAAAATCTCATCTAGCTTCTGCCACATCTCTAATCCCAAGAATCATGCCAAGGTTCTTGAATTCTGAGATCCTTGGAGTACTTCTTTTGTATCTTGTGTTGCAGTCACTCCCTCTGAAATGGTGCTTTATGCTCCCTCTGTATCTGGACATTTTGCATTTTTCACATCTGAATGTCTTGCACTAGAGTGACTTGCAACCTTCTCTATTGTTGATCTTTTGTGTATCCATTTGTGTCATCTGCCATCAAATGGGTCTGCTGATATGAGCCTCTTACTCTCAAGATCAGTGGATACTAAGATCCTTCATTTTGAGCTCTATGAGGAGCTCCCTCTTGCACCCATCTATGAGCTTCGCATCCCCTGTATTCAAGAGAACATCATCTCTGGATCTTCTCGTCATCTGCATCTTCAAGTCATCTTGTCTTCAAGTCATCTTTATCTTCATGCCAACTTCTTTTCTGGATCTGGATCATCAATCGATCTGGATCATCATAACTGGACATCATCACTGGATCCAGATCATCACTGGATCTGGATCATCATAACTGGACATCATCACTGGATCCAGATCATCACTGGATCTGGATCATCATAACTGGACATCATCACTGGATCTGGATCATCACTGCTGGATCTGGATCATCACTCGATCTGGATCTCTCAAAGTCATCATAACTGGATCTGGATCATAGCTCGATCTGGATCTCCTCTGGTCATCATCATATGTGCTATCTCAAGATTCTTCTCGTCATAGGAAGTTCTACAGAGCCGACCTTCTTTCATGCTGGGTGTATGCCTACCTCCTTGTAGGTCTTTGGTAGCCCTTACATCTGACCTACTCGTCCGAATGGCCAACGCTCACATCTGACCTGCTCGTCAGAAAGGCGGTAGCCCTTATATCTAATCATGTAGGACTTAATCCTACAATCACATCAGAATGGCCAGCACTCACATCTGACCTACTCGTCAGAAAGGCGGTAGCCCTTACATCTATGTAGAAGCTCATCCTACATCAGAATGGCCAGCACTCACATCTGACCTACTCGTCAGAAAGGCATGCACTCACATCTGACCTGGTAGGAACCAAATCCTACACCCTCCTCAGAATGGCCCCCAGTCCCAGACTGAGCTACCTGGTAACAGACCAGGTGCCTCGACTCTCCCGGAGAGTGGCAGTAGCCCTTACATCTGACCTACTCGTCAGAATGGCCAACACTCACATCTGACATGGGAGGAACCTAATCCTTTAGCCATGATAGAATGGCTCAGCCCTTATATCTGACCTACTCGTCAGAATGGCTCTTTCAGTCTCAGACTGAGCGTTCTTGGTAACTGACCAGGTACCTCCATTCCCAGAATGGCAGTCAGTAGTCATATCTGACATGGAAGGAACCACATTCTCTCACCATGACAGAATGGCCCAGCCCTTACATCTGACCTGCTCGTCAGAATGGCTATGGGACTCGTCACTTTCCCTTGGAGGAAACCTCTATCTGGAGAACACCAAGCTTCTCCCTGAAGTACTCGAACTTCACCCTAGCCAATGGCTTCGTCAACACATTAGCTATCTGTTCCTTCGTCGCAACATACTAGAGCTTCACTGCTCCCCTCTGCACCATATCCCTGATATAGTGATGCTTGATCTTGATATGCTTCGACTTGTCATGGAACACTGGATTCTCTGACAACTTCACGCAACTCTAGTTGTCACAATGTATACAAATAGCATCCATCTAGAGATCAAATAAATCAGATAGTAGCTTCCGCAGCCATACTGCCTCACAACTAGTTGAACAAGCTGCGACATACTCTGCTTTAGTTGTACTCAGTGCCACACAGGATTGCTTCTTGCTAAACCAGGAGATCACACTTGATCCCATATTGAAGCAACACCCTAGAGTGCTCTTCCTATCGATGGCACTGCCTGCCCAATCTGAATCAACCTAACCCTCCAGGTTAATCTTCTAATTCGCATCGTACTTGAGCCCATAATCAACTGTACCCCTTAGGTACCTCAGAATATGCTTTGCAGCAATCAAGTGAACATTTCTCGGATCTTACAAGAACTGGCTCAAGGTGTTCACAGCAAAGCAAATGTCTGGTCTCGTGTTCGTCAGGTACATTAAGGACCCAATCATTTGATGATACATCGTAGCATCAATCGACTCTGATGAAGCATCGCTCAATAGCTTCAGGTTCGATGCCATAGGTGTGGCCATAGCCTTGCAGTCCATCATCCCAAGCCTCTTCAGGATCTCTATTGCATACTTCCCTTGTCCAAGGAAGATTCCATCTGCACTCTGCCACACCTCCATACCTAGAAAATAATGCATCATACCCAAGTCCTTCATCTCGAACTCGGCAGCAAGCTTTCGCTTCGTATCAGCAATCAACCCATCCATACCTGTCACAATTAGATCATCTACATATAGTAGAAGCATCACTGGGTTGCCATCTTCAACCTTGTAGTAAAGGTTGGAATCTGCTTTACTCTTGGTAAAGCCCAAACTGGATAGAAAGCTGTCAATTCAGCTGTACCATGTCCTGGGTTCCCGTTTCAAACCGTACAGGGCTTTCTTCAATCTACACACATGAGACTCCCTGTCATGTGTCTTAAAACCGAGTGGTTGTTCTACATACACTTCTTCTTCTACTACACCATTCAAGAAAGCAATCTTGACATCCATCTGGTGTATCTTCCATTTCATCACTGCAGCCAGAGCAAGTACTGATCTGATGGAAGTGTACCTGGCTACAGGTGCAAAGGTTTCTTCATAATCTATTCCTTCTTTCCGAGAGAAACCCCGAGCCACAAATCTTGCCTTATATTTTTCAATGCTATCGTCTGCAGCATGCTTGATCTTGTAGATCCATTTGGAAGTTACAACTGACTTCCCTTCTGGTCTTGGGACAACATCCCAAACATCATTCTTCATGATCGATTGATATTCTTCGATCATAGCATCCTTCCATTCTTTTCGTTCTTCCGCTTCTTCATAACTGGAAGGTTCTTTATCAATGAAATCACATAGTAATGCTACATACCCGAAGAAGGATCTGGTCCTCTTTCTTTCTCTGTGATTCTCTTCTGGAGCCCCATATCTTTCCGCACCTTGGATAAGTTCTCGTACCCAAGCAGGTTTCCTTTTATGAGGATTCTTCTCCAGAGGTGGATCTACAGGTCTTTGTGGTTCTTCAAATTCTCAATCTTCTTCTTGAGCTTCTTCATTCATGGTTGTATCATGAACTCTGGGTGCTTTTGCTTCTTCTGATTCTTCAGCAGGTTTCTTTCTGGATTTGTTGTAAGCTGTGTCTTCATCAAATGTCACATCCCTGCTGATGTCAATCTTCTTGAATCCTGGGAAGTATATTCTGTAAGCCTTCAAGCTTTCAGAGTATCCCACAAATATACCCTTCTTTCCTGAAGGATCTAATTTAGTCCTCTTCTCCTTTGGAATGTGTATGTACACTGGACAACCGAATATTTAGAGATGGCTGACTTCTGGTTTCTTGCCGAAGAGGACTTCTTCAGGAGTCTTGTTCTCGAATACTCTATGTGGAGTATGGTTCTGTACATACACCGCTGTTCGGGTAGCTTCCACCCAAAGATGCATAGGAAGGTCTTGATCATGAAGCATTGCTCTTGCAGCTTCCACGATAGTTCTATTCTTCCTTTCCGCAATCCCATTCTGTTGTGGATTGTAAGGGGTGGACAACTCCCTCTTAATCCCTGATTCTTTGCATAGCTCTTTGAATTCATTTGAACTGAATTCTCCGCCATTATCTGATCGAAAAGTCTTGATCTTCTTTTCAGTGTGATTCTCGATCAAGGCTTTGAATTCCTTGAACTTGCTGAATACTTAGTCTTTGTTTTTCATGAAGTAAACCCATGTCTTCCTATAAAAATCATCAATAAAGGAAACATAATATGCATACCCACTTAGTGAGTTTGATAACATAGGTCTGCATACATCGGAGTGGATGATTTCCAAGATTCCTTTTGCTTTGCTTTCGCTGCTTGGAAATGTCTTCTTTGTATTCTTTCCTTTCGCACATCCCTTGTAGACCCCATCATGTTTTGCTTGGATTTCTGGAAGACCTTCAACAGCTTTGCTTGCAATAGTTAGTGCTTTGTAATGCACATGTGCAAGCCTTCTATGCCAAAGTTCACTTGGCTCTACTGTGTCATGGACCAAGGCTTGTTTTGGATGACCCTTTAATTTGTACAATCCTCCTTCTTGTTCTCCAATCACCCCCGCATCATCGATAGTCTTTTCTTTTGGCCACATGATGACTTGACCATCTATGAATGCAACCCGCATTCCTTTTGCATCTAATGCCGATATGGAGAGGAGGTTCTTCTTGAGTCCTGGCACAAACAATACTTCCTTCATTGTTAGAGACTTTCCAGAGTCTAGTTTATAGGAAGATTCCCCACTACCTTTTATTGGATATTGGTAGTCATCTCCTAGCTTCACCTTGCGAGGTGATTCATGTTCTGACAGTCTCACAAAGGATTCCTTGAATCCTGTTATATGTTTGGAAGCCCCGCTATCTATGAGCCAATCATTGCGTCCATGAGTAATGTTTCCTGTGAGAGCGGAAATCAAAACATATTCATCCTTGCTTGAAGAATCTTCACTTTCATATCTGGTTCTTTTTTTGGGCTGGTTCATCATCCTCTGCAGCATGAGTATGATGTCTTCTTTTGTTGCTCCTTTTTGTTAGTTTTTGTTTCTTAGGACAATTCTTTGCATAATGTCCTGCTTCATCACATGTATAACATATGACTCTAGATAAATCTTTTCTAGTGTTATCTTTGTGATAGTGCTTACCTCTAGGGTGATGAGATCTTCTTTTGGTTGACTTGGAGTGTACCGTGAGAGCTTGATCTTCACTTCCCATCTTTTCTTCTCGAGCTGCTATCCGAGCTTCTTCTTGAGAACACTCTTCCCATAGTTTGCTGAACTTGACTAACTTCTTTCTAGCACAGATTCCTTGGATGAAAGAATCCCATGACCTAGGGAGGCCATTCAAGGTAGTCATCACAATCTCTGCATTTTCCACTTCTTCATCTATTGTTTCTAGTTGTTCCTTGATCTGAGAAACTCTTGTGAAGTAAGACTGGATTGTTTCTGCATTCTGAATCTTCACATTCTTCAGTTGGTTTCTCAGAGTCATCTTCCGGTTTATGTTCTTCCCTTCAAACATTTTGGTTAGGGCATCAAACATAGCTTTAGGTGTTGTTTCCCACCTATTTCGACTAGGTGGCAACTCCATGTACATGAAGATGTACATAATTGTACAGATTGTACCTTGGAAAAATCTGAGGATTTTTCACTTCTGCAGGGCAATTGCCCCTTTGTAAAACGAAATGTCCGCTCCCTTGCATGGGAAAATTAATGTAATTATATGTGCTAGTGTGAGTCATATGATATGGATGCCACACCATGGAACTGGTTGTTAGGGAAGTCCCCTCATCGAGTGTTTTTTCCCTTTCCAGTTAATCTTGTTGAGTAAACGACTTTAATTGGTTTGGTTTTTCACTCAAAATCCTCCAAAGTGGTGACAGACGTTCTACCAGTCAAGTCCATGGGGTGGCTAAGAGTTCAAAATGTTATTCGTGACCATGCTAGACATTTGTATAGAGTCTTGCGGAGTTTCGTTATGTTGTTGTATTTTTATTTATTTTTTCGAGTTAATTAATTTCACCCCTTGGTGGTTGATTAACTCAGTTTTGATGTAATAATGTAATTGCTCAAGCACTGGCATTTTGTAATAGTGGCTATGAATGCAAAGTAAATTGCTATGAAACCCCCTAAGCCACTGCTTCGAGTCCCATGTCATTCTGATGAGTGGTTGAAGAGATAGACCAATTTTGGTCAGGAGGGGTCTATCTCCCCTAGGGAAATTTTTAATTTTCCTAAATCAAAATTCATATTATTTGATTTTGAAGTAAAAAATCAAATAATGCCATGGTAATTTGGATTGGGGGTTCCTAAGCCTAAGAAAAATTTATTCCAAATTTTTCCACCCCCCCATGGCCAAGATATAATTTTTTCAAGTTATTTTTAATTTTTCCCAAGTCAAAATTGGAAAAATTTAAAAATTAGATTGAAAATTTTAATCTAAGGTGATTTTTTTATAGCCTAAGTCTAAAGGTTAAATGTCTATTTTGGAGCAAAGGCTAAGGTCAAAGCCAAGTTTAGAGGACTTAAGAGTGGCCAAACCACCATCTAAAGGAGGGGCGCCAATGTAAAACCCTCACTAAAGAGGGCGTCAAAGTGTGGAAAGGCTTATTTTAAGTGGAAAGCTCCTCCAAATAAGAGGGCGCTACATGCTACATGAAATATAGTGGGGCGCTAGCAATTGGAGGTGGGCGCTACCAAATTTTGGAGGGTGCCACATTTGGAGGGCGCCACCAAATATAGAGGAGGGCGTCAAACTTAGAGGGGCGCCTAGCCTTTGGGCCCACAAACTCATCTAAAGGTGGACGTTTTTGGTCAATACCCTAGATCTAAGGGTGGAAAATGATTGAGACATGGATCAAGACTTGGATCAAGTCAAATACCTAGATCTAGTGGTGGAGATTTAACCTAGATCTAGATCTAATCTCGGCCATTGATCTTCAAGGGGTTGGGGTCTTCCTCAACTATATAATGGGGGTCTCACTCCCTCATTTGACATGATCTCTCATGCTATTGTTATGCTGCCGGAATATTTCCCCACTCTTCTATTCTTTTGGCTATTGTAATCTTCTTGCCCTAGTTGGGCCATTTAATCAAAGAAATTCTTTGGAGGGACATTGTGCTACATTCTACATTCTTCATGATCCATTTTTGTGAGGTAACTTATATATTTTTTGTAGTTTTGCATATTTGTATTAGTCTAGTTAGCTCTCCACAAAGTATTTTGTGGAGAGATTAGAGAGTAAAAGTATTTTTACCCTCTTTTGTGAATGGTTTAACAATTTTTCTTCAAAGTATTTTGTAGGGATTGTTAGACATTCATCACTAGGCTTACATATTTTTGCAGATCTAGATTTTTTGCAGGTTTTCCAAGCAAGGATATCTCTCCAAGGGTTTCGTCTTTTCAAATTTTCAATTCGGCCATCTTCTTTTTGCCTTCCTGAAACTGGGTTTTATTCAGTGTATAGTGAATATAACCCTTGTTTTGGGGCCCCCATCCATTATATATTAGTATAGGCTTTTAATTCTGCTGTTTTAACATCATTTAGGTGGCTGGAAACTCATTTTCCAGCCCTCTAGACATTATATTTCTGTCATTTTTACACTCAGTTTTTTGCTGTAAATTAGTGATTTTTTGGTACTAATTTTTTCTGATAAACCCTTTAGTGTTTTCTGTGATTTCCAGCGAACATAGCTTGCTGGTTTGTGACAGGTTTTGCACAGGTGAAGGGGAGGTGCTGCCCAAATTGGCCCAGAAATACCTCAACCTTCAAACAGTTCCAAAAGGGGTTCAAACCCTCACCTTTCTCTCTGCTTTTTCTGATATTTGTAAACCCCAACGAGAAGTTCTCTTGGGGTATTCTGCAAAATTTATAAAGTACCTGTAATCCATATGCAAATAGATTAGGAAGTAGAGTAGGAAGTAGAATACTAGTTGCTTAGATTTCTGTTTATGCAAGTTTTTGTTGTTTACCCACCTATCTTTGTGACAGACCACCATCTCTGTCACAGAGATTGAAGTGAGGTTAGTTACTCAGTTTTATTTTTCTGTTACCCACCTATCTCTGTTACAGACCACCATCTCCGTCACAGAGATTGCTGTGCGGTTAGGCATTGCTTTTACAGTTTCCTTCAAGTTTCAGTAAGTTTTATTTTCTGTCAAAAGGATAATCATACAACCCATCTATCCTGCGTATCCTCGATCCATTTGTCTTTGCCCTTTAGGGACTTCAAGTTGGATATGAAAAGCAGGAGAAGTGGGGGCTTAGGTAATTAGAACAACACTTTCCTTTTTTGCTACAATTTCAACACATTCTATTTTTCAGTCCAAGATCAAGTACCAGCACCTCCCTTAAGGGATACCGCTTGGTTGATCTTGCTGATAGCTTAAAATAAACCTTGTATGCTAATCACCAAATATTAAAATTTACCCTCTAAAATTAACCAACAAAAACTTCAATATTTCCTGTTCCTCTACTCGGTTATCACCCTTCGAGGTACTCGCGAGATACGACAGGGGATAGAGGAGTATTAGTCTAATAGGCATCTATCTAGTTTTTTTCCTTTTAATTAAAAACAGTGCCCTCGGAGGCGACTTGGGGTAGTAGACCGTGGGGGGTCTCTAGGCGTTTTACGTCCCCCTTGTTGAGCACCAGGGCATTGGGGTTTGACCTGTGAGCTACGGGTGGGCTTTGCTCCCACTTTGTTGAGCGCAACAGCACTCCCTCTTTGACTTGAGAAATACTGGATTGGGGTAGTCACACCATCGGTTCGAAGACTAATTTTCAAGAAGAAAAACCTTAATAAAATTTACCTAAAATAAACCAAGAGACATTGCAAAACC
The DNA here is from genome assembly GCA_001517045.1 of Pseudotsuga menziesii. Taxonomy (NCBI): domain Eukaryota; kingdom Viridiplantae; phylum Streptophyta; class Pinopsida; order Pinales; family Pinaceae; genus Pseudotsuga; species Pseudotsuga menziesii. Next base: position 178,249 of record LPNX010266454.1, on the reverse strand, counting down.
GGTTCTGTAACATTTTTTCAATTTAGCACACTTCCACTCCAGTATTGCACTCCAGCACTTTACTTTCAGTTTCATTTATTTTTCAATTCTACATTTTTTTATGTGGTGAATGCTTAACATTGGTTTAACTACTTCAAGTAATTCAACTTAAAATCTGTCTCTTTTTACTATTGGGTTAAGAATTGTCATTTAAGGCATTTTCTTTCTACTATATCTTGTCTAAAATTTGTAAATCTGGTTCGTATTTGTGTAAACTGTAGCTATTTTACCTGTTCATTGTTTATACTGATAAGTTTAGATTAATTGTACATTGCTAAGATATCTTGGTTCATAATTGTATCATTTGTTTATTTATTCATCTCATTGTTAGACAACTTAATCTGTGGATAATTAATTTAGATTTGCATCCATTAAAAGTTGCATTTTTTTGACTCCATTCTTTAGGCACTGGTTATAAATAAAAGGCTTGACTGTCATTTAATATTGCATCTTGCATTAGTTTGACTGTCATCTCTCAAAACCTTAGCCTCGGTCTTAATAAAAGATCCCTTTAATTAATTTGTAATTAATTAATAAATCTGGAACTTAGTTTCCCTGTAGGGACCACCCCCCTTGGCTCTGTTGGGATCTTGCCTAAATGGAGGAGTTGTGGACTGTGGTGATAGTGGTCCCCAGCTCTCGCTTGCCCCCAAGGACACACATAGCAGGTTGTGACTTTCCTGTATCTTAAAGTGTGAATTAGGCGGCAACAGGTGTCTTTAGGGAGGACACCTGTGGTATGAGATGATCCTTGATAGAATCAGCAATGATTCTCTTTGCCATAACCAACTTCTTCTTATGCAAGGCCTTAGCCTCATCTCCCTTTGGAACTGGAACCTCCTCATGGATGTAGGAGTCTAACTCATTCTCTTCCAGGACCAGGGAGATCCTATACTTCCAAGCTCAGAAGTTCTCAGCTCCCTCAAGCTTTTCATCAAGCTTGGTATGATGAGACATCTTAACTGAGAACCTCAAATGGAAATACAAAAGATTTTAGATTTTACCAGGTCAAGATGTCGGATCCGAATTTTGAGCTGAAATCCTGCAGAGCTGATTTAGGAGTAAATTAGGGTTTTGCTTTTCCGGAGTTCTGTCCAACCAAATGCTTTGAAATTGATCCCTCACTTAGATTTTGGGGAGGAGATCAATCGAGGCCTAGGCTCACTGAAAAATTCCTCTTCTGTGAAAAGCCCTAATTTCCGGCAGCAGTGTCGGGTCCAAAATTGAAAAACCTCAGAATTGGATTCTGCTTCGACAGAAAGATGCGCCCTAAGGAGGAGAGTTATTCCACCTTACTTCTGCTGAAAATCTGTGAAGAGAGATCCACAAGGTAGGAAGCCCTAGTTCCCGCAGCTGCATAGTGTCTTCCTCTCAGGTTAGCTCTGATACCATGTTAGTTTTTCAACATTCAAGCTAGCATTATGTTAGGATCTTTAACGGAGAGAACAACAAGTACAACAATCAAACACAAGAGACAATGAACACAGTGTTTTTCCTCGGGGAAACCATAAATGGAGAAAACCCCGCAACTTCCTCAGAGATGGAATCAACACAAAAGGTAAAACCACAAAACAGTAAGATGCTCTCTCGACAGCAGTAACCTTCTTCTTGTCTAGCCCAAGTGTCTTCTCCTTCCTCAACTATGTGCTACACTTGAGCGTGTTTGTGATGTGTGCTAAATAGAGAGTCCAACTCTCTATTTATACTAATCCCGGCATGACTAAAAACCCTACTAGGGCCGACCTCTCCTAGGAGAGTCTAATAACCCTAGTGCCCCGGAATTGCGGGGACTTTAACCCTTAGACAATAGGAGGGTTACCCACAATGACTTGACATGACTTGTTTACATTATTGATTCTCCCGATCGGAACATCGGGGCATGACATAACATGATAACATCCCGTAATAAACATCGGGTTACAATAGATAAGAAATACAAGTGAATACATTCTGAAGTTACAATTACGTCAACAATAAAAGGGAAAAGAGTCTCATTCATTCTGGTCAATTGTATTTTTTGAAACTTGAGAGCTCTAGAGCTTTGGCTTTCTCTTGGACAGAACCCTAAGAGAGAGGGATTCGATTTCGATAGTGAAACTATCTACCCTAGTCAATTCAGAGGAGGGATCATCCAGATTTTTCATTTGCACTTCATTGGCGAAGGACAACAAGTTTATATGCAGATTCGAAGAGATTTCGAAGTTTAAATTCATTGTGTAGCTGTGAATTTGTCCCATTTCGCAGCTGTGATTCCATTGCCGCCTCATTTTGGAGTCGCGATTCTGCAACCGCCTCATTTTGTAGTTGCCGCATTTCGTAGCCGCGATTATGTAGTCGCCTCATTCCACAGCTGCGATTCTGTAGCCACCTCATTTTGCAGCCGCGATTCTATAGCGGTTTCACTCTGCCGCCGCGATTCTGCAGCCGTCGCGATTCTGTTGCCGCCGCGATCCCTCAACCGCCGCGATTCTGCAACTACTGCATTCTGCAACAATCACATTCTGTAGTCTCCATTTTGTAGCTACTCGTGATTCTTCACTAGAGTTTCATCTTTGGTTCAACATCATCTTGGAGAGGGTTTGGAGGTCGAGAGTTAACCCTTCGACGGTATTGGAGGAGGAAGCTCCATTTATTGAGGAGATTGTGGCATCATTTCCATCATTTCTAGGTTTTGATTGGTCTATTATAGTGTTGTAGCTACCCTAGAAACCATTAAATGTTTATAGTGTTTCCATCTATTATTCATAATAAAATGCCAACTTTTGTCTCTCTTAGTTCATGTGTAATTGGTTTGGATGCAAAATGTTTGATGAAATGTCCTGCATGATATATGCAACTGTTGTGAAAGATGTACATGGAAACTGTTTGACGAAATTACCAAATTAGAATCAGAATTGTACCTAAAATTTTATCGGGGACATCTCATGCACTTTTGGACTACCTGGAGTAACGTTTCAACTTCTGAAGATGTTGCAAGCCACTGACATCTTGTAGTTTGACATTTTTCAATGCCACTGTGTGGGTTGTTAATGTGTCTTCTTCTGCAACTTATATGAGCCTAGACTGTGGGATTTGGAGCAACAATCATAAACAAATTTGCTATATGGATGCAGCGCATGCAAAGATGGTGTCAAAGTTGTGGAGAAATTTGAACAAACCTCATCCTCGTAGTTTTTCTCACAACTCTTATAATCCTTGACAGTGAAATACTCAAACCAAGGATTTGCATCTTCATTGCCCTCGCCACCCTAGTATCACTTGCGGGAAACATTGAGAACACTGATAGACAGTAGAAAGATTTTGTTATATAGAATTCGACTCGGACAAGATTTGTATAATATCATTTCCCTCAAGCCCATGATTTTTATTTGACTAAGAGCCGCAAATTAGTTTATATTGATGTTGCATACTTGCTTTAGTTTATCTACAAATAAAACATGTGGATAACTCTTTGCATCTCGATGGTGGTAGTGTATCCCTTTGCATCTCAATGGAGGTAAAATGTGTTTTTTAAAGCCAGGTTTGATAGATTAATAGGACTGCAAATGGAGATCGAATTATCTCAAAATTGAAGTGTGGCTCTTCACATTCGTCCATATGTGCTGCAACTCCTTTAATTCCTATCATCGCAGGATTCTGTGAGTGTTAAAGTTTCTCCACCGAATTTTGCGTTGAAACATAAAGTTTCTGTACCTCACATTTGCCGGCCATCTTGTGAGCACTCTAGCTGCAGAGAGCTACGAGAACTACCTGCGTGGAGACTGAGATGCCTTACCTACGTGTGGATAAAGTGTGAAACCAATTCTCTTCTTTTTGCTGTGATTTGATTGGAGATGCGTCGAGCTAGTTTGAAGACTAGAACATAGCTGTGAATACTATGTTGATCTCTCTCAGCATGGAAAACCTACTGTACAATTTGCATTCCAAGAAGTTTGAATCTCTCCTCCTAGACGTTTCAACATCTAAGTGTGCTGTGCTTTTTTCTTTCCTTTGCAATTGCTATGTGAGAGAGCCCTCTCATCACTGTGACTCGTCGTGACCTGTTCGTATCTCCATTGGAGCTGACAATACATGCCAGTTATTCTTTGCATGTTGGTACCTGCGTGGAGTGTCTGAGTTTCTTGTGACTTGGATAAATTCAACAATAATTGAGTATGGAGTCGTGAAGAGAAGAGAAGACTTGAATGCAATCATGAAGACTTGGGACTTGGATAAATTCAGCAATAATTGAGTATGGACTGCTCAGGAACAATGGTAGCCCAACTACTATATCTGTGACAACAATAACCAAGAAAGCTTAGCTTAATTTTAAAATGAGGGAAGGAGAAGAAGAGCCTTTGGAACTTGGGCAAATGGAGTCTTGATGATGGAACTTGGAGGGACTATGTTCTTCGAAGGACCTTGAAGATGGGGAGGATGCTTACTTGCTCAACCTTTTCTCCAAGCTGGACAACCTGTGATCTTAGAATCCTTGCACAAAAGTGGTTAAAAAGATTTGGTGCTATCTACAATAGAAACTTGGAAAGCATGAAATTAAACAAAATTAGTATGCACTTCTAAGAGGTCTAAGATAGGTAAACAATAAAATGATAAACAAACAAGTTACTTCTCTTATCCTACTATCTCCCCTTCAAAGGCCAACAATCAACCAAAGAGATACAAAAATGAACAAAATGGAGATTACCTCATAAGAATAACAATGATCATCCACACATATGAGAGAGTTACACAACTATTTGCCTCCAAAGCCTTTTATTCCATCAACCAAAAGTAATACAACAATTATACAGAGCTCAAGCAGAGGTTCCACCTTTCGTCTCAAATGAGGAGTGAGCTTGCTTTTATAGCAAAGGGGGGCGCATTTGCCCAAGAGAGGCGCATTGCCAAGTGGTGGAGAAAAGTCGATTTGATGGAGAGTTAACTTGGGCAAGTTTGAGTTAACTGAGGGAGAAAGGCGCCACCTCTCAAGAGCTTGGCAGACCCTCTAGAATTTCGCCATCTCACAAGATGTGCACCCCTCTCTTGGAGAATGTGCCCTCACTCATGAAGATGCGCCATCTCTCCAAGAGATATTCCAATCCAATCTATGATCAACCATCTCGACTTCCTTCTAACTCATCTTTCACTTGAGACTGGATTGCCACCACTGCAGATGACTAAAACGTGTCCTAGACATGTTCCTTGATTTATGGGATGCTGATTTTTTTCCATTTATTTGATTTTTTAATTTACTTTTCGAGAGAAAATGAAATTAAGTGATTAAAATCACTAATTTCATTCTCAAAGTGGGTACGTAGGTAAAGTGAGTGCTTTGAGTTATAAAATGAGCACCCCCATGGAAAATTACGCCTCCTAGTGCCACTTTTATGACTTAGTGAATTTTTACAATTAAAATATCCCTTTTTTGCGAGAATTTTTTTATTAACAAAAAATTAAAAAATTCTAGGGGGGGACTTAACGCATGTCCATAAGACTCTAGGAAAATGACTAGAATGTTACTATACGTTAGACACTAGGCTTTAATAACCCCCCAAGGCCTAACCATCAGAACAATTACTCTAGCTTTGGAGGATTGAGTGAAAAACTCGAAAATTATAAGTCACTAAAAAAATATATATATAATTAATGAGTGAAAAACACTCTAGAGTAATTGGACTAGTGACCAAGTCTTAGGACAGCCAAGTCATTTACAACAAGTCATCATGCTACGTCTTTTTATTACAATTCCCCCATGGGGGTGTGAACATGTGTGAAAGAGAAAATTGGGCCAAAAAATGACCTGCTGGACTTCTGAACTTTGATAATGAACAAGTAATTGTCCAATCCCTTGGTGGCTCAACTGCAAGTCCTTACAAGTGCAACTTGGGGGGGTAACAGTAACTTTGTCATATTGGTCATCTCTACTGATTTGAGTCTATTATGTAATATCATCTTCCTGTTTATGTTTTTGGTATGATAAAGGCTAATCAGAGCATCAAACTTCTTCTTTGCCATCTTCTTATCGAATATATGAGGGATTAAATGATCCTTTATAGCATCCATGATTATCTATTTGGCTTTCTCTTCTTTCTTCTTGTGAACTACCAAATGTTGAGGATTTGTTGGCAGGGTCACTACAATCTGGAGGATTTCCTAGATATCATTCACTTGCAATAAAAGAGTTACCTTGACTTTCCATGATAGGAAATTCAAGGCACCTTCCAATTTGTACTCAAACCTAAGGCTAGTTGATGATATCTCTGAGCTCTAACACACAAACTTCCAAATCTAATAAGAACTACCTCTGAAACCCTCTAACTGTTGGTCTTGTTTCTTGGCAGTTGGTTCCGACTATTGATCTACTATTGTAAACTCTTCAGATTCTCTCAACCAAAGATGCTCTTATACTATGTGAAAATTCTAAACCCTAGGTAACTGATGTCTTTATGTTCTCAACCAAATAAGCAAGTTATTCAATTGCAGAAAATTATCTTCTTCACATAGCAACAATCATAGAGATAGATGGAAACTAAATAGCGGATGAATAAACAATTACACGCATACAAAAGGATTTTCTCCTTCAAATAAGCTTATCATTAACTCAATCAAAGCTTACAAGGCAACCTCCATAGCTGGTAAAAATTAGCAGCTACATGGTAAATAAAAATCACCCCAACTTGAGGTGTAAGGTTTGTTGAAATATTGCTGTACAGACTGTTTTCTACCTACAATCTGTTGGTTGATCCTCTTCTTGCAAATTTGCTTTCTGTCCTCTTTTCTAGTCACTGTCCTTGTTTGACAAAACTTGTGTCTAAATAGTCTATCTTGACCTACCTTTATATTTGAACTAAAACCCTAATCTGAGAGTGAGATGTACAGTTGAGATTAATCTAAATCACTAATATATAAATACACTTTATTAGACTCAATCAAACAAATATAAGGCTTTCACTTTATTCCTAGAGTAAATTGTAGAATATAATTTAACTCACACTGGTTTTAGGACGTGCACATTGAACCTATGCAGAAGTTTCTATTTGGGCTACATTCTTCAACAAAAGATCGTATTATATCTTGTAGTTCTTTTGAGAGAAGACTAGGGTCTTGGAAACCCTAGTGCTACTTGTTATGCTTGTTGAGGAGGAATAGAGGACATGTGCATGACCCAAGGACTTGCCGATGATGATGCTTGCGTGTTGAGGATTCTTGGTGGAGAAACTAGCTTCAGTTAGGAGTGATTTTGAGCTAGGAGGAATTGGTGGTTAATATCTTCATCCCCTAGCTACGGTTTGGAGAGCTTGAATTTGTATTAGCTTGTGATGAGCTGTGAGTATGTAAATGTGTTGAATTTTCAGCATTAGCATAAACTTTAAAAATTTGTAGATAAACATAAATAGATCAGCAGTGTAGTAAAAACACATTCATCACATTAGCACACATGGACACAATATTTTTCACTGGGGAAACCTTCAAAGGACAAAAACCCCAAAAGCATTAATAGCTCATCTCGTAAATGAGATGGCTTAAGAAATTCTTCAAAAAGTTCCTCAAATCCAGATATGGATTTTGACCACAATAACTGTAAAATTCATCAGTTAAAATCAAACTGATAATTTTACCTACAATTTCCAGAATTACAGAAAATTACCAATTTAGGGCTTTCTCAGAAAAACTGAGATTTTCTCTCTCCTGCCCAAAAATATCAGACTGCTGAAAACTGCTTGAAAATATCAGATTGCTGAAAATTGCCCGAAAATATCCAATGTTCCCCCAAGATTTCGTGACGGTGGGACGCGGGTTCGGGGAGACGCACATTCGAGACATGTGGAGACCACCCCCAAATTTTAGAGAAATTCAACGGGGACGGTGGGACGCGATAGTCATAAAAATATTAAAAATATGAAAAATATAAATCCCAACAATAACAAACATTCATCATTCTGGAATTTGCAATCATACAATGTAAATGCAAAATTCAAAGTTCAAACACATTACAGGATTCATCAAGATTATCATTATATTAATAATAATTTATAAATATATTATATATCAATATGAATCTATGATTAACATGCACATCATATTTGATAATCTTCAGATTTGACTTGTACGTGCTTGAAAAAATGAATCAATGATACTGGATAGTATTATACTGTATTTGTTTCACGACCATTGATAGTTTATAATTATATAATATACTTTAGGTTAGACATTGTAAATTAGATTTAGTTTTTATTATTTAGTTTTTAATATTTTTGTTTAGTTTTTAATAATTAGTTTCGGCGAAGTTTCGGCCGGGACGCCAGGAAGCCCCCCCAAGTTTCGCCGCCCACCGAAACGTTTCGGTCCGCGTCTCGCTAAGTTTCGCCAAAAGGGAGACGTCCCGAAACGTTTCGGAGTCCCCCGGACGCGAGAAACGCCGAAACGCGTCCCCGACCCTCCGGGACGCGTCCCCGTGTAACACTGAAAATATCAGACTGTCTGAAAACTGCCCAAAAATATCAGATTGTTGAAAACTGCCCAAAAATATCAGCCTGTTGAAAACTGCCCAAAAATATCAGACTGTCTGAAAACTGCCTGAAAATATCATACTGCTGAAAACTGTCTGAAAATATCAGACTGCTGAAAACTGCCTGAAAATATCAAACTGCTGAAAACTGCCCAAAAATATCAGACTGCTAAAAACTGCCAAAAAAATGGAATGCTGAAGATAGCTGTGCAAAAATGCTGAAGATGGACTTTGCTGATAAAACCCTAGCTGAGGGTTTGAACTTAAGGTGGTCTTCTTCACCTGTGAGAGCAAAAGTGTGTGTAACAAATGAGAAGGCTTGATCTTCTTTTATAGCCTTTGTTCACCTGTAAGTGGACAAGATTAGGAAAAATAAAAATAATAATATTTTTATTCTTTTCCTAATTTCACTTTCACTTTTACCAAAAAGGTACTTTTATTTTTTCCTTTGACTTTTATAAGAAGTCCTTCTTGAATTTTGTTTTCCACATGTGGTCCTTTTAGGTGGACAAGATTAGGAAAGATAAAAATAATAATATTTTTATTCTTTTCCTAATTTCACTTTCACTTTTACCAAAAAGGTACTTTTATTTTTTTTCTTTGACTTTTGACTTTGGCCTTTTACCAAGTGCCCCTGTGGTACTTTTTTATTTCAAAAGTACATCATCATAAACCAAGAGAGTTATTAATGCTTTTATCTCACACACTGTGTGACACCTAGATCTGGTACTAGGGTAACTTAACCAAAGGTAGCTAATCCTTGGAGAAGCACACCAAGCCCATAGAGCAAGGGTCAAAGTGCCACACACATGCCCAAACCCAGTCTAGGGCTTACAGTGTCTTCATTCTCCTAGAGAATGGCTACTCAGAACTAAGCTGAGTCAACCAGTCCCAGACTGGTCTACATCGTGGTCCCGGACCAGATGTCTACTCAACACAAGGTTGAGTCTACCCAGGGCAGATCTGGGTTTATATCATGGTCCCAGACCAGATATCTACCATTCAATAGAATGGTCACTCAACACTGGGTTGAGTCTTCACCGTGGTCCTGGACCAGGTGGTCCCATTCTCCGAAGAGAAGGGCTCTCGATGCTGCTCAGAAAATCAACAACATGTACTTTGTCTCGTATATAAATGAAGTGTTTCAGCTGTCCAATCATTGTGTACTTGCAGATTTGATTCTCACCAGTGCTTGTTGTTCATGCTGAGTTGACTTAACATAGGGCTAAAATTTTTAAGTGATTTAACATATATAATGAAGATAAGGGGGCAGATTTACTGCTGTAATAAAGTTATTTCAGATCTGTTATATACGCATGGAAAAGTGTGCCCTGAGGGCTGTAACTTGTTGTCATTGAAGTGCACCTGTTTGGTATCTTTTCTTTTTACCTGCTTAGTGATTTAGACTGAATTGAAGTGAAGTATTTCCTGCTTCAATTATATATTTCAGAGCATCCCTAAGGCTGAAGCCTCTCGGGGATTAGATTCAGAAAATCTCTGTTGAGAGCTGAAATTTCAGATTTACATTAATTGCCCTAGATCTGAAATTTCTATAAACTGAGGGCTTCAACTTGGGATGACAGGAGAACTGCTACTGGAAACAATGATAGGGACACATCAATATTCTACAGTGATACTCTATTGGACAGCCTTCTATTGATGATAGTGCAGAAATTGAGATTATGCAGAACTGCTACTGGAAACAATGATAGGGACACATCAATATTCTACAGTGATACTCTATTGGACAGCCTTCTATTGATGATAGTGCAGAAATTGAGATTATGCACTAAGACTTCTGTGGATTTACAATTGTATGATGACATGATGATCAAGGCTGCTAAGAGACATTTGCAAGCCTGTGCCTTTTAAAATTTTTAGAGAAGAAATAATCTCTTAGGCAAATTGCCTGTCACTACTTATGACGTGTTACTACGAATGTGTATTTTTCTATTTTTCCATGTTATACTTTTTAATGGGGATTCTTAATGCATTTCCCGAACTATATGTAGCATTTTGTGCTGTACCAGTCAAGATTGACTTTTTTGTGATTAACTGTGAATATTAAAGTACATTCAAGTTGCAACTTGTGTTTCAAAAGCTATAAGATGCTATCTCACTCTTCAGTAGCTATTGATTCCTGTGAGAATGATATCTGAGGTGGTGTTCTTTTTCTCTTTTTTATAATTTTATTTCTACCATTATTCATAGTTTTAGCATTTATATGTATTGATTAAAATACTATTTATAGTAGATTAAGTTGCATTTTTTTTTGCTATTTACAGGGAGTACATCCTTGTGACAAGAGGAAAGACATCAGTGAGTATCGACTGCTTTTCCCTGGGATAGATTTTTCTCCGGTAAGTAATTGAGCAGTGTTTTTAAATTAGATTGTTGATTTTCCTTTTTGTTTCTTTCTTTATTTGAGGTAGTTTCTTGTTTAAGAGCTGTTCTATATTTTCTTGTATTAATTATAGACTTTTATTATTTATTGCATTGCTTATGGTTTCGTCTTACCTTTTCAGTTAGTTATAGAAAATGCATTAATAGTTGGTTTTGCGGTATTTTGCAACTCAATCATTAGAGCTGAAATCTATAGCCTTTTTCATCACTTATACAGGTAGAAGAAAATGAAGATGTTTTGTGGAAGTCGGATGTCAGAGAAAGAGAAGAAGAAGTTGCGGCTCGTGGAAGAACTTTTCTTAACTGGTTTGTATTGTTGAACTTCTCTGTCAATCTGTTTATACATGAATGCACAATGTAATTTTTGAGAAATTTGGGAGCAACAACCCTGATGTATATTGAATGGGGTATTCAGTTCTTTTCTGGATTTTCTAGTCATATCAATATTTTATTATGAAAATCTTGAATTGTTAACACAAGATGATGCATGAAATGGCCATTATTCAAGAAAAGGCTGTAAGACTTAAGTGTTTTTACAAGCACAAAGACAATGCTGAACTTTAAAGGAAAAACGAGGATCAGTCTTCCCCATGACAAATAACATGTCATTTGAGAGAAAAAAATGTTGCTTTACACAACATATAGCTGTCTTTGTAGTATGTGCACCACACCAGATGTGTTCTATGTCAGAAGTTTTCGTCCAAGGCTACTTTTGAAGTACATGAGATCATAGTTACATATATTGCCGATATATCGTGATATGGCTAGGGAGCTGATATATTGCGATATATCCAATAAATTGAATGTGTTGCGATATATTCATTGACTCGTGATAAATTAGAAAAATATCGTGAGTTGATGGATTATATCGCCCTGCTCATCTAAAATGCGCGGTCTTTGGGAAAGAAAGTCGTGGGTCATGTTTTGGGGGGTCATTGTGCATTGTTGAAGAAGGCAATTGAGCTCCAAGAAGATTTGTCATCATTTCCATCGATAGAACAAGGAGAAATATGGGGTTTTCATTGCCAGGAGCAGAGCAATTATGGAGTGGGGATTTACTACAATCCATCTTCTCTAGTTTTCTGGGTATGTATTAAATTTCATGTTTGAAATTTGTTTGTTTTTCTAGATTTAGTGTAGGGTTTTCAATCGCCATTATATATATCTCTTTTTGTTGTCTTTCAATGGAAGATTTGATCATTCAACTCATTTTCAAGCATTCATTTCAAAGATTCAAGCATTCTTTCCAAAGGTTCAAGCATTCTTTTTGTTTATTTTAATTTTTTTTGTGCCATAGGTTTAATCTCAACTCAACACAATGCCAAAGCCATTGGATCCAATGTGAGTGTATGGTTGAATTGCAAACTATGTGGAAAGGAGATTTATAGTGTAATCAGCCACTTGAAATACCACTGTGCTAGAATTGGCGGGAATGAAGTGGAGGTTTGTTCTGTAGTTAGCCCAAAATTTATGTGTATTGTAAACAAATCCCTTCTTGATCTGGCTAGGAATATAGATGAGAAGGCATCGAGATATGAACTTGCATCTAGAACACAATCAAGAAGCATGGGAGCCACAAATGCCTTGGGGTGGGTGAAATGCATTCCTTCCCCTCATCCACATAGCTCAAAGCTTCTACAATGCCCTCAACATCCTCACCTTTCTTTGTGCCAAGTTCAACACATGGGGGCAACCTTCTATTAGTTTATTAATTAAAACAAGGGACAAGGACACGACCGACAAACTTGTGGCCAGATGTTTTCAATGGAACGATTTACCTTTTAACATTGCCAAGAACAACCACTTCTACCATTCCATGTTTGAAGTTACTGTTATTGTTGGCATGGGGTATAGGGGCCCTTCCTGTAATGATTTGAAAGGGAAACTCCTTCAAGGGGAGAAGGCTAATTGCACCCGGAGATTAGATGAGCTCAAAGAATCATGGGAGATCACTGAATGTAGTGTTATATTAGATGGGTGGATAGATGTGAAGAGCATATTCATTCTAAAGTTCTTGGTTAATTATCCTAGGGGGACAATGTTTATCAATTATGTTGATGCATTTGCATATGTTAAATATGCTCAATTATTATTTGATTTGTTGAATGAATTTATCCAAGAGATGTGGCATGTTATCACATATATATTGCAGCTGGGTTACCATGATGCAACATACAGTTTAATCTCTTTATTTTTTCGAGCTACACATTTAGATGAGGTTATAACATGTATCATTGCATATTGAGCCATTCAGAGCCTTTGTTCAACAACATTTTCAGATGATTTCCTTGCCAGGGCTGAGATCTCCTTGTCTATTGAGATGATTTCAGTGGTAAGCTAGTTCATTCGAGCAAAGTAGCGGATGTGGTACATAGTTATAGTTGGGAATATCAGATAGAAACATGTACATGGTGAGGTCAGGTATATGGCTCCTTGGTTGGATTCTGCTCTTTGATGTATGTTAAACACCTAAGCTTGTTATGTTAGGATGATCATGGTGACCTATGCTTATATTACATATATATTAATGCTTAAACTTGTGTTGAGAATGATTAAAGAGTTTAATGTTGAAGACTATTGTTTACACAACTTTTAAATTTTGGTGCTATGTTGGTTCTATCCATCCAGTTCATCCATAATTGATTTCCTCCCATGACCTAGGTTGATTGAGACTTGTGAGATTAAAGATCTTTTCCCCATCTTGACCCCTATGCATGATAAACTCCCATTAGGAGAATTTTGAGGTCTAAAATGGGCCTCATAAGATATATAATAAAATATTGTAAGTTTGTCATTTTGTGGGGATGGTATATTTACAACTCACCTTTTGCACTACAATTCATGTAGCTATGGTTAAGTTAAAGTGAAAAGATGTGCACAAATAAAATTAATAAAAAATAATCTTTGATATGACTAGAAACATGAGTATTTTTGAATGCATAAATGTACTAAAATAAAGTACTCATAAAATTAAATAAAGTAAGACATTTTAGTTTTGAATTGTAAACCTAAATTAAACTTCTGTAAAAAAATTCTAAATTATACTTATTTAAAATAATTCACATTAATAATTATTTATTTTATATATTTATACATTTAATATAAAATTTTAATCTTTAATCTTTAATTAAATATATCATATATTATATTAAAATATAATATAATATATATTATAATTATTATAATATAATAATTATAATATATATTATATTATATTTTAATATAATATGATATATGACCATTTATATAAACACGTAATATATGTGACTTTATATTATAAAAAAAACATAAAAATCTTTGATTAAATATAACATTATATATTATATTAAAATATAAACTAATATGTATTATAATTATTATTGTATAACATAATAATTATAATATATATTATATTTTAATATAATATGATATATGACCATTTATATTATTATAACATAAAGAAAACAAAAAGTGGATTATGTTAAATAACTTGAAGATGTTGCTTTATGTAATATATTATATGTATTATATATCTCATAATAAAAATGATAATATATGATAAAAGTTATAATATATGACGTGATATATTATGTAACAATTTTATTATGTCATAAAAATATATACAATAAAATTTATTTATTATATAAAATCCAAAAGTACTAAGTCATGATTTTATTTTTGAATTTATATTTTTATATTCAAAAGAGAAAGTACTTTAAAGTGAAAGTACTTTAAGAGTACTAAGTACATAAATATTATATTTGAGAGTAATTTGTAAGTATTTTAATTTTTTTTTCTATTATGAGTATGGTTAACCATGGATTTTCATCCACCATTTAGAACTTGATAAGTAAGCAACTTTAACTCAAACAATGCTATCTCAACCATAATGAATGATTTCATTCTCTAGAATTTGATTGGTTCTTGTAAAGTTGATTTTGATGGTACATTTTTGTTTTGAGACCCATTTTTTACCTCAAAATTCCCCTAATGATATTTTTCTGTGTCTTTGGCTATGAAGTATGTGGCTTGGTCACTGTTTCTAAGTTCATTGAATGGTTTTTCTTTAGTCCTCAATAAGTAGTCCACCCAACAGTGTCTTCAGACACTAAAGCATCAGAACGCATAAATGTTATATCTAAATGATGTAAAGTATGAAATTATGAATGTTATAAATTAGTTAGTGGCCAAAGGATGAGCACTCATCCATCGTATGATGTAAGGCTCATTTACCCTCCCGCAAGGGCAACAGGGTGAGGCAAACCCGTCAGGGCTATGGATGCTCGTTGGTAGCAGGGCTAGGCCTTAGTCATTTACTGGAGCCCAAAAGGATTTCCAAGGCTCCTACCTTTGGAGGCTGGCTATTATCTTACGTGAAATTAAAAGTTGTTTGAAAAAAGTCAATGGTCAAAGGATGAGCACTCATTCCTTGTATAATGTTCCACTTATTTGCCCCTACAGGGAAATAGGGTGAGATTAGCCTGCAAAGGTTATGTCTTTGTCATTTTCTGAAAGCCTAGAAGCCTTTTCAGGGCACTTGCCTTTGAAGGTTGACTAGTATCCCAAATTGTTAAATCTGTTATATAGAAACTTGCTAGAGCCTAAAGGAAACAAGCCCAAGTACTTTCTCCATTTGTGAGACCCCACCATCCCCTATTGCTATTAGTCATGCATATGCCATTTTGGTTTTGTGTATTTGTCATCATTCTGAGAGATCACATGGTCAAAACCAACTAGAGGTCATCACCCTTTACTTAGCCTTGTTTTCCATCACCCAACATTACCAAATTGTTTAAACTTTGTAAGTATGGCATACACAAGAGACTTCCAGAAGATTCAATGATTACTCAAAAACATAGGTATATCTTATTGGTTGTTATTATTACTGTTGTTACTGTCACCATGATTTTGAATGACATAATTTAAGTTGGGTTTTAATATACATCTTGGAGCAGTTCTTACCTCAGATGCATGTAGGTTCAACTTAGTTCAGCATTTCACCTTCAGTTTGGGTATTTTGACTTGGTCAAGTAGTCAATCTACTTTACCAAGTCAAACACGGTTCCCAAGGCAGTGGCTAAAAATTTGACAGTGCCTATATTTGCTATAGACATGCCCACGACCAATCAGATTTTGGCCTCAGATTGCATGATCAGTGATTATTATCTCTTTATTATTGGCCAGATCATATCTTTTATTACAAATGGCAGTTATTTTGGTTCTCCTAGGGTGCCACAGTGCTCTAGGGGGTTTGAGTAGTCACTTGTACCATTCTACCATGCCTTCAAATTCTTCTGTACAGTCAGTTTGCCCCAGTTCTCATCCTAAAAGAAGATATGATGATTTTTACGAGTTTTAAAGGATGTACCATCAAAAAATGAATTAGGAAATCACCGAGAAAATTGATTTGGCTTGTGTGGTCAAGGAAATTGCAAGGGAAAATGCGTTCGACGTGGTCTCAAGATGACGTTCTATGGTAGTGTTGTCACATATATAGTAGCTGGGATACCATTGTTCTTGAGCAGTCTTGAGCATATTTTTGAGCCAGTCCTTTACTTTGAGATCAGCAGATGATCACTCTTATTTAGTGGATCTAGAGCATTCATATTGATTAGTTCCATTCCATGATTGAGCCTCATGACCCCAGATTTGATGACTGAGTTAACCATTTTTATGTCCCAAAGCAGAGTTTATGACAGTGTCCATGATGTACAGCAGCAGTGTTCAGTGCCTTCAGATTGTTCAGGTAGGATGCAGGTATATGACCCAACTCATATATGGATATGTACATGTGGATTTTGGTTCTGCTCTGTTGTCTATTTTAGTAGTGAGACTTGGTTGATAATGGCTGTATCTTGGTGATATTTTATTGGTTTTCATTGAAATATAAAATAAAAGTGATATAGTTGCTATGTTCAAGAGATTCATTTGTATACTCATTGGTCATGCCCTACTTTTAGTATGGATTTGGTCATTTCCCTTTAGGGACACAACTTGCTAGCCTTGGCACCATTTTCATTGTCTCCATCCATCCGTTGCTTTCCCTCCTTTTGTTTAACCTTGACTTGTAACTTGATTAGTGACATCTAGGATTTCCCCCACCTTCACCCCTATGTTAGAATAGGTCTCCATGTCAAAATTGTGTCTCGGTGTTGGTTTGTGTGATTTTCATCATAAAGATTGTTTCCCTCTAGGTCTCAAACACAAGTAATCTTTACCAAAAGTGTCTTTAGATCTAAGGCATAAAAAATTAAATGTTTTATTTAAATGCATGCGTAGCCAACAAAATAAGATTGTATTTAAACACTATTGCAAATAAAATGTAAAAGTCATCTAGTTGCCAAGAGAAGAGCACTCATTCTTTGTATGATGTGAGGCCATTTCCCCCCAAAGGGCAATAGGGTGGTCACTCCATCGCACTTATGGACGATGGCATGCAATCGAGGTCATACCGAGTCATTATCTGAGGCCCTCCAGGCTATTCAGGGCACCTGCTCTTGGAGGATGGCTAGTTATTTACAAGTGTCTTGAAAAGAGTTAATGGCCAAAGATGAGCACTCATTCATTGTATAATGTCCGACTCATTTTCCCTTACAGGGCAACAAGGTGAGGCTGACTTGTCCGGGTTATCCCTTTGTCATTTTTTGGAAGCCCATAAGGCTTACAGGCACCTGCCTTTGGAGTTTGACTAGTGTCTTTTGCTGTGCAAGTAAATTGTTTTAAAAGGTTGCTTGTCTAGAGTCTAGTGGAGCATTCTCATTATTCCACCCATCTGTGAGACACTGCCTCTCCCTATTGTTCACCTAGTCCAACTTATGTTTTGTGTGGATCCCCTTTGTCCTTCATCCTAGATGCTTATAATGTTGAGTATCAAGTCATTCCCAAGGCCTTACCTTGTTTCATTCACCTTCACTCTTGACTAGCAAAATGGCCAAATCTATGAATGAGTATACACCTAAGTTTGTTGTTTATAACAACTAATTACTTTGATTTGAATATATTATTTATATGTATTGTGTTTATAATCACCAGTAGAAGCATTTGTATTTGTGTCTTGTTGTCCGCCGATTGCACACCACCAGCAAAAATCAATTGAAAGCTGTCTCCTCACTTGAGAAAGTGGGAGAGGTGTGACCTTGGGGGCAAGCATAGAGCTAGGTACTGTCACCTTCTGTCACCTTCTCCTAGCTCCTCCGTTTAGGCTAACTTTTAACGAAGCCAAGGGGGGTGGTCCCTAACAAAGAGCTTTCTATGGCTCAATGTTTAAGTTAAGTTTTAAGATGTTTTGGATGCGGATGGGGTTGTTTAGGAGTTACTTGTGATTAGAAATGATTAAGTTTATGAATGTGACACGTAAATCAGAGCAATCAAGGTTGCTAGTAAGAGATTGAAAGATAAGCAAATATTCCAGACTTATAATTTAAGCATTCAGATATAATTAGCAAAAATAAACCATAGACAGCTGATCAAGATAGAAGATTACTCAATTGTAACAAAGGACCAGTGCCTTATGGAGTCAAATAAATGCGTGAAATAATGTCTAGGAATTAAGCTAGTGAATATTAGGTTTTGCAAGTGCTCTTGGTAGATTTTAAGAATTTTAAAATATGCTCTTGATTAGGGTGTCAACTAAGGTTTGTCAAAACCGGGAGACTCTTCTAAGTTTCCTTCGTTCAAGACATCTCGGGCCCGCCCAGTATCCCAGGCTAATATTGTCAAGTGACTAGCTAGCCGAGAATCTAAGACAGCGGGAGGTTCCGACGCCTCTAATAGGAAGTACTTTGGAAGGATCCCTACAACGCTGATGCTTTGGTTAAGGGTGTTTAAGGGTTATTAAATTACTCTTGTAGGGTTTAAAGATCCAATGCCGTTTCTGGGTATTCCGATCTAGGATCGGTCAGAGCATACTCCGGCAAGGAGGGAAGGGAGTTAATTAATTAAAGGGGTATGTGTGTTGAAGATTTTATTAAAACAATTAATTAAACTCTCCGACAGAGAGCGCTCTTGACCTCGTCTAATGACAGTGGTTCAAGAGACTTAGCTAATCTGTATGTAGCTAATGCAGGGATTGTGCAAACCTAGGATGCTCTCCGATAGAGAGTGCTCTTGACTTATGTTTTTGCAAGTTCAAGAGTCTTAAATAATTAATTGATTAAACAAGCAGAACAATTGAGATGAAAGTGGTTGATTAAGCTTTCCGACAGAGAGCACTCTTGATCCACCTTATGGTGAGATTCAAGAGATTTTGTTTTTTTTTTATGATTTGACAATTATATAACAAGATACCAAAATGCAATAATAAATCTAGCAATTAGTGTTTATGTTAAGGAACAACTAGCAATTAGCAAAAAACTGGAAACTAAGACTAAGTAAAGAACTAAACTAATTGCTTGAAAGAAACTACACTAAAAATCATGAAAAATGACACAACACCCTTCTCCAAATAGGGGAAGTATAAAAGAAATGCGACTTGCTCCGAGTAGCCCTTTCTATTAGTTTTTTACAATGATGATGTGCTCTTTGCTTCTTGGAAGAACAGGTAAAGAAGGGGATTGAGAGAAGAGGGAGAGAGTCTTTTTGTTCTTTTGCACTCCTTGCTTGCTTGTGGCCTTTGGGCTCTCCTTCACCTGCCTGAAACTAAGAGCTCTAGACATACACTTGTTATAGGATTAGTTGATAAAAAATAAGTTGAAAATAAATCTACAAACTAGATAAAAACAACTACCCAAACTTATCGAAAAGAAGGGAGAGAAGAAGAAAGAGAAAGGCAAGGCAAGAGAGGGGGAAAGGGAGTGAAAAGAGGACAAAAGGCAAGTCAAAGAAGGCTGGAAACTAAGGGAGAAAGAGGGCTGCAAATGAGGGTGAAAAAGGCTGAAAGTACAGCCCAAAAGATGGTTGAAGAAGAGGATGGAAAGGGGCTGCAAAAAGTGGAAACAAAGAGGCAAGAGATGGCTGTCCAAAAAGGGTGAAAATGTGGACAGCGAACAAAAGGATGGAAAGGCTGCAAATAAAAGGCCTAAAAGGTTGAAAGTACAGCCCAAAAGATGATGGAAAGGGGCTGCAAAAGGTGGAAAAAGGAGGCAAAAGAGGGTTGTCCAAAAGAGTGAAAAGTGGGGAAAAGTGGACAGCGAACTAAGGGAAGGAATGGCTGCAAAAAGAAGGCCTAAAAGGCTGCAAAAAGTAAACAGGGTAGCCAACCGGGGCAAAGGCTAAGTGAATGAATGTTCACTTTAGCCAAAACGTGCCCTAATCCCAAGAAAATAAAGATTTTATAAGAATTTGAGAGATGAACAATATGAAAGAAACACTCAAATCTATG
>LPNX010266454.1:83504-157958 GCA_001517045.1 Pseudotsuga menziesii | reverse complement strand
CCGAATAGAGCTAAAGGAGCCTCTATTTGTACAATGAGAGAGTGCTAAAACCCTAAAACCAATCCTCAAACCCTAACCAGCTTGGCCACCAAACAGAGATGCTAGACCTAAATCGGAGAACCGGGAGTGAGGGGAGGCCTCCACCCAGGCAAGGCGTCCCCACTCCAACCCTAAACACTGAAATCCACCCACAGATGAGCCCACACGTGTGGAAGGCACCCTTAGGAGAGAGAGGGGCATGAGCTGCTGAAGGAGGCACCCTGCTGCATGGAAAAGCTGCCTGCTAGGTCTGGAAACCTACTTTGTTAGGTCTGGGAAGCCTACTGATGGTGTAAGCTTCAGTCTTCACCTCGATCAAATCACCGGACCAATGAGAGCTCTCCATTTCATCTTTAGCTGGAGATGACATGTTTGATAACTGATAATAAATTAATTGCTCTCTTAATGATGACTGAAGCTGAGTTATGATAACTCCAATCATCATAAGTGCTCCATGAGATGTCATTTAGCCTTTTATTTTATTGAATTTGGGTAAATTTGGAGAGTTTTATTTTTCTCCAAAATAACATTTTTTATATTAAAAATTCATTTCTTTACTCAAAACTGACTTTTTTGAGTAAAAAGACATTATGTGTCCGGTTGTTGATCTAAAAGCTGGTTCTGACTGGCTGGCTGATCAAGAATGATTTTTGGTTTAAGGTTAGAGCCATCAATTACTGAATTCGGAGTCTGGATGACCGACTTACCACGAATGGGTTTTTTCCATTTAATTTATGGAAAAATTAACCCAAAAAACTTAGGAAAAGTAGTTAAAAATTAAAAAATTAAAAAAGTAATTTTTCATTGTTCGAAAAGATTTTTTCGAATTTTTTTTGTGTCCAGATGACTTAGGACATGACCATGATCTATCTAAATAATGTCTAGTAGGCTTATAACACTCAGTTGGGCTTTAATAACCCCCTAAGGCCCAGAATTCAACATCGGGCATTCCAGCTTTGGAGGAAGCGGGAGAAAACCTTGTCAATTATACTCGGCTAAAGGAAAAGCATAATTGTCAGGGGCAAAAAACTCCTTGGAATACCCTATTTGAGATTCTACGTCCTAGGAGACCGAACCACTCAAAAATATCCTACTAGCACATTTTATTACAAACCCCGCGGGGCCATGGTCAAAATTATTCAAATGAAAAATTGACTAGCCAATATTGGCTAGACATGAAGACGGATCAACTGATACACTGGAATCAAACATTTGTCATGTTTGTCAGCCGACTGCTCCTCAACTAATCCAACTATGGTACAAATAAGTGGATAACATGTCTTACTATTAACATAAATAATTGAGCATTTTAAATCCATTTTGTACCTTGCAGCATTGGATATTTTCTTCTGGGTCATTATTTTGATCATTTTTAACCTGGTCAACTCAGTTTGACCAAGTCAACAGTAGGGTCTGGGATGAGTTTTGGCCTATGGTGGCGGATGATGATTATTTGTGGTCTATCAGTGTTCATTTGACATATTCATGCTTCAGATGATGATTTATCATGGTGGCTTGTGTTATTATTGTGATTTTCAACATTTACAGGCATAATTATTATTATTATTCTAGCATGGATGGGGCGTTTCATGTATATTTTTTATGGACATATGGTGTATGAGTACTCATTCCTAGTAGATTTGGACATTCCGAGTCCATTAATGCACTCAGTTTTCAGTTTTAGGAACTTTCATTGGATTTATGCATCAGTTTATCAGTTTGCTGTAGTTTGGCCTCAATAAATTAAAATAAAATACTTTTCTGTGGACAATTGTTTCTCCTAGGGCGACACAAGGGCACATAGTGTGTAGCTAGTCGATATTACCATATGGCTATGGTGTCGGTTCAATTTTTGCAGTTAGTTGATGCCCAAGTTCAATCAACAGTTAGATATGAGTATTTTTATTTTCCCGAGGCAACATTTTGACACATTAAAATAATGAAAATGGTTAATGAGGAAATTGATTTGGGTAATTAAGGCAAGGAAATTGCATGGAATTGGTCCGAGGCTTATTGTTGATGTTATCTTCACCTTCCAGCATCAGTTTCATTCTTCATGGGGTCCACACCTCCTAGCATTCACCACTTGGGGGCATTTTGATGTATTTTGAGGGGCACGACTTAGTGACTTTATGTTATGATTATTGATTATATCTTATGATTGTGCCATGGAATCATGCTAGAGAAGGACATGTTATACCTCCTAGCCCCACCATGTGCTATGTTATAACTTATTGTTATGTTTTATGTGGTGTGCTCCTCCCTTGGGCGTCTTAGTGAGTGTGCCCCTCTTATTTGTGAGTTGATCCATGTGATGTATATTTGACTAATCTAAACCATTGATTCGAGTGATCTTATCTTATGATCTTGACCCTTGATCTTTTTGGATCTAGGTATCATGTACTTGAGAGATCTATATATTGAGATGCTCTCTCATTGTAAGTGGACTTTTGGCTCTTGAGCTCTTGGAATAATAAAATATTTTTGCAAAAACTCTTGGAAGCTTTGTCGAATGTCCTGCATGGAGATTGGAAAGTGTTATTCTCTCTAGCATTCTTGTGGATCTATGCATTTCTAACACATTTTGCAGGGTGTCGTCCTCTTGGTGAAGGAAATGATTTGGTTGGGGCGCTATTGTGAATGAGCTCCACAACATTCTCTCAAGTTGTCATTGATGCATGGAGTATCTTTATTGTGTCTTGTGTCCATCTTGATGTTCTTTGATTTGTTTTCTTCGTCATTTTGCCTTTCCTTTTGCAAATCGATTCTTACATTGTAGGTCTCTTTTGCAGGAGGAGAGCGAACTTGGCATCTTGGAAGGATAGTGATTTCACTTGGAGAGGCATAGAAAACGTTTGTAATTGATCGGAGAGCGAAGATCATTGCCATACAAGGTTAGTAGTGTTGCCACCTTACACACACCTAGGGGGGAACGCAACAAAAATCTTCAAGCTGCTTGGTGTGTCCTTGGGGGCAAGTCTCGAGTTAGGTGCTGTCACCTGCTCTTGACTCCTCCATTTAGGCGACTCCTAGCGGAGCCAAGGGGGTTAGTCCCTAAGAAAGAGTTGCTAAGGCTCTTGTTTGTTAATGATTGAATGATCAGAGTGTTTGTTAGGAGTTTTGATAAAATCACTGAGTACCACAATATTAAAACATATAATTCACTGGCATGATAATAACATTCACAACAATAATGACTTGAAGCAAATGATAAAAAATGATAATATAACTAGTGCCGAAAATAGAGTCGAAAGCAATGCTGTTGAAAAGGAAATAATGTTGTGCAGTGTATCTTGGTTAATTTTAGATTTTAAACTATGAGTAAATTTAGGGGAGGGGTTTCTCGATATACCGAGAGGTACCTGGGAATATGTCCGGATTTTGCACTAAGTGGCTTTACACAAGGATGTGTGGGTTGGATGCAGTCACGGGGGGATGTCCAACACTACACCAACAAGGATGTATCCTGATGGGGCCTCGTGGTCACTTTCCAGTGGTTCCTGCTTCCTTTATGAAATTTTCCCACTTTTGTTTGAGTTTGTCAACGCTGGATTTCGTTGAGTTATTTAAGGAAAATTTAGTTTTATTTGTGTGAGTTGTTTAATTTAAATGTGAGCAATTAGTGAGTGCACTCTTTTGCTTTTGATATCCCCAAGCTCAAACAGCCTGCGAGGGGTAGAGCATACATGATGAGGCAAATGTTTATTCTGATTTTATGTAAAACAAGAAAAATGAAACTAATCTATACAACCCTTTAAGGACATATTGTGTGCTTGTGATTTATTCTAAGCAGTATATCAATCTTGCATATAAGGAAACTATAGTGAGGAATCTCTTTTAGGACAAAGCCTTACTTGGGAAGTCAAGACTGGATTAGATCTACAAATATAAAAGCTAAATATTTTAAAGTAACCTTTGAAATAAAATCTAGCTAGACAACAAAAAAAAAGCTAATCTAAAACTTTTAACTGAAGGAAGGAAAGAAAAAGCCAGTCACATCAAAGGACGATACATACTTCCCCCGAATGGGGAAAGAGGGGTGTGGGAGGCATTATCCCACTTGCTCTTTATTATTTGTGACAATCAAACTTCTTGAAAAGTAAGGCACTTTTTGACCCTTAAAATGGGTCAAAAGGGCTTAAAACTGCTGTCGTGAAGAAGAAGAATGAAGAGGGGGGAGGTAGGATTGAGTATGGGTGCTTCGGATGGCTTAATATTAAAGCATCTCTCTCTCTCTCTTTTTCCATAAACCTGCTAAAAACCAGGAAGCTTAAGATGCCAAATTAGTGGGTTAAATGCAAAAATACACTAAAAATTTAAACTACTCAGTACTTGCAAAAAATTGGAAAAGTTTGGTATTTCAAATACTAAGAAATGTTAAAGTTAGTGCAGCTGCGAGACCCATTCTCAGAGAATGGTTTCCTAGTCAGTTGACTAGGACAGAGTAAGACCCTAGAAGGTACCCTAGGGCCCCCAGTAGTCTCCTGGGGTTCTTGGTCTAGGACCAAGCAGGTTGAAGCCATGGTAAAGCCCCTAGCATGTGGCTAGGACCCCTATATGCCTCTAGGGTATTTTGGTTTGGGACCAAGGATGTGATGTCCAAGTAGAGCCTGCAGGTAGAGGCAGAGATATATTCTGGTATAGGACCAGGGACACGATGTCCAAGTAGGTCCTGCAGGTAGTTGATCAACTTTCAGTGTGAGACTGAAACAAAGCTTAGTACTGAGAACCATTCTGCGAGAGAATGGAGGACCGGGTTAGGGTCTAAGGAGTGATCAACTTGATTCAGTGTGAGACTGAAACTCAGCCTAAGGCTGAAAGCCATTCATTAAGAATGGAAGATAATGATGTCCCCTCTCCTAATCGGTTATTGCTAGGATTGATTCTCAAGGGACTGGCCACCCCTTGACGATGTCCCTAGTACCTAACCCTTAGGAGCAGTGTCAAGGACAAAAGGATTGTACCATCCGTTTGGATCTTCCCCCTTATACAGTGATGACAAAATATATAAAACTATGTACCTTGAGAGAGAGAAAAGTATTTGGTCTTATTGGTCCTATTTGATTGATTGTCCACCTTTACGGTTCACCTTGATCTTGTGGTTGTTGAATCTTGGTCCTATTCTTACTAGTCCTAGCACTATCACTTGTGTGCACCTTTGACTATGATGCCTCCTACTTTATGGAGTTTATTTACTTGATGATTTATTAAAGATCATTGGACCATTTATTTTTATGGTTACCTTATGTTTTTGTTTAAAAATAAAAAAAGAAAAATCTTTTGACCCACTTATGATTTTGGGCTTTATGTTGGACTTTTGAACTTTCACTTTATTATAATTTCATTAAATAATTATTTTAGTCTAATTAATAAAATCATGAGATTTTATTAATAGACTTTTGAACAAACTACTTATTTTATGATTTTATTATATTAAACCTTTTGACTTTTGTTATTCCAATTTTTTAGGACGGTTTATTTGTTGGACCACCTAATTTTTATTTTTATGTTTTTTAATTTTTTGTGGGCCTTCGTTAATTCTATCCTAAGTAAATCTAAGTAGTATCTTTTACCTACCCTAACCTATTTAAGGAAGAGATTATTCGACTTCATGAATGTGATTGGGCTTACGGCTTACCTTCACGAGCTTGTTTCTTTTTTATTTTTGGTTTTCACGGCTTACCTTCATGGGCTTGTTTTTCACGGGATTATCTGGCCTGGTCTTCACCGATCTCTCTTCAAGTCGAGGGCCATCTGCGTTTTTCCTTCTTTACGGCTGTCTGTGGGTTCCTTTGTTTTTCACCGGTCATTTCTCTTGACGGCTGCCTACGTTCTTTTGTCTATTGCCTGTGTTGTTTTGTGGATGCCTGCGGCTGCCTGAGTGTTTCTCTGCCGGCTTCTTTCTCCACGGTTTCGCTTCACCAAGATCTCTGCAATCATTGGTTACTTCATGTGCCTATCCCCTGCGATTTCACTTCACAACATCCTTGCTTTTGCTTGGTCTTCACGTCACAAGATTTGTCTCAGCATTTTGATCTTCCCTCTGCCACGGGTCTACCTTCACGATTGTGTATCTGTCACAGGTTTTACCTCTGTGTTATTTTGCATGGGGTTTACTGCGAGCTATTCTCTGCACAGGCTGAGTTTTTTTGTTTGATCCACCTTGACTGATTTCGGGAATTTGTTGTGACTAGTGCGTAAGTCTTCCTCATCGTGAATCTGTTGGTAGACTCTCCTATAGTGCTTGTCTACACATCTTTCACTCTGAGTACATCTGTGTGATTCTCCTTGACTGCACTGCTAAATTGATTGAAGAAACTAAGGTCTGTTTACTTCCATTTGAACCCTCTCTCTCTCAAGGTACTTATATGGTTCAACTAGTTTGACTTGTCCTTTCAGTGACAAGATCAAACTCAGAACTAACTGAGTATAAGGCGGATCCAACAATGGTAAGATTCTTTATCTTCTGTAGTTTACTTGAGATTTAGTTTACTGCACGTGTTATTTATTATCTTTCTGTACATGACAGTTGATGAAACATTTCAATGATCAACTTTAACGCAGTGACCAGCAGAGCGTTAAGTTAACACAGTGACCAACAGAGCGTTAAGTTGAAAGAAATGAAAGTTATGTTGTTACGTTTTATTACAATTTGAATTTTACCTCAGTTCTTTATATGTTCATGTATTGAATTTTAGTACTTGTATTAACACTCATCTAACCTATAAAATTCAACAAGAAAATGATACTAGAACTAAGCCTTTTGATGCTAAATAAGTGACTTTTAGATTTAGGTCATGCACAAGCCTTTTTAGAAATAAAAATATTTAACTTTGGGGATTAGATCTATGCTTGCAACTTTTCAAAATAAAGGTAACCGAAAAAATATAGTACTTTTTTAATGAGGTGGAAGGCCTCAACCCCAATTGCTGAATCTTTTTGTTTTGAGAGAAAATGAGTGTCTAAAATTGCAAGATTAGTTAGATCCACAAAAATGTATTGAAGGAGAGAAAGATGCAACTAAGCTCAAGATCTCCTTCAACCTAGATGACCTGTCAAGCTACAATCACCCTCAACAAAAGAGATTAATCTAGTATATTATGTTAGGAGAAATAAGAAGAGTATAAGTATTTTCGACTACAGTCTACTACTCCCGATCTCAAATAACACAACATAAACAAACAACTTGAGTCTTCAAATGCCTGCCCAATGGACTAGAAATAACTTTCTTTGTTGGACATTGGGTTCAACGCTCCCCGTGAGTTTCGTGACATGGACTAATCGCCTCCCGAGATCCTAACTTTGGCTATTGTGGCGGAGATTAACACCTGCAAGTTTTGGTCTAACGACAATCGTGAGTCCAACAAATGGTATCAGAGCGGGGCCTTCAGCATAAGCCTAACAAGCTTGAAGGGATTTGGGGACACAATATGGAAGGATCAACAAAGCTCATTGACCATGAAGTTCCAGTCTTGGAAAAATTAGATTATTTTGGATGGAGAAGTAAAATGAAAAGTTACTTGAAGCAATTCGGTGTTTGGGAAATAGTGGTTAATCCACCTAACCAGCCCAGCAAGAAGACAAAGGTAGCGGTTGAGAAAGACAATAAAGTTGCATTGAAGTTTTTGATGGATGGCCTCTCAAGCCCTATCAAAGAAAGCATTGGAAAGTACACTTCAGCCAGGGATCTCTAGTTCAAGCTGGAAGAAGAACACCAAAGTAGGAGTCAAGGCAAAGAAAAGGAAGCAGAAGTCAAGGATGAAAAGCAAAAAGAAAGGCAGGTACAAGCTTCAGATACAAGTGAAGGTAAGTACCCTTCAATGGATGATAACTCTGAATGTAATGATGATGAAGTTGTTCTTACAGAAGATGAAGAAGAAGTTTTGTTGAAAGCAAATAATGCATTTATAAGCACTTTGTTAGATATTGGTCTTAGATTCAATCCAAGACTCAAGAATAAAATGATGAGGTCATTTGAAAAATACAAAGAAGAGACAAAAGCTTTGCTAATGAAGTTAAAACTCAAGAACAAAGACTTGCAAGATCAAAATGTTGAAATCAAGGAATTGAAGATTGGATTAGCAAAAGAGCAAGAAGAGATTGGTGTAGAAGCTAGATGGGCTAATACTGATCTAAAGATCTAGTTGGAGGAAGCTAAAAGAATAGAAGATGTTATGAAGCTTCTGCTGGAAGAAAAAGAAAGAGAAAATTAGAGGCTTGAAATGGAAGTTGTTGGTCTTAGAAAGAAGATTGAGAAGTCAAAAGATCGTGTAAAGTTCAATGAAAGTTCAGTCATCCTGGATGAAATTCTGAAGTGTCAAAGGCTTTCCTCTGACAAGTCTGGCCTTGGGTTTAGGAAGGAAGAAGACAAATTGAAAGAAGTCTTGTGGTCCCCCAGAACTCCTGAAGCTGAATCCAACAAGGCTGTTCATGCACTTGCACATGCCAACAAAGAAGTTGAAAATTCAAAAGTACCTTACGAAGCTACTCCCACTCATCAAGGCCATTCATTTGAAAGAAGAAGGACAACTCCAAGATGGAGCCAAACTTGAAGGTATGAAAATAGATTTAATGGCTATTGTTTTTCTTGCTCTAATTTTGGTCATAAGGCTATGGATTGTAGGTCCTATGGAAGAAGAAGTGTTGGAAGCCCTAATGACAAAGTTAGGTGTTGGACATGTAATCATCATGGTCATATTGCGTCTAACTGTCATACAATGAGGTGCTACTCATGTAGTGGTTTTGGTCACAAGGCTCAAGAATGCCCAAGTCAAAGGAGTCAACCTAGGAGGAGCCCATCATATACATCAACAAGGAGAGCTAATGAATCATGGAAGAAGTATAACGGAGGAAAAATTGAAGATCAGAAGTCAAACAATCTAAGCCAAGGACACTCTAAGGTATGGGTAAGAAAAAATATTTTGCTGGATCTAAATGAAGTTGAAGACCAATGCACAAAAGGTGAAGGTGGCTGCCATATGGAAAGCCATACTTAAAGTCTTCCAAAGACTTTGAGTACACCATGAGTTCATTATTGGAGGATGAACTCAATGAGTAATGATGACTACTTCAAGCAAATAAACAGGTTCAAGGATCGAGGCATGCTGATAGGGGGAGTATGGTGAACAAATGAAGTGAAGTAGTTTAACTTTGAAATTTTTGGGTATAGTAAGTAACTGAGGCACACATGTGTATGAGGTCGACAAACATGTAGACTGGTTATGCACTAATGATGCAGCGGATTCGAGAACAAGTCTATCTTTGATCTAACAACAAAAGTTTTTTTTTACTCAGGTCATGTTCTCTGTGAAGGGCCGAATTTGATAGTAATAGCAACAATCTCTACAAAAGACTAATTCAGATACTCCTTCACTATTAGATTGTTGATGACTAAAATCTGAGCATGTGATAATTGTTTGCTGAGATTGCTGAGACTAGAATGGTTTATGCCCAATTATGAGGATGCTTTGCATTATTTGTTGGCTGAAAAAGTCCATTAAAGTATATTGGGTATGACAGAGTATGCAAAGTTTGTATACAAGGTGGCTGTCCGAAATTGAATGACATATGAGATGATTGTAAACCAAAGAAGAGAAGGACTATAGTTGTGATAAGAAATTTGTATAAAAAGCATAAACAACAAGTGAAAGATTGAAAAGGCATCGTGGATAAAAGGAACAACTACAAGAATTGTTGATCACAAATAAAGTTATTTTGTAGTGAAGACCGTGGACTTAGAGCATGTGCTGAAGAACTTATTAACATGACTCTGTGACGTGAACATATGATGTAAGGATCTCTGTAGAAAAAGAAGTGTGACAGAGACAAGTGTCTTGGACTTTGTAACACCTCGGTTTTGACCCCGTTTGCATTAAATGTATATGATGTATATATTGTAATTAATCATGGTGTGGAGCTATATGCAAAAGCCCCACCATCGATTATCGTTATAGGTTTGGCGATTAAAATCGATGCCAATGGTATTTTGTGCTAGCCAGGCACATTATAATTTGGACAACATGTAAATATGCATTTTAATTAAAAATACCCACAACCAGCTATGTCAATGCAACAATAATGAGAAGGGGCAAGATTTCCTAAGGATAAGGGGGGGAAATATGCAAACCTTTGGGCCAATGGGGAAAAGCCAAATGTCAAAGGGAGATTCCATCAAACTGTCAACTACCTTTCTTGTCTCATTCATCCAATCATTTATTATTGCCAGAAATTGGTCGAGTTGGTTATTGCATGGGATGGACAAGGTATGACAACCCAAATTCGAATTGGAGAAGCCATCAGTTTTTGGGAAACACGTTTTGACTCCTTGGGCAAGCAAAAACCCAAAAACGTAGGCCATTCTACAATTCTTTCACGTTGGCATGTTTTCCTCACCATTTTTCCTTCGCGTGAGCTCTCTCAGTCATTCAGAACTTCCTGTGTGTGAAACCATTCATGTTTTTGGTTGTTACCTCACTTTGCTTAGGCTGAGAAATCGTTTTTGGTGATTATCAGTGGCCGAGTTTCCTTCCCCACGTTTTGCTGCATTTTTCTCCATTGTTTCCAAGTTGGGAAATCGTTTTTTTGGAAATGCCCAGTAAGTGGGAGGGGAGACCCATGATTTTGGGTGTTACCGAGCCTGTTTTAGCCATGATAGGGCCAAAATGTCTCTGGGAATCAAATTGCTGCTAAATGGCCATTTTCCCCCCTTCTAGAACTTCGTTTTGTTGCCGGAACTGTCTTTCCTCCAACCCAGAAATCGTAGTGTGTTGTGGGTGCATATTTTGGCTTTGGACTGAGTTGAATTGGGAGTGGAAATGGGGTCTGAGCCTCCTTGACAAACCTAGTGTGTCCAGGAGTCTCACAGACAGAGCTAGAGGGCTTGCTTTCTTCTTTGCACCCCCTGAATAGCATTGGAAGGGAGGACATAGCCCGAGGGATTGTACAGCGGAGAAGGGGATGCTTCCTTGTGTTGGGTGTGTGTGGATGTTTTAGAAGCTAGGCTAGTTCTGGTGCAGGTGTCCATAGCTCTTGGATTGAGCTCACTAGCTTAGTGGTCAGCCTTTCCAGCTCCTGATAGACTGATAAACCCAATTGTGTTGGCTTGGCTGAGTTGTGTATCTTTGGTTCCGTGTGAGCTTGCTAGTTTCCCCTTATTCCTTGTGGAATCATGCCCAGCTCGGGGGTTGCAGTGTTGCTGAATGATTGATGAGCACACTGGCCTATGGTTGGGTGGAACGTTGCAGCGACGTAGGTGGTTGCGGGACAAGCTTCTGTTCAAGATAAGTATCTCTTGTCCATTCTGTCTTTGCAATTGTATTTATTGCTTAAATGAGATGATGAACATGCTAAATGTATTGGATGCTTGTGTTTGCTTCCCCTGTATGTTCAAATGAATTATGCATCTATGTATGTTTCATTTCCAATGCATTTTATATCTTATGTTCATAAGGCTTGGTTGCGCGGGTTAGTATGTTTAGTCGCGTCCTCTTCGTCGAGTCGAGGGGCGGGGACGTGACAGATTGGTATCAGAGCATCCAGATTGCAGCAGTGGGCCTTTATGGGCCAAGAAAAGCAGCTAACAGAGGTGGGATAACCTCTGTTGAGCACAAACTAGCAGAGAGAATTTTTGGAAATCACTAAGTGTGAAAACTCCTCTCTGTGGGCGGCTGAGAAATGTGAAGCGGAGCCGCAGTAGTGACTGAGTTGACTGAAGTAGAGCCGCAGCGGTGCGTGCAAGTTAAAGTTGTCGCCGACGTGGAGGAAATTCCAGAAACTTCGCAAGTATGGAGTCCGTGGGTGAAAGCCTAAGTCCGAGCCGATATAGCGGCTGGAAGTGGCAAATGTTTCCGCAACGGCAGACGAATAACGAAGATAGAGCCGACGAGACGTTGCGGTGGCTGGAAGATTAAGAATCTTCTGCAACGACGGGTGGATGTCGAAAATTGAGCCGCAATGGCGGCGGGCCAAAGAAAAAGAAGAAGCCGCAATGACGGCGACAGACAAAAGACGTTCGAGCAACAATGTTGGGTGAAAGGCGAACATCGAGCCGCAACGGCGGCGGAGGAAAGATGGAAACGGAGCTGACGTAGCGGCGGCTAGAAAAAGAAGAATGAGCCGCTACGACGGATGATCAAGCCGCTGTAGCGGGTGAAAGTCTAAATTTTTTTCGATGCAGCGGGTGATTGGCGGAAAAGGAAGAAGAAGCACGCGGGTGAGAAATGAAGATAGAGCCACTACGGCGGATGGAAAACGAGGATCGAGCCGTTGTAGCGGGTGAAAGTCTAAATTTTTTTTGATGCAACGGGTGAAAATTTTTGAAAATTTGCCAAATAAGAGAAATTCAGCAGTGTTTTTCAGTGGGATTTCAGGCGTCAGAAAAATGGAAAATGGCAGTGGGGTTATGCGCCAGATTGTGTGAAATCGAATAATTTACAAAAAAAAACGAGGGCAAGCCCTGTGTTATCACTCGCCTTGTAGTTGCCTGTGTGAGGTGGATCCACGATGGATGGTAGAGGGGCAAGCAACTAAGAGGTGGAACCACGACTACCTAGACTCCCAAATGGATGGTTGTCATGCCAATCAAGGCATCCTTCACTTTATGTTATCCTAATCCAAGACAACAATGGGGGAGATCCAGATCTACTCCCGACAGGAGAGATCGGACCTAGAGAGCAGAAGAAGATCAGATGGGGTTTCAGGGTACTAAAGGTGCAAGGTAAATGGAAACCCTAGCTCTAGGGTTTAGG
Organism: Pseudotsuga menziesii; assembly: GCA_001517045.1. NCBI lineage: Eukaryota > Viridiplantae > Streptophyta > Pinopsida > Pinales > Pinaceae > Pseudotsuga > Pseudotsuga menziesii. The sequence goes on along the minus strand of LPNX010266454.1, from coordinate 145,173 downwards.
TACTAGTAACTGGTGAAGATGACCACTGTCTTGGGAAACGTAACCGTGACAGGGTAAACAAGGACAGAGTTGGGACTATCTAGTACCTAGGAGTCAGATTCAATGAAAGGTATTTGAGCTATTAGTGAATGTTGGTAAAGGGAAAAGGATGAGAGCTTAAGGGCAGCGCTAGCTCGGAGATCAGTGCTTTGTGTGCATTGGGCAATGGAGTCAGCAGTAAACCAACATTTCAGAGAACCCACCTGGGATACATCCTGATCTACGAACCCAACAAGTAATTGATCCGGAAAAGCTAAGGTACAGGAAAACTAGCTCTATGGAGGGCTAGCACTAGGGCTTAGAAGGACAGATCTGTAGCTCTAGGGTCACCTGGAGGCTAATGGCTCAGCTTTAAGGGAGAAAAGAGGTCAGGGTGACCTGATCTACAAGCCCAAATCAGAAAACCAGCAGAAAAATCAGATCTAGAATAGTCAAAATCTGATGAAGGGGGCTAGGAGGCTGAAAACCAATTTTTCAGATCTAGGGCAATCCGAGAGGAATTAGCTCAACGTTGGGGGTATTCTGGAATGCTCGGGACCCGATCTATCTATCTATCTTGTCAGATTTCAGAAAAACTCACTTTCGGAAAAGTCTAATTTTCGGTGAGGGCGCTAGGGCAGTTTCAGTCAATTTTTCAGATCTAGGTCAAATGGTCAAGCAATTGGATAATGTTGGGGTTGATTTAGGCTGTGTGGGACCCGATCTATTCGTCCGTGAAGTCAAAATTCAGAAAAACTCAAAACCCTAGCAGGTCAATTTTTCAGGGGGGGGTTATGTAGTTTTTTGCTTAAAAATCAGATCTAGGTCAAACTGTGAGGAATTTGACCAGCGTTTCAGTTGATTTGATGAAAGGGAGGCCCGATCTATGAAACCCAGAAATGGTTTGGCAAAATATCGGACTATTCCCAAGTTTATTCCTTTTTAGGGTTTTTAGTGCTTTAGGAGTTTTCAGAAAAAGTTGAAGAAAAGCAAGGTACAATGGAATAAGATCTGAAAGAGAAGAAACTTACCTGCTGGATCTTACTTGGAAATGCTTGTAGAAGTCTGTAACGGTGATGATCTTCGCTATCCCGATCAATTCTGGAAGATCCCCATGATTTCTATGGCATATGCAAGCTCCAAGCCACCAATGCGCCCCCCTACCCTGCATGAGCAAACGTCAACCATATCAGATTTGCTAATATAAGATAAAGAAACTGAATGCTACAGGAAAGTATAATGAAGTAATCATAGATCACAATGAAACTAATGAAAACCCCCTGATCCAAGACGAAGAGAACTGAGCGAGTTGAGGCCCCCCTACAAAAACGCTGCAACCAAAACGCCCTCCTGTAGACAAAACAATGATGGCCATGAAAAATATAGATCTCACGAGAATTTCCACAATGCTAGGAAGCTGAAGATTAGCTAATCACCATTTGAGCACATCAGATGCAAAGCAGATCCAGAAAAATTTCCACAAAAAAGTCTTTCTATTATTCAGATCCATGAGCCAAAGATCCCTTACAAATGAGAAGCTCTCCTTTAAATAGAAATGAGAGAACCTCAATCATAACCAAATCATAACCACTTTCAAAACGAGTGGCTAAGATTAAAAGATGAAATGTTCTAATCAATGGTTGAGATGAGCTCAACATAAAACACATGGATCAATATAACCATAATTTACCAAAGTGGACTAAACCACCCAAATAAAGGTAACCCACTCAATAAGAAATAAATGGAAGCACATGGTGGGTCCAAGGAGTGTTTGACTAACTCCCTTTGGGTGTCCCCATAGCACAATAAATAATATAACAATTTAATTCTTTGACTTTTGTGCCTCCTTGAGGAAATCGTGAGCCTCCAAAAAGAGCTCCAGAAAATAATAAAAATTGCCCAAAAATAGGTGTGGGCCCAATCAAGAGCTGCAACTGCTGGAGAAGGTGTGGAGGACATCACTCTCATCATCATGACCCATCCCATGTCATTTCCTTGCCTCAGTAGCCCAAATCGATTTCTTCAATAGCCATTTAATTATTTTTTAATCTGCCTCGGGAAACGTGAACTTGCCAAAATAGTCTCCTAGGGTGCTTGCGTTGCCAAACTGAGCCCACTAGGCTCTCTAGGATGGGGGTACTATGGTACAAACAAGTGGTTACACCCCTATGTTCCATACAACGCCCTAGGAAATCCAACTAAAACATCTCCCTACTCAGACATATCGACCTATGAAGAAAAACTGCATCAGAAAGGCAGAATGAGCCTGATCATATCTGCAAGTGCCCGAAACTGGAAATAAACTGTCTCATTAGACTCAGAGAGTCCAAATCCATCTAAGGTGTATACTCATACCCCTCATAGGTCTCTATCTGATCATCAACCATATCCAATAAACAATATAACCCTCTGTAAATGATCAGACACCAATAATAACTCAGACTATCATCCATCTGCTGCAAGTGTTAAAAGGCTAAGACATGCTCTACAACTCATTCAAGCAACAATCACAACAGGTAGCAATATATATATAAGGCTTTATTCATTATTACTCAGACTTAGACTTTCAAGACTATACTCACTTCATAACTGTAGTCATTTTGCTAGTGAAGGGTGAAGGATGAAATTGACAAGGCTAAGGCAAATGATGACTTTCTACTCAACATCATGACACTTCGGATATGGAAAGGGAATACTCACTATAACCAATGTCGGACAAACAACAACACAAGAAATGGCAGTGCCTCGCAAATGGGTGAGTTGTTTAGAGAGTGCTTATTCAACTTAGGCATCATGACTACATCAAGCTTGATCCAAGTTCATTAGGATCATCATTTTATTACATGGCCTTTTTGGCCTATATGACCCTTTGGGACTTCACTAGTGCTTAAAAGCACAGCTAATCGCAGCTTTCATCCGGGACATATTTATTTTAATAAGGTCAGTAATTTTTGGATATAGCATATTTTAAACCATTGTTTTTTTATACCTTTTCTTATACTCTTTAAGGAGTATTTTAGCATTTCATTGCTCTTGCCCTTTTTACATATGTTAAGAAACACAGTTTTATAATTTCATTTTCCATGGGTGCATATTCAATATTTCCAATATAAGCACTACATGAGCTTTCAGTTTTAGCCAACAACATCTCAAGTGACTAGGGGGAATTCTGCACAGTGCCAAACATCGGGACAACCGACCATAATGATTTAGGCATACTCTCCAACTTACCAAAAGCAAGTTTTGTCACCAACTCAGAGCCGAAACATAATATAAACAGGGAGTCTTGTCCAACAAAAGTTCTAGTGAGGAAAAAGATCCTCCATGCCATAAGTCAAGAAGTCAGTTGGGTTGAAAACTAAACTGGAGGGTAATGGATGGGTGAAGACAATGAATGATGGAGCCAACACTAGCAAGCCAAAACAATGGTGGGAATGACTACCTCTATTCTCCCTAAGGAGGGTAAAACCAATGAGTATAGATCAAGAACTTCCAAGTCTAAGTAGGGACATCAATACATAGTACAATACGCAACCAAGTCCATATAGATATGACCGCCAGATCATGATACCACATGTTAATGCATGTCACAAAAATCAATATAAGAGCAATAATAACCATAACACAATATAAAATGCTGAGTCATAACCATGCAATATAATCCATCTGAGACACCATCTGTCCAATGAGAAAGGACTGACATAGAACTGGGCTTCAATGACTGCTCTGAAAATGTATAAATAGCTACATCGGTCCTCAAATATGAGTGTCCTGAGACTCAGTCCTGACATGGAAGAGTACAATAGTCCACTAATATAATAATGATCCATCAAAACTGCTCATCTCAGAATTTCATATGTAAGAGATTTGGGTGAAAAAAGTACCATGTCTGAAAAATAGAATATGGTAGCCTGACTACTATATATGTGATAACACCTCGTTGACCCCTGTTGTCCCCTTCAGACAGTCATTCTTTGGGAAATAAAATTTTATGTTTTGACAAAATTGTCAATGTATGATTTTTCCAAGTAAAGGTAAGTAATGTATAATTCATTTGAATGTTATGTGGCTAACAGTTGTATGTATTAACACATTTTGCAGAATCATAGCCACTTTCCTAGGCAGTGTTCCAGGTAGTGCAGTTTGGTAAGGGAAAGTTGTGGTTCAGCCATGAGAACCATGACGGATATGATGCACGGGATTCCTACGAACGTGCGCGAAATGCCATGGGGGAAAATGCCCGATTTGGAAATGAGGATATAGAATCTAATGGAAGGAGATGTCAAGAGACTCCGACGGACATTGCAGCTACCATGAAAAGCTTGATTAAAGCCCAGGAAGAGCAGCATCTGTTGAATGCTACTATGTTGCAAAGTTTGATCGACTTGCAAAGAAAGATGGACTCTGGGCATGGTACACCAAAACCAGAAGGCAGTAAGAGCAGTACTAGAAGAAGAAGAAGGACTTCTAGTAGATCATCTGACTCAGAAGAATCCAGTGGGGATTCCAACTCTTCTTCTCACAAGAGCAAGAGAAAGAGGCGCCACAGGGATCACTCTCGAGATGAATTTAAGAAGGCTAAACCTCCTACATTTGATGGTGAGATAAAGACTAGACAGGAGGCTGAAGCTTCGCTTCTTGGGATAAAGAAGTATTTCCAAGTTCAGGATTATTTGGGAAACATGAAGGCAAGGGTTGCCATATTTAATCTGAATGGAAGGGCATCCATTTGGTGGGAGCACCTCAAGCAAGTAGAGAGGATCAGTGAAAGGAGACATAAGTGGAAACAGTTCAAGAAGTATTTCAAGCGGAAATACCTCTCTGACAAGTATTATGATGACAAAATTAAGGAGTTCCATAAGCTGAGATTGGGACAACAGACCATGGAAGAGTATGCAAATAAGTTCTTGGAATTGCTAAGGTATGTCAAGTACATCAAAGATGAAGATGTGAAGATCCAGCTTTTTCTGAGTGGATTGGCTCAGTCTTACAAAGACAGAATTGAGTTTTATGAACCTAGAACTCTGGAAGAAGCAATAAGGAAGGCTAAGTACTGCTATGAACAAAGCAAAGGAAAACCTGATTACCAAAAGACATGGAAGGACAAAAGGAATGAGAAGTCTAACGAAAGAAAGAAAGGTTTCAAACCTTCTAACTACAGAAATCAATAGAAACAACCGTCACAAGATGAGAAGTAGCCAACCAAAGTGATGGGAGAAAAGCCTAAAGAGCCACAACAGAACAGAGGACCACTCCAATGTTGGAAATATGGAGGACCCCACATGCGCAGGAATTGTCAATTTGAGAACGAGAATGCAAGGCCAACTTACAACATTCAAGAGGCATAAACAATGGGTCAAGTAGCAAGAGCACTGGAGGACCGCCAGGCAGATCACCAGTCAACTGTGTTTGAAGTTGCAGGTAAGATTGTTGAGCAATTTGTTTCTAATTTGATTGACCCTAGTTCTACTCACAGTTACATCACTCCTAGAGTAGTGGAGATTTGTGCTTTCAAGAAAGTAAAGCATAAAAAATCTTGGTTAGTTCAACTAGCCATTGGAACTAAGAGAAAGATTAGTGAAGTGGTAGAGAAATGTCCATTGGTTATGAATGGATTGGTCACTTGTGTAGATCTGAATGTTCTACCGCTTGGTTCCTATGATGTTCTCATTGGAATGGATTGGTTAGAAGCTCACAGGGTAAAACTTGACTATTATGATAAGACCTTTGAGTGCTTGGATGAAGAAGGCAACTCAAGGATTGTGAAAGGCATTCCAAAGGTGATTTCTATTAGGCAGATTTCAGCAATGCAACTGAAGAAGTTATGTAGGAAAGGTTGCCAGTTGTATGCAGCTCATATTTTGGAGGCAACAAAGGATGGAACTCCCAGGTTAGAGGACTTTCATGTGTTGCAGGAATTTAGGGATGTGTTTCCTGATGAGATTCCAAGGCTTCCTTAAAAGAGGGACATTGATTTCACAATTGAACTTGTGCCAAGGGCAGCACCAATGTCCAAGACACCCTACAGGATGAGTACACCAGAGATGCTAGAGTTAAAGATGCAACTGCAAGAGTTGTTGGAGAAGAAGTATATCAGGTCGAGTGTGTCTCCTTGGGGAGCACTAGTTCTGTTTGTGAAGAAGAAAGATGGTACACTCAGGTTGTGTATTGATTACAGACAACTGAACAAAATCACCGTGAAGAACTGTGACATCCCAAATATTGATATTCTCTAATGTTCTATGATAGTGCTGACTCGCACACTCAACCTCATACAAATTTGCAAAATAACTGTGCATGCAAACTTGCCATGCAAAAATGCCCTAAAATATAGTTGAATTAGGGTTAGGATTTTGCAGAGAGAAATTAACACTTACCACTGATATTTTGGCTGATAATGAGTCTAGATATAGCTGCATGCATAAGGATTTGGATGGGTGGTCTAATAATGCTCTTTTCCTCCGGTGTTAGTGCCCCGCGGTATCGTAAAAACCCGCCAAACTGAAGGTGACGTTTTTGTAGGAGGATAGGTCCGTTCGGGCCAAACCTTTCTAAGCTTGTTCCTCTGCTGATGCCAAAGAGATGGCTTAGCACATGCGGAGGTTTGTCTGCCTCTAAGTGCCCTAGCGAATTGATTAGCAGTTCTGTTGCTCACGCCCCCAACTGATCTGTTTGGCTGATAGCTGCTCCAGGTGAGCAAACTGATGGCTGATAATCACTGCATACCGTAGGATAGGCATGCTGAGAAAGAGGAAGCTGACATGCGGAGGAAAGACTGGGTTTTGTGGTCCCAGCAAATCCTTTTGTGTTTTCCCTGCTACTTTCGGCTGCAAAATGTGGATCTGCTAATAACCCTTCGAAATGTGCTGGATCTCCGAACACTGTAGTATATGATGGATGCAATGGATAAACCTGGATGATCTATCCCAATAAGAGACTAGGGAAGATATCTCATTGCCGAATCCTCGCTAGCTGAAGACACCGTCTCCAACCCCAACTGTCACGGCTGCACATTGTGCTGTTGCTCGAAACTCCAAAATCAATCAACAATAACAATAGATGTTTCCTTTTGTCCCATAACCCTGATTAAATAGATCTTCATATGCTTTTAGGGTTTGCATGTCACTTTTACGGTTTATGCTTCACTGTTGCATGCATGCAATTCGAATTTGATGTTGACTTTAACACTGACTAAACAAGGCCTACATGCTCTATATGCTTTAAAATATGAACTCTGATGGCCTTCTTTCTACATTGATGACTTAATAATACTGAATTGATGTACATTTATGCTCCTAGTGCTATTACTCCTCAGTTATTCCCTTTTTATAAAAAACGGAACATTATAGTCCTCCCTCACCAAAGATTGCTTGTCCTCAAGCAATGCCAACGCAACTCCACAATCAATCAAATTGAACCAACTGAATTCGGGGATGATCCCAGGGTCCCAAATTATCCTAGGAGATTTGTAGCACCCTTTGCTCAAAGCACTGCACTGTACGGTACCATCACAAGATATCCCATAGAATCCTCCTATAAGTAGAGTAACTAACCAAGCTGTAAACGAGGTACCATCACAATAGACCTCCTGAAAGCATCCTCTAGCAATCACCAAACTACCAGTCACTGTAATCTCAGGGTCCCAAATCAATCATAGAATTGTAGAGGTCAAAATGCATCCACCGCTACACTGCGTAGTATCGACACAAAGAGCATCCTGAAGACTCCCAAGTAACCCCATCAGTAAACATTGTATCCATCCCTCATAAGGTCTCCCACCTGGATCCCAATGCAAACTTGTGCATCTTTCATCCCAAATATCCCAAGGCTCTTGTAGGACTATACCCTTGGCTAGGAATGTCTTCCTAAGAATCGCCCACTCAATAGGACACCAACTCTTAATCTCTCTCCAATCCAATCCCCAAAAAGTACCTTGTCCATAAGCACCATCACAAGGAATAATCCTACCAAGTTGTCATTTTGCCCTTCTAATTTCAACTGTATTGCTCATATACTATTGGTCAATTTCTCGATCTTGGCCAACCTGTAAAAACCATCTGCCATTATGCAAATGTGGACTCAAGCTACTGCAAGCCCTGTCTATGTACTCCTGAAGATGACTGCTTTGAAATGCAATAGTATGTTTCTCCTGCTGCCCCATCGATGAATCTAACTGTTGTTCAATACTAGAAATCGTGACCGCTTACTTGGTACATACAATTCGAAGAACTGTAAGCTCAACATCTCGTTGTACTATGGTGTCTCGGAGTATCTTGGTCCTCTCTTTCATTGCTAGAATGCTTTCTTTAACACGTTCAATCTTCTTTCGGTGACTATCATCTGGAAGCTCTATCTCATGCATGTATAAACTCTCCCTAACCTCCATGTGTGACTGCTCATTGCCTTGCACCTCATGTATTTCGCTTGTCATAACTGTCTGGACTCCTGCTGTAGGTAATGAAGAGTGTACCAACTCCAACTCATCACACGGCTTGTCCACAATCTGACTAGCGAATGTGCTTTTGTCGCTAGACTCATAGGATGGCTCTAATGTGATCTCCTCATGCACATCCTCATCATGTACTGTTAACTCCAAATGAAGCTCACCAACAACCTGTACTTCATGCTCATCTTTCTTCCCTCTCCCAACTATGCCTTTAAGGAGATCCTCATCCAAATCCTTGGGTTGGCTCCCGAACTTGATGGTGTAATAATCTTGAAAGGACAATGCTGCACAATACCTCATCACCCAAGGCTAGATACTCCTGATATCGAGGCAAGTGTTGAAGTACTGCTAACCTCTGCCAATTTCCAGTCAAGATCCTTCTCATTGTCTTCATGTTCTCACAAGTTGGCAAAGAAATACCTTTGTTCTCACATGCAGTTCACCAACATCACTGACATGCATTTGCATGTACACGCATGCATCAACATGCACTTTTATTCAATTGCTATGTGCCCATAGCTGGCAAGGATCATGCTTTGATACCATTGTAAGGATTGCATATAAACATCTTCATTGTTTGCACCCCTAGATTCCATGTAGTCCCACAGAATATCCATATGACTTTCAATAGATATATCTTTATTTCCATTAAATCGAGGCATCCTCCTAGTGTAATCGTTTGGCATAGGATGAGGTGCCCCCGATATTTCAGAAAAGTCAAAAGGAGACCATTTGTCTTGTTTTTTAACAACTCTGGTTACTTGGCTATAATGCTTTGACTGGGGCTGACTTCTAGGTTCATGTCAACTTACAGGTCCACTCGGGATGGTTGGGAAATCTTTATTGCATGGTGAGGAAGTTGGTGGGTATCATAAAGATTGTGATAACTAGATTCATACCCATAGTCATGCTCGAGATCATCCTCATACCCGTAGTTTGACCTCCATCTATCCCTTTCGTTTATTTGTCTTGTATTTTCAATCATGTTTTTGGTTAATTCCTTCATGTGCCTCAGAAATACATCTGAATTCATTATGATTTATGGTATGTTCTAAGAACTTAAGATTAATACATTGGGTACGATCCTCAGTGGGGTCGCAGGGTGGAGTCACCAGGTGAACCACACAAGCAATTCACCAATAAAGATATGTCGTAGGGAAAGGCGAGGTATGTTGAACCAAGGTAGGCCTCTACCTCCTCGGCAACGGCGCCAAAATGTTGGCAAAGAGAACGGGAGTATAGCTTGAGGAAAAATGTCGAACCAAGGTAGGCCTCTACCTCCCCGGCAACGGCGCCAAAATGTTATCACCAACCTTGTAGCTGCCTGTGCAAGATGGATCCAGGATGGATGGTAGAGGAACAAGCAACTAAGGAGGTGGAACCCAGACTGCCTAGACTCCCAAAGAGATGGTTGTCACGCCAATCAAGGCAGTCTTCGCTTTATGTTGTCCGAGTCCAAGACAACAACGGGGGAGACCCAGATCTGGTCCCGATAGGAGAGATCAAACCTAGACATCAGATCAGATCAAAACAAACCTCGAGGTACGTAAGGTGTAAGGTGTTCAGAAACTCTAGATCTACAATAGGATTCAGTAGATGGATCAGGACTTCAGCAGTATATTGGCTGATCCAAAGCAGTAATCGGATGACATTTGGGGAAAATGGTTAGATCTAGGGTTTTGGTACTAGCAACTAAAGAAGATGATCTCTGCCTTGGGAAGTGTAACCGAGGTAGGATGGACAGGAAAATAGTCGGGACTATCTAGTACCTGACTGATCGACTCAATGAAAAAGGTGAACATGTGTGATTGTCTGAGTCATCAAGGAACAACCAATTTCAAGGGGAAGAGGTCAATTCAGGGCTAGCGCTAAGGATGGGAGATCAGTGCCTTTCGTGCATTGGGCAATGGAGTCAGTATACACCCAACGTTGAGGTGAACCCACCTAGGGTAGACCCTGATCTGTGGACCCAGATAAGTGTTTTGGTCCGGATGGCTCAGTTAAGGCAGGAATTCAGTCAAGGAAGGCTAGCGCTAGGGTTGGATGAGACAGATCTATTGATCTGAGGCCACCGGCAGACAACCAACTCAACGTTGAAGAGGAAACGGGATCAGGAGGGCCTGATCTACACACTCGGTTCAGAGAAATTTAGGAAAAGTCAGAACCCGGAAAAGTCAAAGTTGATGAATGAGGGTGAGAGGATGAAAAACTGATTTCTTCAGATCTAGGGAAAGCAGGCTAGATCTAGGTTAACATTAGGGGTGTTCTGGAGTGCTTAGGACTCGATCTATCAGCCCAGCATGTCAGATTTTGGAAACAGTAAACGCCGGAAAGGTCCAGTTTTTCAGTGATGGCGCTAGGGTTGTTTTCAGTCTAAAATTCAGATCTAGGTCATATTGTCATGAATCTCGACATCATTGGGGTGATTTGGAATGCGTGAGACTTGATCTATCAGTCTATGAAGTCAGAAATCAGAAAAAATCAAAACCCTAGCAGGTCAAATTTTCAGTGGGGGTGCTATGCAGTTTTTAGACAATATTTCAGATCTAGGTCAAACCAGCAGGAATTTGACCAGCGTTGCAGTAGATTCAGTGAGGGGGAGGCTCGATCTATGAAACCCAACAGTGGTTTGGCCAAAGATCGGATGGTTTCCAGATTTAGTACTTTTTAGGGTTTTTTCAGTATTTTAAGGATTTTCAGAAAAATGGAAGGAAAATAGGTACAATGGATTGAGATCTGCTAAAGAGAAGAGAATTACCTGTTAGATCATACCTGGAAATGCTTGTAGAAGCCTTAACAGCGATGATCCTTGCTATCCCGATCAATTCTGGAAGATCCACATGATATCTATGACGGATGTAAGCCCCAAGCCACCAATGCGCCCCCTACCCTGCATGAGAAAACGTCAACAATATCAGATTTGCTAAGACAAGATAAAGAAACCAAATGCTATAGGAAAGTAAAATGAAGTAATCATAGATCGCAATGACATTAATGAAAACCCCTTGATCCAAGACGAAGATAACCGAACGAGTTGAGGTCCCCCTGCAAAAACGCTCCATCCAAAACGCCCTCCTGTAGACAAGACAATGATAGCAGAAAAAATATAGATCTCACATGAATTTCCACAATGCTAGGAAGCAGAAGACTATCCAATCACCATTTGAGAACATCAGATGCAAAGCAAATCCATAAAATATCCACGAAAAAATCTTTCTATTATTTAGATGCAAGAGCCAAAGACGTCTTACAAATGAGAAACTGTCTCCTTTAAATATAAATGAGAGAACCACAATGATAACCGAATCCTCACCACTTTCAAAACGGGTGGCTAAAATTAAAAGATAAAATATTCTAATCAATTGTTGAGATGAGCTCAACATACAATACATGGATCAATATAACCATAAAGTACCAAAGTGGACTAAAACACCCAACAAGAGCGTACCCCACTCAACAAGAAATAAATGAAGCACATGGTGGGTCCATGGAGTGTTAACTAACTCCCTATGGGTGCCCCATGGCACAATAAAATAAATATAACATTTTAATTCTTTGACTTTGTGCCTCCTAGAGGAAATCGTGAGCCTCCCAAAAGCTCCAGAAAATAATATAAAATGCCCAAAAAATAGGTGTGGGCCCAATCAGGTGCTGCAACTGCTGGAGAAGGTGCGGAGGACATCACTCTCATCATCATGACTCATCCCATGTCATTTCCTTGCCTCAGTAGCCCAAATCGATTTCTTCAATAGCCATTTAATCATTTTTTAATCTGCCTCGGGAAACGTGAACCTGCCAAAAAATACTCTTAGGGTGCCTGCATTGTCAAACTGAGCCCACCAGGCTCTCTGGAATGGGGGTACGATGGTACAAACAAGTGGCTGCACCCCCTATGTCCATACAACGCCCAAGGAGATCCAAATAAATCATCTCCCTGCTCAGACACATCATCCTGTGAAGCAAAACTGCATCAGAAAGGTAAAATGAGTCTGATCATTTCTGCAAATGCCCGGAACTGAAAATAAACTGTTTCATTAGAATCAGAGAGTCCAAATCCATCTAGGGTGTATACTCATACCCTTTCTAGGTCTCTATCTGATCATCAACCATGTTCAATAGACAATATAACCATCTGTAAATGATCAGATACCAATAATATAACTCAGACTATCATCCATTTGCTGCAAGTGTTATAAGGCTAAGACATGCTCTACAACTCATTTAAGCAACAATCACAACAAGTAGCAGTCATTTCACTGGCGGTGTATCAACTAAATACATATATAGGGCTTTATTTATTATTTCTCAGACTAGATTTTTAGGGCTATACTCACTTCATAGTTGTAGTCAATTTGCTAGTGACGGGTGAAGGATGAAATTTACAAGGCTAGGGCAAAGAATGGCTTCCTACTTAACATCATGACACTTTGGATATGGAAAGGAAAAACTCACTAAAACCAATGCCGGACAAACAACAACACAAGGAATGGCAGTGGCTCACAAATGGTTGAGTTGTTTAGAGAGTGCTTATTCAACTTAGGCATCATGACTACATCAAGTTAGATCCAGTTTCATTAGGATCACCAATTTTATTTCCATGGCCCTTTTTGGCCTATATGACCCTTTGGGACTTCACCAGTGTTTAAAAGCACAGCTAATCCGGGACATATTTAAATTTATAAGGTCAGCAATATTCGGCGATAGCATACATTTAACCATTGTTTTTTTTGGACCTTTTGTATACCTTTCAAGGAGTATTTTAGCATTTCATTGCTCTTGCCCTTTTTTTACATATGTTAAGAAACATAGTTTTAACATTTTCATTTTCCATGGGCGCATATAAACATTTCCAATATAAGTAGTTCATGAGCTTTCAGTTTTAGCCAACAACATCTCAAGTGAGCAGGGGGAGTTTTGCATAAGTGCCAAATATCGGGACAACCGGCCAGAATGATTTAGGCATACAATCCAACTCACCAAAGGCAAGTTCTGTCACCAACTCAGAGCCGAGACACAATATAAACAGGGAGGTTTGTCCAACAAAGGTTCTAGCGGGGAAAAGGTCCTCCATGCCATAAGTCAAGTAGTAAGTCGGGTTAGAAACAAAACTGGAAGGTAATGGATGGGTGGAGACAATGAATGATGAAGCCAACACTAGCAAGCCAAAACAATGGTGGGAATGACTAACTCTATTCTCCTAAGGAGGGTAAAACGAATGAGTATAGATCAGGAACTTCCAAGTCTAAGTAGGGACATCAATACATAATACAAATACATCCAAGTCCATATAATTATGACCCCCAGATCATGACACTACATGTTAATACATGTCACAAAGATGAATATAAGAGCAATGATAACCATAACACAATATAATACAAGCTGAGTCATAATCATGCATATAATCTCTCTGAACCATCATTTGTCCAATGAGAAAGTGCTGATATAAAACTAGGCATCAATAACTGCTCTGTAATGACTAAATGGCTACATTAGTCCTCAAATCTGAGTGTCCTGAGACTCAGTCCTGACATGGGAGAGTACAATAGTCCACAAATAAAATAATGATCTGTCAAAACTGCCCATCTTAGCATCTCATATGTACGAGATCTGGCTGAAAAATGTATTGTATCTGAAAAATAGAATATGGTAGCCCGACGACTATATATGTGATAACAGGTAGCAGCGATGACCATTCGTAGCAGCCCCTTTTTTGAGCAGCAGAGAATTAAATGAAGTTCACGACCCAAAAAGATTGCTGGCTGTTAAATGTTGCTCCCTTTTGACAGGCTGTTTATTGTCCCTTTTTCTGATTTTTGGCTAAGACTTTTGTCAAACACTTGATGACCACTTGGCTGTAGCTTATTGGGGAAATTATGATGAAGTCTGTGCTTAACAATCTGTTTTTTAGACAAGAAAGAAATGTAGAGTAGCCTCAACTCAACTTCCTTCCAAAAGATCTTGGTGCAATGAGGAGATGTTTGACTGGCTGTTACAGGAAACACGACTTGGAGAAGGGTCTACTGCTACAGGAAATAACACTTCTGGCTTTCAACAAGAGATACACAGTAAACCTCTTTCTCACTGCTTTTGTGACTTCTCTCAGTGGTCTGCGTTAAGTAATCATCCACCTGCACATAGATTGGAATGATAAATGAAGACACCTTTCTCCTTTCTTCCCAAGTGCGCCCTTTGTATTTTTACTGCCCACTTCCAATGGTGCGCCTCCCCTTCCAGATTGGATTCAACAATAAGAGCAGATGGAGGTTATAGAGATGTAATGGACGCCCAATTTGGTCTTCTTGAAGGGTGAGATTTCCCCAACACAAATGCGCCTGCCCAATAGATGACCAATGAAACCACTGGAATCGCAAAAGAAAAACACTCAGATCTGAAACAAGAGATGATCCTTTTCACGGAAATGAAAACCAATGAGAAGTATGAAGTGATTTCTCCTCGTTCAATGGCTAGGATAGGTAGTCTCACTATTGAAACCTTTTACCTTCCCCTAGGGTTTTGTCCAAGAGAAGTTTAAGCTCAAGAGTTCTCAATCTCAAATGCAAAATAGATAAGAATAAGCAAATGAGCTCTCATTTTCTTTTTTATAATTTCAGTCTCGCTTCTTTTAGTGACTTTTCGACTTCCCTTGGCTTTTCTCCTTTTAAAATTAAATAAAGTGACTTTATGGAGAAAAATCCTTCATAACACCTTTTCATTTTTAATTCTAACTGACTTTTTAACAGACGATTGAGATTAAAAAATAAAACTAAAACATCAATGGTGGAGATTAAATCTTTCACTAATACATGGATCAAACAGGAATACGTCTAATCTACTGAGGGGGTGAATCGTCTCACATACCCAAGATATAAATCATAAGATATACCAATAATACATCAAGTGTCATCCTAGGGTGCTCAATTTACCCCTAGGGAATAATTTTACAACTTTACATTGACATTTAAATTGATACATAAGCCACCATCTATGAAAATTGCCCTCCTAGGGAGAAAGATGTCCGCCAAGGGGGAAATGAAGCTCGTGATGAGATAACATGATGAAATGCCATGAAAAGTGTTGAATAATCTTTAGGGGGTTACACCAACATAGCCAAATCACATCTTGCCATTCTTTTATCCCATGCCATGCATCTCATACCTTGGTCACTTTTAATTAATTAATTAATTTTTAGCCTAAATTCTTTGTAATTTACAATCTACCCATAACTAAATCTTCCTTTGCCTGGACTAATGATCTATCTGCACTGATGGATCCAAAAATATAAAAAACACTAGGATCCACTACTCATACACCCCCGACCAATCTATCACATTCACTTTGAAAAAATCTCCAAATGTTATTAAAAAATGGCTTAATTATTTTTCGCTGACTTTATTAAAGTAATGAATCAAGCCATTTTTTCACAATCTGATGCATTGAGTGGTCTAACTAGCCTCCAAAAACACGAAGATGAACATTGATAACTTGCAATGGGGTCCTGCTGCGTGTTTGATCCGTTGACCAAGTCAAACATGACCAAAATTGAAACTGAGCATATAAATCAGAACTGCTATATGCAAGAGGTGTTAGTTCTTATCATAATTAGTATTGGAAAATGACTAGACGCTAAGTTATGCCATTCAATAAGTGCTTAAAGAGAAAACAACATTAGCAAGACAATAACTCCTCGTAATAATAAGACAATAGGACAGTCCTACATACAAACTCATTTTACATTAGTTGTTTCGATGCAATCTAGATCAATCCTCCCTCTCTTGGGTGATAAATGGAGTGATAGAAGCTCAAAGGATTTGGTCAAAGTGGAGGTGACTTTTGGATAGACACAATTTTCCTTTGGAGAGAAGGGATTGATAAAGGCCTCTATGACATTTGTTGGAGTGGTGAACACTAGGGAAGGGCGGTGTTTCACAAATGGATAAAGTTCTTAGAAGGCACCCTTTCTACTCTAATAAACCCCCTTTATTTCATAACTTTGTAATTTGCGTTTGCATTGACTTTCATTTGTTCACTTTGTATTTCTTTGGATATATCATTTGAGTGCACTTTGCATTTGCATTTCTTTAGTTATCTAGCCTCCAAAGGTACTGGCCCTGGATAGCCTTGCAGGCCCCAAATAATGACACGGCCTTAGCTCTGCTGCCAACGAATGTCCATATCGTTGACGAAGTTGCCACAGTAATGTCCTTTTATAGGAAAGTAGGTGGTATATCAAACAAAGGATGAGTACCTACTCCCTTTGCTACTAACTAACTTCAAGGATGGGGAACTTGGTTTGACTCTATGGGATACACTTCTGGTGACTAGGCCAACCTAGCTGCGATCAATCATCCTGGGTGCAAGACGAAAGAGATCAACAAGGCTGAAGACAAAGCCACACACTCCAGAGCCAAGAGACAGGAAAACACGGAGGCCATCCAAACATAGAGGTCACGAAGGGAAAGGTTCGCAGGTCGATTAGTCATGTCCAAGTTAAGGGATTCAAAGCAACGTGGATGAGATGGATAACGTGGAAAACGGTCAAGCACGGAACCAAGAGCGAGGGAACTGATCTAAACATTGCATCCCCAATTAACCCAAGCAGAGCATGTATATGAAACTATTAACTAATGCACCTACATCATGTCCTACTGGTAACCAAATAAGACCAAATGACCAGTAATGAAACAACAAGGTCTAGCATAGTCAGGAAACCAATAACAACTATGAACTCCATAAAAGAATACCCATGCCATATACCTGCTCAGAATCTGCTACTGCAACTGCAATTCAAATGTACAAACACTGCTATCTCTCCTTGGCATGGAAAGGGTACATCCAACTAACTGCTCTGCTCCAGTGAACCAAGGTCTGAACATGCGTGACAAGGGAAGTCATGAAGAGGGCTCGAAATGATAAGGGTGGCCCCACAACTGCTGCCCCTGAATGATCCAGCTGAACATATATATATCATCCACCACTGATATACTCTTAGAAACATCTGCCTCAAGTGTAAGGACTAGGCTCATGACTGACAATCTGGTCTGCAAAATAGGTAGTAGCCCCCAACTACAAAATATGTGATAACAGGTATTGTTTGAAAATGTCCTGGTATGGTCTCCCAAAGTTTCTTGCCAGTAAATGTCTGGTTAATGTGTCTGGAGTGTTTGAAATCTGTTTCATGCCCAAAAACCTTCTTCGTACAAAAATAGGGGCCCTCTCTTCCAAATTTTCAGTGATTAAAGTCCTACTAATTACAGGCCTTGTCTTTTACAATGCATGAGTTGGTAGAGACTACATGAAGTACAGATTTCTAAATAACATAAAAAGTGTGATCTCTGAGGTACTTAATGAGGGTATTAATGAGGGTATCAAAGTCTCTGGGATGTACTAGATTTGTAAGAGTGCCTTATGTTCAAATGACAGTTCAAACTAGAAGCACGATATTGTCCAGGTATGACCATAAACAACAAAAGGTGGGATAGAAAGGGAACCCAGAAATTAGTAAGGAGAACTACTAATATAAACTTAACATTCTCTGAAATACTCAACATTGTTCATTTGAAGATCCAGAAAATATTGTGCATCATCAAGGATTAGTAAAACAGCAGTGAGGCCAAATTTATGAATAACTATTATCTGTGAAATATAAATACTTGGCCTAGGTTATGTACTTATTAAACCCTCCAAGATTATTTTCAATGCTCCATCTTGTTCAATGTGAATGGATATTTTTTCTGCATCGATCTGTCTTTCTAGGAAAAAAAATCTGTCAACTTACAAGGCCCATTTGTTTCTGCAGGTTGCTGACAAGAAAGGAAAAAGAAATAGCGGTTGTTTCACATAGTGGTTTTCTAATACACACTTTGGGCCTCTTTGGGAAGGACTGCCATCCCTTTGTTAGAAAAGAGATCCACACAGCGTAAGTTGATGTACTTTGAAGAAGCTTTAATTCTGGCGACAGAAATAGAAGACTAAAGTGTGAGAAACATGAATATGGGCCAAAGTAATTAGATTTGTAATTGGTATGGACTCAGCAAGCCCTTCGACTTGAGTTGACTCAGACTTGATCACAGTATGCGGATTTGACTTGGAAAGTTTTTAAAATACCTAAATAAATAAAACTTAATTAAAAGAGCATACAATTTTGCTGATTTCTATTGCATGTAAGGGTGGAAATAGGCAAAAATCACATTGAGATGCATAAAACATGGGGTGGAGGGGTGTTTTGGGTTCGCTAATCAGGGAATATTATACCCATGGGTTTAAAATTCTAAAAAATGAAAGCAATATATTGCCTGTTATACAAGGGCCAAGAGGTATTTTTAATATATTAAAAACACAGGTATTGGGGGGTTTTAGAAATAGCTATCAAGGGGCCAGGGAAGGGTAGTGGGTGTGTTTGAATAGGTGGATTCTGACTGGACTAGTCTGCACTTCTCCCATATCGACCTAATGCATGTATCCTCCCATCAATCTAGGATCGGTCGAAATCAAGGATTTGACCAAGACATGAAAAAGCTTCTTGGTGAAAAGACTTTGTAATGAATCCCCATTTGGTAGAAACAACTAAAGGGTCATAAGAATCTGTGCTTGTAACATCTAGAAATGATTCTTCCTCACCTGGTAATGAGTGTGATTTAGATGCTAATATACTGATGCCTCAATAGCCAACCTCTATGTTACTAGTCTCTTTGCTTGGTTTCTCCTTTGGGAAAGAGGAAAGGAGGCGTGATTGGGGTAACTTGGACCCCTTTGACCTCATTGGATGATGCAAAGAAATTAGTGTTGTTAGAATCTCCTTTAATCTCCAATAAATTTGTTGATTAAACTCAAGGAAGAAAAAAAGGTAGTCCATCAGTTTGCATAATCCTCATGTAGGGCTTATAAGAGTTGTTTCAAGTAATATTGGGAGTAGAAACAAAAATGGGTGTTAAAAACGCCACGAAAAAAATGGATACCTAGGATATTCGTTGAAAATATTTTTTATTTATTTTTAAATTGGTACAATATATTGGGAGGCAGGTTCAAGAAAAGGAGTTTGGGAGGTATTCTTTAATATCTTGTGAAATTAGGGGCATTCTTCAATATCACATGAATGCACGTGTTATGTCATATGTTCGTTGAGTAAGATAATATAAGAAATTTTATTAATGTCTAACGAATGACCACGAAGGTAGGTCAATGGGACTAAATGATATATCTAGTGTGAATACAATGTGGGAGTGCGAAGGCAGCTCCTAGAAAATTCTGAAAGCAAAAATAAAATGCTGAAAGCTCCGAGAAACTCTTTTGATAGACATAATGGGAAACTCCAATTCGAACAAGTACAAAAATATGTAGACCCCCTTGTCAATATGCATTCCAATGGGTAGACAACATTCAAAATTGGACTCATTGAAATCAGCTTGAAATTAGCTCCAAATCTGCTTCAACAACATGCAGGGTTTACTCACCAAATCAGCCCCAAACTCTTCACTTGCAAGGAATCACTGATAAATGGAGTGAGGCTTTTAAAGTGGTAAGATAAGGATAGGTTTTTTGTCTTTTTAGAGTTTTAAAAATCATATTTCTCTCTTTCAAAATGGGGCCCACTTTAGCCACTTTTAAATTCATTACATTGACTCAGTTGAATTAGCAAGTTGGGGTTTAACTTGATGGGGTCAGACCATAACTTAACTGAATCAGTGTGAATCAACTGCTGACTTGGATTCTACTTAGTCAGCAGCTCAGGTCATTTTCTCACTGACCTGAGTCATGCTGTGTCAAAATTAGTACGGGCACAAGAAAAGTTGGCTTCAAGTGTTTTGAATTCTTTAAGTTGAAATTGCTATTCCAGTCTAGTAACATATGGATTTTGGAGCCCTATGTATATTTTTGAAACAACATTCATTTTAAAACAATGCAAATAAAGGGAGTGCTAGTGGGTACTTCTGTTCAAACTTCAAATAGAAAGGGGTTGAAACACTGTAATCCATCATTCCATGCAATCTAGGGCAAATAAAACCTTATGCATTTCTTTATTATCCAAAGGGCTTCCATATCCCTTTGGCACATGAACCGCACACCGACAAGCATAGACAGCTATTGCAATTTGCCACTCCTATCTTAAAAAAATTGTCCATCAGTTTTCTCAAGCTTGCCACTCATTTAAAAAAAATTGTCCTATACTTTTCTCAAGCTCCACTGAATTAAGCATGTGAATAATTCTTGTTGATGAATAGGTTCAAAGAGTTAAAAAAATATTAGGGTAATCTTGTATCATTTTTATGTTAATACACGTTAAAAAATCATGAAGAGAGATGACAAAGAATTCCACCACAACTGAGTTGGTGTGAGCTGACCTGTCACTCCTTAACTATAACGAGTAAAACACATATAAATGGATTATTAAAAGAAACACTTCAGACAGGTTTTAAGGTTTGATTTGAGAGATCAAGTGGATTGTGGTCAATTGGTAAATTCATATGTGGTTTCATTATGGAGACCCAATTTCAAAACCTAAAAAAGGTCTGATAATGCAACAAAACTTTGATAATGCTGATAGGTGTAAAGTTACCTCTTTGTCAACAAAATGGGTTTATCTATCAACATAAAAGGTTTGATTTGAGAGTCTTGTTGCCGACTAAGTCATACTTAGTTGGACTTCAAGTGAGCCGACAAGGTTTGAACTAGGATACTTGTTCATTATCAGAGTTCAGGAGTCCATCAGGCCTTCTTGGCCCTTTTATTTTTTGTACCGCATATTCATACTCCGTTGGAGGAATTGTAATAAATGTGCTAGCATGAGAGTTGTATGTAAAAGACTTGGCTTCCCAGGACTTAGACATCAATCCAACCAATTTAGAGTGTCTTTTCCCTTATTAATTATTGATTGTTGAACAAATGGCTAATAATTTTCGAGTTTTTCACTCATACCTCCAAAGTTGGGGTAATCGTCTTGGTGGTTAGGCCTTAGGGGGTTATCAGAGTCTAAGTGTCAATGTATATGAGCATGCTAGGCGTCAATATTGAGTCGTATGGACATGTGTTAGGTCCGCCTAAGATTTTTTTTAATTCTGAGAAATATAAAATTTCCCGTAAAATTAGGCCATTTCTTAATGGTTTAAATGGGAAATTTGTAAATGTAATAAAGGTATGATCCGCAGGAAGAATTTGGCGTGGGGATGCTCATTTTCACACTCAGAGAGTCCTCTTTACTCAAAGCTCACTTTTTCCTATGTTTCGAGCGACTAAATCATCACATAAAGCCATTTTTTGCTAAAGGGGCAGCAAAACATCAGAAAAATGCCAAAAATGCGACAAATTGACAAGGGGACAAGTCGAATAAATTCAAAGAAACATGTTTGAGTGAGGTGGCAATCTACTTTCTCATTATGGGAGACTTCAGTCAAGGTTAAAGGCGACATATTTCATTAAGATTTGGAGTCTAACGAATCACTACGAGTTGGTGAGTGCTCCTTCCCTTCATGGTTAATGACTTGGCACATGTGGCATGTGTTGGATGGATTGGTGGCACACCTCTTGAGAGGTGGCGCCGACCTCTCCACTTCAACTAAGGTTTAACCCCTGCTGTCCGCCGAATGCACACCGTCAGTAGAAATCTTTTGCATTGCTGTTTCCCTAAGCGGGAAAGGTGTGGCCTTGGGGGCAAGCAAAGAGCCAAGTGTTGTCACCTGATCCTAGCTCCTCCGTTTAAGCTATCTCCTAACGAAGCCAAGGGGGGTCGTCCCTAAAAAGGTTGTCTAAGGATTTTTGTTTTAAAGTGTTCTTAGATGAATGGTGAGAATTAGTGTTGTTTAGGAGTTTTGATATACACAAAAAATACCAATTATGCAATCCACGTTGCTATTTGCAAAACATGATAAGAATAATTAAAGCATCCACGCACGAAATAACTTAAACAAATGGACAAATGGTCCAAACCAGATGATACAAGAATAAACAGACCAGTGCCTAAAATGGAGTCAGGATGCTGAAAATGTAAGTCTCTGATGTTTGTGAGATCATTTTGCAAATGTACTTGGTCGAATTTTAGTGTACGTTTTATGAATGATCTTGTTAATTAGGCGAGGAGAATTACCGAAAATATTCCAAGTGTCCTCGTTTGAAGACATGTTGGATAATCCGGTTTGCAGTCAGGCGTTCGATAACTTTCCAACTACTGCGAAACAAGGAGAGCAACTCGGTGTCCACAGTAAAGATTTTCCCACTTAGAATATTGCGTTCAATGCGAGGTGGTAAATTTTCTTAAGTGTGAAATTGGAATTAAATCTATGAATTAAATAGCTACAGTGCTTCTGGGTATCCTGAACGAGTAGAGCATACACACTGTAAAATGGTAAATTCCAATTTTAGGAGATGATGAGTTGCAAATTTTATTAACAAACCAAGCTCTCTGACAGAGAGTGCTCTTGATCCACCTTATGGTGAGATTCAAGAGTTTTATCTAATCTATGATGCGAATGCAATGCAAGTGCTCTCCGATAGAGAGTGCTCTTGACTTGTCTTATGACAGGTTCAAGAGTTTTTGGGTTCTTTTAAAGATAATTAATGAAAGAGCAAGAAACATGATGAAGTGAATGGCATGCATATAATGAAATTGAATCTAGCAATTAGTAGGAATTAAAACTAAGTCTAAAAGAAATCTAAACTAAGAAATGAAAAGACAAGACACTCTTCCCCAAATAGGGGAAGTAGAAAAAAGTGTGGGAGGCTTAACCCCACTAGTCCTCTTTATTAATGATTACAAGCATAGGGATTTTAACCCTTGTAGAGAAAGCAAGAAAGAAAACTAAATAGATAAGCCTTAAAGGTTTTTACAAGGATGTGTTGTTCGCCTATTGCACACCAGCAGCAGAAACTTTCCGAAAGCTGTCTCCTCACTTAGAAAAGTGGGAGAGGTGTGACCTTGGGGGCAAGCACAGAGCTAGGTACTGTCACCTACTCCTAGCTCCTTCGTTTACGCTAACTCCTAATGAAGCCAAGAGGGGTAGTCCCTACAAAAGAGTTTCTATGGCTCTTAATTTGTTAAAGTGTTTTAATGGTTACGGATGTGGATGGGTGTTGTTTAGGAGTTATTGTAATTAAGTGTGTTTGTTTATTATGAGTTTGACACATAAAACAAAGCAATCCACGTTGCTAGCAAGAGATTAAAAGATAAGCAATAATTCAAGACTTTATAAATGTGCATTCACAGATAGAAATTAAAGAGGCCAAAGACAATTGATCAAAATAAAATAATTATGCAAATTAAAAAGGACCAGTGCCTTATGGAGTCGAGATACTGAAACGCACAAAGAATTAAATAACAAGTCTAGAAATCAAACTAATGAATATTACGTTGTGCGAGTGCTCTTGGTAGATTTTAAGAATTTTAAGTGCTCTTGATTAGGGTGTCAACGAAAGTTTGTCAAAAAGCCGGGAGAATATTCCAAGTTCACTTCGTTGAAGACATGTTGGGCCCGCCCAGTATCCCAGGTTGGTATCGCAGAGATTGACCAGCTAGCTGAGAAGCTTAGACAGCGGGGGTTCCAACGCCTCTACTAAGAAGTACTTTAGAAAATTCCCTACAACGCCGGTGCATTGGTTACGGGTTTTAAATTTTATTAAGTTTTTTTTGCAAGACTAGAAATCCAGTGCCGTTTCTGGGTACTCCGATTTTGAGGTCGGTCAGAGCATACTCCGGCAAGGAGAAAACGAAGTTAATTAATTAAGGGGTGTGCGTTGCAAATTTTATTCAATTAATTGATTAAGACTCTCCGACATAGAGCGCTC
This sequence comes from Pseudotsuga menziesii, assembly GCA_001517045.1. NCBI lineage: Eukaryota > Viridiplantae > Streptophyta > Pinopsida > Pinales > Pinaceae > Pseudotsuga > Pseudotsuga menziesii. The sequence goes on along the minus strand of LPNX010266454.1, from coordinate 120,935 downwards.
TTGACCCTGTCTTATGACAGTGGTTCAAGAGACTTAGCTAATTTAAGATGCCTAATGCAAGGGTATGCAGTTCTAAGTATGCTCTTCGATAGAGAGTGCTCTTGACTTGTGTTACTGCAAGTTCAAGAGACTTAATTAATTCGTTAAGCCTAAAGGAAACATAAACATAAAGATCTAAACCACCCAAGAGTCTCTTTCAGGATTTTTAGGGCCCTAATCGGGAAAGCAAGGGGGTAAGCAAAACTCTATCAAAAGTAAAGAAGCAATGCATTAACCAAGTAAATAATTAGAGAGACATTTTACTTCATTTTTCATGGATTGATAAACTTAATCAGCAATTAATCAAACAAATTTTTCCTTTTCTGATAACTTTTAAGCAAGCAAAAATGAAACCAAGCCTAATCTAGCATGAGAACAGATTGCATAAGAGGAAACTAGCAAGAATATACTAATGAAATCAAATCTAACTAAGCTTTTTAACAAATTGAAACTAATTACCCTATTCTACTTTCACCATTTATTTATCTTGCAGGTATAAAGCAAATTGAAAGAAAATGAAATATGGACAATGGCGATACAGGCTTCCCCCAAATGGGGGAAGTGGGGTGTGGGAGCCTTAATCCCACTTGCTCTTTTAATTAGTTCTTTACAATGCCTTTCTTTTGATGCTTTCTCGCTTCTTTTCTTATCTTTGGAAGGCTTCCAGATTGAGCTGAGAAAGGGAAATGAAGAAAGGGGGATAATGAGTCTTTTTTAAGCCTTGAATCTTCGATTTTTCGCCAGCACTTCCGCTGTACCTGTAACAAAAATAAAAAATCAGCAAGTTAACAATACTAAAAAGTGATGGGAAAGACAATGCAAAAAAAAAAATTTGGAAAATTTTTTTGTACTTCAAAAATTTTTGGAAATTTTGCATGGAAAGTACAAACTTCTTCCTAGATCTAACGAATAATACTAGATCTAAAAAATCCTAAAGAAGACAGATCTAAATATAAGCAATGAAAGAGTGGATCTACTTCTTAAGCAATGCAAAATAAGAAAAAGGAAAGGGTAAAGAAGAAGGGATTCTTGTGGATGGAACACAAGAGTGGAAGAGAAGTTTCCAGCTTTCTTTTGTAAGAGAAGAACACGATTTGTGTAGGTCCTACAATTACAAAGTGTTAAAACAAAAAGGTTGCTTGAAGCTTGGGCTAGATGTAGCTCAACTCACACCCTTCTTCAACCTGTGAAACCTAATAACACCAAAACTCAAACACAAAGTGAGATAAAATAGTATGAAAGCATGCTAAGAGAATTAAATTAGGATCAACACTACGTATTACTGACTACTCATGTTCATCAAGATTCTAATTTACTTTGCATAAATAATCAACTTGAAATTTCAAATGATTACCCTACTGTGTTAACAATGGCCCTCTTGAGCTTTAACAAAACAAAATTTGATCTCATTCAAAGTATTTAAAAGCAAAGGGTTAGAAGCAATGTCATCTCAACCATGAAATGTATACCACATGCAAAGAGCCCATGGACCTCCAAAGTCGAAATTCTTTATTAAAAATTCAAAGCAAAGCCTGATACAATTTCTACAAAGTAACTCTGCCACAAAAGTTCCACCCTAATAGAGCTCAAAGAGCCTCTATTTATACAAAGAGAGAAGGCTAAAACCCTAAAACCAAACTAAGAGTAACACCGGAGTAATTGAATGAGCTCGGCATAATCATTTGGAGTTGAACTGAGCTGCAACTAAAATGTAACTAAGTGCTGGAGTAATGAGGGGGGGTGAGGTGGCTCATCCTCCTTCGTAATGATCACCCAACCAATAGATAACCCACACTTCAACCAAAAACAGATTTGACCAAAGAGGGCAAATTTCTGACTGATAGTTCAACTGCTACACTCCGATACTTGATTTGAAACTGACTGATATTGATTGGAATCATCATAAATGCTCCGTGCCATGCCATTTAGCCTTTTATTTTATTCAATTTGGTTAATTTTGGAGAGTTTTTATTTTCTCCAAAATATTCATTTTTAATATTTTAATTAATAATATCTCCGTAAATGACTTTTTTGAGAAATTATTGATTATGAGGCCGAATGAACTTTTGAAACTTGGAGATAGCTGGCCGGCTGATCATGAATGATTTTTGGCTTAAGGTTAGAGCCTTCAATCACTGAATTCGGGTTCCGGATGACTAACTTATTACAAATTGAATTTTTCCATGTAAATTATGGAAAAATTTATTTAAAAACTTAGGGAAAATTAAAAAATTAAAAAATAAAAAATTTTGACGCGTCCGGTAAAATTTTTTCAGAAATTTTTTTGATGGTCCTATTGGCTTAGGACATGACCATGCTCTATTCTAATAATGCCTAGTAGGTTTATATACACATAGTTGGGCTCTAATAACCCCCCAAGGCCCAGAATTCAAAATCGGGCATTCCAGCTTTGGAGGAAGCGGGAGAAAACCTCATCAATTATACTCGGCTATAGGCAAAGCATAATTGTCAAGGGAAAAAAACTCCCTGGAATACCTTAGTTGAAATTCTACGTCTTAGGAGACCGAACCACTGAAAACACCCTACTAGCACATTTTATTACAAACCCCGCAGGGGCATGGTCATAATTATTCAAACAAAAAACTGACTAGCCAAAATAGGCTAGACACAAAGGCGGATCATCTGATACACTGGAATCAAACATTTACCATGTTTGTCAACTGGTGGCTCCTCAGCTAATCCATCTAAGTGCAAAATTAGTGGATAATAGGATGCAAGCTATGCTTGATGCTTTTCTTCTTGGGTTTTTGCAATTTCTATAATCTTTGAGTCTTTCCTGGTTTGTTTTTCCTCTTCGATATCTGCACAAAACAAACAAGTTCTCAAGCAGCCATTATTGTTAGACAAAAAGAAACTAATCTAAGTGCAAAAATAACTCTTTTTTAATGCAAAAACTTAGTGTTTTTTGAAGCAAAACTAGGGGAAAAACATGTAAAGAAAAGAGTAAAATGGAAAGCTGAAAAGATGGAAAAACGGGGCAGCCAACAAAAATGTTAGATGGCTGCAACAAAAAGCAAAAGCAGGGCAGTCAAGTAGAAAGAAAGATGGCTGCAAATCAGAGAGGAAAAGAGGGTTGAAAAATGGCAAAAAAGGAGTTGGAAAAGTGCCCAAAAGGGCTGAAAATAGGTGTGAAAGAGGGCAGCCAACTAAGAGGAAAGTTGGCTGTAAAATTTTGGTAAATATGACAGCTAACAAAAGGCATGTATGGCTGCAAATAAAAGGAGAAAAAGGGTAGCGAAGAGTGGAGAAAAAGAGAGCAAAAAAGGAAGGAAAAACAGGGTAAAAACCAGTAAAACAAATAGGTAAAAAGAGGAGTAAAAAGACAAAAAAGTGAAGGCAAAAGAAGCAAACAAAAAAGGGGGAAAGAATAGATGGATAAGAGGGCAAAGAAAGAGAAGAAGAAGAAGGATGCGGGGATCTTACAACCAAAGGAAAATGTTTTTAAAGTTTGATTAATAGAGGTAAGGAAGAGCCCCTTTTAGCCGTATGTTTTTTGATGCCGGATTTAAATGCTTTGAAGAATCTGCATGGTGAAAGTATGAAGTTAAAAAACCCTTGATGAGAAACCGGTTCAACTTCAACCCCTCCTCTCCTAGCGATTCTTGAAACCAAGACAACTCAATACAAATAAAGTGATCAAGTGCTAGGGTGTAATAATCAAAATAGATAATGAAAGGCACTGGTATAACTGACTACTTCTTGCTCGCTTCAAATATATAATGAAAATTGCATAGATAATCAAATTAAAACTTTAAATGACTACCCTACCGTGCTAGATTTATAGCCTTCATGAGCTAACAATGATCAACATTAATTAAAATAAAGAGAGGGTTGAGAAACAATATCACCTTACAAGGTGAAAACCACATGCAAATAGCCCACACATAGACCTCCAAAGTCACTTTATTCCGTTATCAAATCTCGGTTACAATCTTGACAGAGTTCTCTTGCAATTTCTCCATATGCAAATGGGAAGAAGAGACTCTTATTTATATAAAATGAAAAGAAAGATAGGGCTTAAAACCCTAAATCCAGACTAAGAGTAACACCGGAGTGAATCTCTTGATTGACTAAGCTCGGCATGATGGTTTGGAGTTGAACTGAGTTGCAACTGAGTGTTGGAGTAATGAGGGGGGGTGAGGTGGCCTCATCCCTCCTTGGTTTTATCACCAATCCATTAAAAACGTACCAAAAAGGAAAAACGTCCATGCATGGAGAGAGGGACAAATCCCAAGGTGAAGTTAACTGTAGCGCTCCGATACTGACTCAAATCAGTCCAGACTTGATTCGAATCATCCCAGATGCTTTTTGTCGAGCTAATTAGCTCTTTATTTTATTCAATTTGGCATTTTTTTGGAGATATTTTGATTTTCTCCAATTTATTTAATTTTATTATTTTAATTAATATTTCTCATTTTTAGGGTTTTTTGAGAAAATATTAATTTTAAAGCCAAATAATGGTCCGAAACTTAGGATAAGTGTGTCTAGGGGTTAAATGAGTGTTTTGGCTTAGAAAATAAGTGTTCATTTGCCAAAAACACCCCCGGACCACTTAATTATTACAAATTGAAAATTTTCAATTAAACCATGGTCAAAATGGTTTAATTAATTGAAAAATTTAATTAGTTCTCTATAGTCAAAATATAAAATTAAAAAACTCAACGCCGCTAGTAAACATTTTTTTGACAAATTTTTAAAGCACCCTTGGGCTTAGGATTTGTCCATAGAACATACCAATAGTGTCTAGTAGGTTCATATTTACTAGTTGAACTCTAATAACCCCCCAAGGCCCAAATTTCAAAATCGAGCATTCCAACTTTCGAGGAAACGGTAGAAAAACTCATCGATTAGACTCGGCTATAGGCAAAGCATAATCGACAAGGGAAAAAACTCCCTGGAATACCTTAGTTGAAATCTACGTCTTAGGGGACTGAGCCACTCAAAACCCCTACTAGCACACTATTACAAAAACCCCATGGGGCATGGTCATTTCAGCATAAAAATAAAAATGACTAGCCAAAATTGGCTAGGCAAACATTCTGAACTTCTGCTGCACTGAATATGAACATTGTCCATGTTCATCAAATGGCGGCTCAACAGGAGGTTCAACTATGGTACAAAATATTTGGTAACAACCCCAAAGCGTTCCTCAATCATCTCAAGGAACTCGACTTCACTCTCACACTTGGCAACACGACACTCTTGGCTAATTTCGCCCTCTTGGGTTGTTTCATGCTATAAATAAAGCATTGCTCTTCCTCTTTAGAGTTAGTTAGAGTTTGAAGAGAGCTGGATTGCCATTGTAATACTATGATATTGTTTTTCATTGTTGGAATAAAAAAGCTTTGGAGGCTAAATTATTTAGTGCTACCATGTGTGGATGAGAATTGTCATGCTGCTAATGAGGTAGTCTAGCTTGTTTCAATTTTTGCTTTCTCTTTTCATAGATCTGGCCTTGAAGGATTTCAACAAACCAATAGGAATAGAGGTTTGCAAGTAAGATTACTTGTTTCTATTTTATTATGTGTGTTTAAATATCTAAAAAATTACATGTTTAATAAGATTATTTGCATGTTATTTTTATCTTTTCACATATGTATATCTAGATCTCATGAGGTGTTTTGCAAGATTGTGATATAGTTTTCAGGTGACCAAGCTTGGAGAAGGATTGGATCTAGTTTGATTCCACTGCATTTTCAACAAATTCCAAGACATAGTCCCTCGACACTCCACAAAAAGGCCTTTGGGTTGATCTTTCTGGCAACAAGTTTTGCTCTACTTCTCTTCCTCTCATTTAAATCAAATACTTCTTGGTTACCGATCTATCTTATAATCTCAAGATCTCATTTTTAAAAGTTAATTTCATTCATAGATCTAGATTATAAGATAATTTTGCTTAGATCGAAAGAGCTTTTCAAAGTTTTATTCATTTTAAGTTTGGATCTAGCTTAGGAAGTTACTCTTTTGCAAGTCTTTCTTAAAGTAGATTTTAAGCTTGCTAAATCAAGTAATTTCTTTGGTTTTAAAGTTTAAATCCAGCTTTTAAGTGCATCATATTGGCTGCCCCAAAATCAAGCCAAGATCCCAAGGAAAGCTTGTTTTCTTTCGTTATTTTATGCTTTTTTTAATCATAAATTTGACTTAGATATTGGTGATGTAATCGGAGAAACCACAGTACCGACAGAAATTTAGCAACAGAGACTTAGATATTTTTAGAATATTTTCGTGGATGTTCAAAGACACTCTTAAAGTGTTTTTGAGCATCTTTTAGGATTGCTACCTTGCTGTTTTTGCAGGTTTGGCGATAAAAGAGACAGAAGCTTTGGCTGTTTTTCGAAGATTTGAGCCATTCAAAGCTTCCCGGAGCTCCCTTTCTTGCTTGTAGTGAAATTCGTAGTCCTTTTTTTAACCGACTTGTAAGCCTTTGGATCCCAGATAACAAGGACCAAAGTGCATTCTCATCTTTAATGTTGTAACCTCATAATAAAAGGTTTGAGTTGGCTCCTAAGAGCCCACTCCCCATCCCCCCTGCGGGGATTTGCGTCGATGTACTTTTTAATGAGATCGACCTTCTTAGTTTTTCTCTAGTTTGCTTTGGCTAAAATTAAATTAATTAGTTTAAAATTAACGGTCATGGTCCATTCCAATTGTTGTGCCATTGACTCACTCAGTGTGTAGGAACACTTTTATAATTTTCTTTTGCAAAACCGTATACTTTGAAGTGCACTTTATTTTACAATATATTTTGCTTACAAAGTAAACGAATACTTACCCAGTACTTCTATAGTGTAGTAATTAAATGATCTTTATTTTTTCAGTTTTCTTTTCATTTTAAAATAAACCCCCTTGCTATCCCAAGTATGGTTCACGGACAAGGGCTTGCCTGAGTATTGGACCTGGAAAGAGATTCTTGGGTTTTCTTTTCTAACTAAGAAAACATTGTTTTAAAATCCTTAAAATCAACATGGCTCATTCCCTGTTGTGCTCTGGATCTCTACGGCTTTGACTGACCTATTGATCATATCTAGAAAAGGATTGAGTGACTAGCTTAATTAGATCTACACTCTAAATTAACATCCACACAAGGAAAATCCAGCGTTGCATTTTGCTTCGTGTGGGAAAATTGTACAAAGGAAGTGGGAACAACTGAAAAGTGATCGCGGGGCCTTGTCAAGCTACATCCTTGTTGGTGTAGTGTTGGACATCCCCCGTGATTCCATTCAACCCACATTTTCTCATGTGCTACCACACTTAGTGAGTCTAGACATATTCCTTGTTCCTTCCTGGTATATTTGGAATCCCCTCCCTCTTAATCCACTCATTAATTCATAAATCTAAAACTAACCAAGAGCACTTGCAACACATTTTCAGCATTGCAACAACACTACAATCTTGTGACTCCATTTCAACACAGGTCTTTTACTTGTATCGCACAATCTTTTGCTTTAAGTTCATTTACTTATCTGCTGCTGTAAAAGGCGACAACATTTTCTGGTGCCGTTGTCAAGGATAATTTTTTTATTCTTGGAGTATGACTTAACCTTTCTTTTTGTATAAAAAAGATAAAAAGATAAAAATTTGATAGATCTTGTCTAAAAGGTAAATTAAACTTGATCCATCCGGCGACTCCACTGTCTAATAACCCTTCAAGGTATTTTGCCAAAAGAAACTTTGAAGGTTTAATCAATCTCATTCCTAAGCCTAAAAGGGATTATAGAAGGAGATTGAATAGACAAACTTCTCATAGAATCCTTGAAGCATTAGGGTCCTAGTCCCTCTCAGATATCCATAACTTATTTGAACAGAGTCATATTTATCAATTTAAAGAAATGGCTGTTTTTTTCAAACCCCTTGACTTCACCCAGATAGTAGGTGCTCCTCATGCCATCCCTAATGATGCTATCAAGAAGTTTCCTACCTTTCAAGGGAACAATTTTGTCACAACCAAGTCTCATCTATAGAAGTTTTCAAGGTTGTTGGTTAGTTTAAGTTATTGCAATGAAGTTGCTCATGACCATGATGATGTTAAGATGAAGTTATTTGCTTTATCTTTGGAGGATGATGCAACAGATTAGTATTTGGACTTAAGTGATAACTCTTATAAAACTCTTGAGGAATTCCATATGGCTTTAAAGAAAAATGGGTAGAGAAGAAAGAACCAAGACATTAACTAGCAACTCTCCACAACATTAAAAAAATGGAAAATGAGACTGTTGTCCGCCGAATGCACACCGGCAACAGAAATCTAATAAAAGTTGTCTCCTCACTTGAGAAAGTGGGAGAGGTGTGGCCTTGGGGGCAAGCACAGAGCCAGGTACTGTCACCTACTCTTAGCACCTTCGTTTAGGCTAACTCCTAATGAAACCAAGGGGGGTAGTCCCTAACAAAGAGTTTCTATGGCTCAATGTTTTAAATGTTTTTTGGTTGTTGCAGATGCAGATGGGTGTTGTTTAGGAGTTTTTTGATGGGAAGATCACAGTTTTAACTTTTAGAAAATTACAAAGACATGCTTGCGACATTTAAATAAAACACAACACTGATTGAATTAAACAAAAGCATCCATAATGATAAGATATTGAACAATACACTTGAGATATGAAAATAAAATAATAACAGACCAGTGTCTTATCCAATGGATATGGAGTCACAAATTGTAGTGTTGGGATGCTTGATACAAGAGTTCAATGTTTGTGCGCTCGTTTTGCAAATGCTCTTTGTAAATTTTATCAAGTTTTAGTGATCTTGGATTATTATGGCTGAGAGAACAAGGTATCAAAGTCCAACCGGAAAAGTATTCTAAGTTGTTCCATTCGAGACTTGTCGGCCTGTCCAGTATCCCGGGCTAGGTGTTCGGAGAAATTAACCAGCAAGCCGGGAAACTTAGACAATGGGGGGTTCCGACGCCCTTACAGAGAACAACTCGAATTCTTTTGACAACGCCAATGCGTTGGTTGTGGGGATAAAGATTTTATTATGTTATCACTTGCAAGTTTAACAAATCCGATCACCGTTCTGAGTACGAGTCCAACTTTTCAGGGTCGACAGAGCATACTAGGTGAGGGATAGCAACGAAGTAAATTTTAAGTGGGGAAATGTGAGTTGGAATGATTTTATTATTATGAGCACACAGTTCAACTCTTCGACAGAGAGTGCTCTTGACCTTGTCTTATGACAGAAGTTCAAGAGACTTTAATTAATCTATATGCTTGATGCAAGGATAATGCAGTGGGAATGCTCTCTGACAGAGAGTGCTCTTGACTTGGGTTATTGCAAGTTCAAGAGACTTTGGTTCTTTTTATAAGACAATCAGCTTGCAAATTGAAACCACATGATAGCTCAACAAATTGTAAAACAACGAAACAATGACATAGCAAAATGAAACTAAGCTACTAGCAGAAATAAACTAAGCTAAGAAGAAGCAAACCACTCAAAGGACAATGCAAGACTTCCCCAAATGGGGGAAGTCGGGTGTGGGGGATTAAAGACCCCACTCATGAAACTTTTATTAAATTGTTACAATCTTTTGGATTTTCAACCTTTGAAAAAAAAACTTGAAAAGTTAAAATAGAAGAAGCCTTAATGGCTTTTACAAAAGGAGAGTGATGGTTCACAACTTCTTCTTGGTTTCCCCTTCAAGTTTTCTTGCTTCTTGTCCTTTATAGATTTCTTCTTTGATCACCTAAGGCACAACAAAGCTCATAGACCTGTTATTGTCAATCAAATCAAAGAAATAAATTGGAACTAGCTAACCTAATGCAAGTTCTAGACTTTGAAAATTGAGATCTACATGCAAGGGAGCAAACTAGTCTATATGCCAAATCAACTTCTAGATGCAAGTTTTGAACTTCCAATTTTTTCTTTAATCTTTTTTTCGAAAATGAAACTAAATGCAAAAAATTACATGCAAAGTGGGAAAGAAGAGATGGTATAATGGAGCAAAAAGGGAGCAAGAAGGCGGCTGGAATGAATGAGGAAAAGAGGAAAAAAAGGGGGAGCGAACAACAGTAAAGAATGCTGCAAAAAAGTGAAGGAAGAGGCTGAAAACAATGACGAAAGATGGCAGCCAACAAAAAAGATAGTTGGCTGCAACAAAAGTGAAAAATAGGGCAGCGAAAAAGGTGAAAAGAGAGGCAAACAAACAATAAAAATGGGGCAGCGAATAGTAAGGAAGAGGACTGAAAAACGGGACAACGAACAAAGAAGAGGAGGACAAGCCAAACAAGGAAAGAAAGAAGAGGCTAGCAAGCAAGAAATTGAGAAGATCAAGGAGCAAACAAGAGAACTGGAAGAGAGAAGTTCGTAGATCCAGGTAACCAAATGTGTTTTTTGAAACTTTGTTGATGGAGTGAAGGAGAAGCTTTGACAGCTATGTCTCTTTCTTGGATTGGGAAGTGCTTAGAAAGACCTACAAGATGAAGGAGTTAGATGGAAAAAACCACTGGTTCATGAAGAAGATCTTGATGTCAAGCTTGTTCTTCACCCCTAATGATCCTTGCAAAACCCTTACAAACAATATCAAATCCGAACAAAATACTCATAGACTAGATTGTTAGCTCTTTTAGAGTATATAATGAAGAATGATTTAATAATTGAAAAAGCAAGGTGAGAGAGATATCACCAAAGACAATGTGAATCCACAACTCCAATGACTCGTGCACGGACCTCCAAAGTCACAACTTTATTCCAACTTCAAACAAATATTACAATAATTTTGGCAGAGTGTTCATGTCCAAAATCTCCATCTAGAAGAGAGTGCAAAGCACCTCTCTTTATACAAAAACTAGCAACCTAAAATCTAACAGACTCGGCATGCAAGGAGAGCCAATAGCATCAAATCGAATTCCAATCAAATCCCTGCTAACTCAGCTTGGAGTGCACACTCCAACAACTCGAGCTTGAATTAAAATCGATGGGGAGGTGGCCTCCACCTTGGCAAGGCACCCCCCATCCCTCCTTTGGAAACATCAACTGTCAAATATAGAGTGGCCAAGTGTATCCACGATTCACCAAAAAGAGGTCTGCGTGAGCTTTGAAGGAGATACGACTGAGCTGAAGTGACAACAAACTAGCGATTGGAGATCAAGCTTGGAGCTGTAATTTGCCAAACACTGAGTTGATGGGAGCTGAGCCATGTGGTGGCCATAAATCAAGGAAATTGCCCAACTCCAAATCAGCATGAATCATCCTTGACTTATGTAATCCGGTGGTGATTGCCAGCGTGAACTCCATGCTTTAGACTATAGCTCACGTCCATGATTTTAGGAGAGACTTGCCCCTTTCCCTTCCACATCATCTTCACGTGAGCTTTATTTCATTTCCACGTGAAAGGGTTGACGTCACCACTACATGACAGCTCGAGCTCCAACCTTCACACATTCCTCTTTTGCATTAATTCTTAGGCAAGGGAAAACATATCGTATGCTATGGTCTTACTTTATAGTTTATTAAGTGGAAGGGCCGACCTCATACCAGCGTGAGCTCTACTCACATCCCATTGCATGTATGCAAAAACCAACAAGCGTGAGTCCCATGCTTTATGCTCATGATTTCCCTTTTCATGAAATAATTCCAACTTTGATTTTAAACCAAAGTTTTAATGCCATGCAACTTGAATAGGGTTGTTAGTTACTTGGACCCACATGCCATGTCACCCTTTCACTAATAAAATATTAATTTTTGACTTTTCAACCATTTGACTTTTGGTGCATTTTCTCCAAAATTAGCAATTAAATGCCACTTTGGTGCTCAGTTAGCCAAATGATGACTTTCGGGATGCTTCTGCTGGCGGAATGATGGTGAAAGTGACCCCTGGGGTGAAGACGCTGCTCAGGGCTTGAAAATGAGCCCAACCATGCCGAAAACGGACTCCGAATCACTCTTTTTTTACATTTTGAAATTTCTCATTTAAACCATTAAAAAATGGCTTAAAAAACGGAGAAAATTATTTTTTCTTGGAATCAGACGAAACTATAGGGGGACCTAATACATGTTCATATGACTCAGTCGGAATGCTTAGCATGACCAAAAACATTGACACGAAGGCTCTAATAACCTCCCAAGGTCGAAATATCAAGACAGCTACCCCAACTTTGGAGGAGCGAGTGAAAAACTCAAATTATTGGTCGTTTGTTCAACAACCAATAATAACCAAGGGAAAAAACACTCTGGGCTAGTCGGTTTGATGCCCAAGTCCGGGAAGCCGAGCCTTTTATAAAACTTTAAATGCTAGGGTATTTTTTACATTTTCCCCAAGAGGGTATGAACATGTATTTTACAAAAAATAAAAAGTTCAACCAAAAACTGGCTAACTTTGGAACACATTGAACTTCTGAACTTTGGAGATGAGCATTCATCATGCTCGATAACTGGCGGCTCAATAGGAAGTTCAACTATTGTACAAAATAGTTGGTAACATCGACAATGGAAGAATTCAATAAAAAGGTTAGGGACTTAATATCAAATCTACATAAGGACATTAAGCCCTCTGATGCTTCCATCCTCATCTACTACATTGAAACATTCACTGGAGATATAAGGTATTAGTTAAGAGATAAAGAACCTGCTAGTCTTAAGATTGCCCAGAAATTGGCCGAAAAGATTGAAAAGAATATGCAAGCATCAGGCAAGTCTAATATACCGAGATTTACAAGAGGTAGTTCTTCATATAATAAATAGTCGAAGGAAAAAGTTGTAGAATTAGAGAATAAAGAATCATCTGAGGATCCAATGAAGGAAATGTCTGAAATGAAGAAAACCTTGGCGACAAATCAGAACCAACAAATGGCCGATCATGCTGCACAACTGAATCATATTCAAAACAGGTTGATAATGATAGAAACAAATCAAGTGTCTCATGCACCAAGGAATTTTCAACATAAGCCTGATCAAATCTATCAGAAGAAAGCACCAACTCAAGAGCCTAGAATTCCAAATCAGTTAGATTCAGCTAACATGGCTGAAGATGCAATTCCCTATTGTAGGCCATGTGATCAGTTTCAGCAGGAGTTTACTTGTTATATTGCAAATCAGGTTATGGAACAAGGACTCCTTGAAACTAGTCGTCAAGATGCACCTTCAAGCAAGCCGTAGTTTGTGAATATGGTAAGCCAAACCTACCCTTTGTCTAATCAACATTGGCAACATGCTATAGGTTATAGTCAAGAAAATGATTTCATCACTCAAAATTATGGTGAAAATCCTACTAATGAGAAAGTCAAGGAGATGAGGGATACTAGATTCAAGAGGGCTACCTATCAGAGAAAGGAGAAGTCTACACCAACTAAAGCAAATCAATATAAGCCTAAGGTAACAAATCCTCCTATTGTGAATCCTCTTGTTGTTGTTGATTCGAAGCTTGATATGGGTGAATGGTTAAATAAAGTTAAAATATCAGCATATGCAACCGATATCCATCAAATTCCAAGTCAAAAGGATAAGTTGTTAAAAGCTTTAGAAGGCACTCAAGATAAAACCCATGATATTGCCAAAGTGAAAATTCCTCCAAGTAATAATGTTGTTTTTGAATATTTTCCTATTGTCCTTCATAGTGTTGATCCAAGGAAAGAAGATCACACGACCTTCTATGTCTCTCTTTTAGTGAATGATCTTCTTCTCCATAACTGTATGCTAAACTCAAGAGCCTCATTAAATGTGATTACAAGGAAAGTTACGGAGCAATTGAATTTTAGGATCACATGACCCTACCACAATGTTTATGCAATGGATGCAAGAGAAGTCGATGTGGTAGGGATAATCTTGAACCTTCAAGTGAAATTGTCTAAGTATCCTAATATCAACATGACAATGGATGTGTTAGTAGTTGATGTGCCCTATAATTGGGGGATGCTTCTGTCAAGAAAATGGGCTGCGACTTTAGGAGTGAACATCCAAATTGACTGGACATATGTCACTATACCTACATAAAAACACAAGGGTTATACTTCATAGGTAAAAGGAAAGGAAGCGTCATGTTGAAAAATCCAAAGAAGCCTTCAAATGAGTTTGTGCATAATACTGGCAACTTTGGAAATTATGCTATTTTGTCTAACTTCATGGCTCCCATTAAAGAAAGATTAAAGGATAAAAGTATAGATGAAGTTTGGAAAATGCTCCTCATGCCATCCCTAATGATGCTGTCAAGAAGTTGCCTATCTTTCAAGGGAACAATGTCGTCACAACCAAGTCTCATCTACATAAGTTTTCAAGGCTGTTGGTTAGTTTAAGTTATTATAATGAAGTTGCTCATGACCATGATGATGTTAAGATAAAGTTATTTGCTTTATCTTTGGAGGATGATGCAATAGATTAGAATTTGGACTTAAGTGATAACTCTTATAAAACTCTTGAGGAATTCCAAATGGCTTTAAAGAAAAATGGGGAGAGAAGAAAGAACCAAGACATCAGCTAGCAACTCTCGACAACATTAAAAAATTAGAAAATGAGACAATGGAAGAATTCAATAAAAAATTTAGCGACTTAATATCAAATCTACACAAGGACATTAAGCCCTCTGATGCTTCCATCCTCATCTACTACATTGAAACATTCACTGGAGATATAAGGTATTAATTAATGAATAAAGAACTTGCTAGTCTTAAGATTGTAAATTTTCCTTTAATATTCAACTAGCGCTAAACAATGCATTCAAAATATCTACTAATAACCACACATGAATCTCTTTTACAATATGCAGCGGAATATAAAACTGAGAAATAACTCACAACATCACAACACAATAATTACAGTTATTTTGGGTATGAAAATCCCCGGAAAAATCCAAGATGGGAAAACCGGTGCAACAGTCAGATATAGGTTTTATTATGAGAAAATATGGAACGTTACAATCACTGCAAATTCACCCAAACCTGGCAAATGCAGGTACTCGACAAAAACACTAGACGAACCTCCAGCTAAATCTCTGCACCCCCTTAAGAGAGTGTACGACGTCACATGTGTGGATCCATACGACCGTACGGGTGCTACACGTAATCCGTACGATCACGTTGGCAGCTGTACGAAATCCGTACAGAATGGTACGACCTTCCTCCTGTAGCTCTTCTTGTCGACTTGTGTGGGTTCTGTTTGCTCAGTGCCCCTGTTCCTCGATCCTTCGTCTTCCCAGCTAAATCCTCTGTCTGACTTTTCTCCTCCTGTCTGTATCATGTCTCTGTCGGATTACAAGTGTGTGTGTCCTCTCAACCAATTGACCTCTCTTATATAACTTTAGGTAAAGCGTAAAACCTAATTTCACTTTCACTTAAAGTCAATAATTATTTTAATTATTTTCCAAAGTAAACTTAGGAAAAATAATTAAATACAACTGGTTTCCTATTTGAGTCTTCTGCATGCAAGGACACTTGTATACAGGTGTTATCACATATATAGTAGCCAGGCTACCATATTCTATTTTTCAGATACAGTACATTTTTCAGCCAGATCTATTACATATGAGATGCTGAGATGAACAGTTTTGACGGATCATTATTTTATTTGTGGATTATTGTACTCTCCCATGTCAGGACTGAGTCTCAGGACACTCAGATTTGAGGACCGATGTAGCCATTTAGTCATTACAGAGCAGTTATTGATGCCCAGTTTTATATCGGCACTTTCTCATTGGACAGATGATGGTTCAGATGGATTATATGCATGATTATGACTCAACTTGTATTATATTGTATTATGCTTATCATTACTCTTATATTCATCTTTGTGACATGTATTAACATGTAGTGTCATGATCTGGCGGTCATAATATATGGACTTGGATGTATTTGTATTATGTATTGATGTCCCTACTTAGACTTGGAAGTTCTTGATCTATACTCATTGGATTTTACCTTCCTTAGGGAGAATGGAGGTAGTCATTCCCACCATTGTTTTGGCTTGCTAGTGTTGGCTTCATCTTTCACTATCTGCACCCATCCATTACCTTCCAGTTTTGTTTTTAACCCGACTTACTACTTGACTTGTGGCATGGAGGACCTTTTCCCCACTAGAACCTTTGTTGGACAAACCTACCTGTTTCTAGTGTGTCTTGGCTTTGAGTTGGTGATAGAACTTGCCTTTGGTGAGTTGGATTGTATGCCTAAATCATTCTGGTCGGTTGTCCCGATGTTTGGCACTGTGCAGAACTCCCCCTGGTCACTTGAGATGTTGTTGGCTAAAACTAAAAGCTCATGTACTACCTGTATTGGAAATGTTTATATGCACCCATGGAAAATGAAAATGCTAAAACTGTGTTTCTTAACATATGTGAAAAAAGGGCAAGAGCAATGAAATGCTAAAATACTCCTTGAAGGGTATAAGAAAAGGTCCAAAAAAGCAATGGTTAAATATATGCTATATCCAAATATTTTTGACCTTATAAATTTGAATATGTATTGGATGAAAGCTGCAGTTAGCTGTGCTTCTAAGCATTGGTGAAGTCCCCTAAAGGACATATAGGCCAAAAAGGGCATGGAAATAAAATTCGGATGATCCTAATGAAACTGGATCAAACTTGATGTAGACATGATGCCTAAGTTTAATAAGCATTCTCTAAACAACTCAACCATTTGTGAGGCACTGCCATTCCTTGTGTTGTTGTTTGTCCGGCATGTGGTTATAATGAGTTTTTCCTTTCCATATCCAAAGTGTCATGATTTTAAGTAGGAAGTCATCATTTGCCCTACCCTTGTCAATTTCAGCCTTCACCCTTCACTAGCAAATTGACTACAACTATGAAGTGAGTATGGTCCTGAAAGTCTGGTCTGAGTAATAATAAATAAAACCCTATATATGTATTTGGTTGATGTACCGCCAGTGAAATGATTGCTACTTGTTGTGATTGTTGTTTAAATGAGTTGTAGAGTATGTCTTAGCCGTATAACATTTGCAGCAGATGGATGATAGTCTGAGTTATATTATTGGTATCTAGTCATTTACAGATGGTTATATTGTCTATTGGATATGGTTGATGATCAGGTAGAGACCTGAGAGGGGTATGAGTATACACCTTAGATGGATTTGGACTCTTTGAGTCTAATGAGATAGTTTGTTTTCAGTTCCGGGCAATTGCAGAGATGGTCAGGATTATTTAACTCCCTGGATGCAGTTTTGCTTCACAAGATGATGTGTCTGAGCAGGATGATGTTTTTAGTGGATCTCTTAGGGCGTTGTATAGGGCATAGGGGGTGCAACCACTTGATTGTACCATAGTACCCCCTTCCCAGAGAGCTTAGTGGGCTTAGTTTGACATCGCAAGCACTCTAGGAGGCTGTTTTGGTAGGTTCACATTTCCCGAGGTAGATTAAAAAATGATTAATGGCTATTGAAGAAATCGATTTCGGCTACTGAGGCAAGGAAATGACATGAGATGAGTCATGATGATGAGAGTGATGTCCTCCGCACCTTCTCTAGCAGTTGCAGCACCTGATTGGGCCCACACCTATTTTTGGGGCATTTTTATATTATTTTCTGGAGCTTTAAGGAGGCTCACGATTTCCTCAAGGAGGCACAAAGTCAAAAAATTAAAATATTATATTATTTTATTATGCCATGAGGCACCCAGAGGGAGTTAGTTAACACTCCATGGACCCACCACGTGCTTCATTTATTTCTTGTTGAGTGGGGTACCCTCTTTATGGGTGATTTAGTCCACTTTGGTACTTTATGGTTATATTGATTCATATATTATATGTTGAGCTCATCTCAACCATTGATTAGAACATTTTATCTTTTAATCTTAGCCACTCGTTTTGAAAGTGGTTAGGATTTTAGTTCTCTCGTTCCTATTTAAAGGAGAGAGCTTCTCATTTGTAAGGGGTCTTTGGCTCTTGGATCTGGATAATAGAAAACTTTTCTTGTGGATAACCTTTGCATCTGATGTTCTTAGATGGTGACTGGAAATTCTTTTGCGTCCTAGCATTCGAGAAATTGTTATGAGATCTATATTTTTTGGGGATCATTGTCTTTTTTACAAGAGGACGAGTTCAGGTTGGGCATTTTTGCTGGGGGAGCTCAACTCGCTTGGATTGTTTTCATTTTTTATCAAGGGTGTTTCATTAGTGTCATTGCAATCTATGATTTTCTCTTGCTATTTTTCTGTAGCATTTAGATTTTTTCTCATGTGACAACAAATCTGATATGGTTGACGTTTGTTGTGCAAGAGAGAGGGTGCATTGACTTCCTCGGGCAAACACTGGACATAGAACTCGCTTCGAGCTTCTCAAATTGATCGGGATGGCAGGTATCATTATCATAAAGGCATCTACAAGGTTTTCCAGGTAAGATCCACAGGTTGGTTCTTTTTTTCCATGATCTCAATCCATTGTACCTGCTTTTCTTCAATTTACTGAAAACTCCAAAATATTTAAAAAATCCAAAATTACTTAATCGGGGAACCATTCGATCTTTGGACAAACCACTGCTGGGTTTTGTAGATTGGGCATCCCTCTCACCATTTCATCTTCAATGTTGTCCAAAAGGTTGCTGGTTTGCCCTAGATCTGAAAAACTGACTGTTAAAACCCCAGCACCTCCATTTAAATTTTGACCTTTTCCAAATTTGACTTTTTTCGGAAAATAATCACTTGGGTTCGTAGATTGGGTCCTCATTTCAAAACACCTTCATCGCTGAGCTAGTTGCTGCCAGGTGGCCCTAGATCTGAGAAACTAACTTTCAGCACCCTAGCACTCCTAGTCATTTTCTGACTTTTTCGGATCTGATTTTTTTTGCATTTTTCCAACTTGGGTTTGTAGATCAGGTCATCAACATCCTATTTCTCCTTGAACGCTGAGCTAATGTCTCCCAAATTGTCCTAGATCTGAGGATCTGTCCCTCCAAACCCTAGCGCTATCCCTCCTTATGCTGATTTCCCCTGGAAACAGAATTTTCTGGGCCAACACTTATCTGGGTCCATAGATCAAGCATACCCCAGGTGGGTTCACTCCAACGCTGGGTAGATACTGACTGCATTGCCTAAGGCCCAACAGGCACTGATCTCCAACCCTAGCGCTAGCCTTCTTTTGGCCTATTTCCCTTGAAATCCGACTTTTACTTGATGACTTAGGCACTTTGATTTTGTCATATTTCTCACTGAGTCTATCCCTTGGGTACTAGATAATCCCAGCTCTGTCCTTCCTCACCCTGCATTGGTTACGTTTCCCAAGGCAGCGGTTATCTCCATCAGTTGCTAGTACCCCAAATCTAGATTTAGTTTTTCTCCCTATAGGTCACCTTGGTTCCACTTCGGATCAACCTTTATACAATCAAAAACTATATCCAAAGCCTTGGTCCACTTAGTAACACCATCCATAGATCTAGAGTCTCCAATTACCTCACACCTTACGTATTTCAAGCTCACTTGATCTAATCTAGTGTCTAGGTCTGATCTCTCCTGTCGGGAGTAGATTTGGGTCTCCCCCGTTGTTGTCTTGGACTTAGATAACATAAAGCGAAGACTGCCTTGATTGGCGTGACAACCATTCATTTGGGAGTCTAGGCAGTTTTGGTTCCACCTCCTTAGTTGCCTATCCCTCTACCGTCCATCCGGATCTATCTCACATAGGCAACTACAAGGTTGGTGATAACAGCAGGAAGAACTTCCTTGTTGCTGTTAATCTAACACTCCCTCTCCATGAGGAAGGGATTCGGTAGCAACCCCAACTTATCCCTAAACTTCACAAAACTCTGTTTGCAAAGTGCCTTGGTGAAAATGTCTGCCACCTGCTCATCTGTCTGTATGTACTCCAACTGAATGGTTCCTCTCTGAACACAATTTCTCAGGAAGTGGTACCTGATGTCTATGTGTTTGCTCAGGTCATGGAAAACTGGATTCTCAGATAGCCTGATGCCACTCTGATTATCACAATGAACTAATGTAGCCTCTTGCTCACACTCGAACAACCCTGCAAGTAACTTCTTTAGCCACATACCCTCATAAGCAGCTATGCTGGCTGCCATGTACTCAGCCTCTGTCGAGCTCAATGCAACTGACTTCCGCTTCCTGCTGAACCAAGAGACAACCCCTGATCCAATGCTAAAACAACAACCTGAAGTACTCTTCTGGTCCTCTACACATCCTGCTTAGTCAGCATCTATGAAACCTGCTAACTGTACACTCCCCTTGCGCTCATAAACCAATCCATACTCCACTGTACCTCTGATGTAGCGAAGTATGTGCTTCACAGCTGTCCAATGCACTCTCCGAGGGTCCACCATGAACTGACTCAAAGATTTGATTGCAAAGCTAATGTTTGGTCGAGTGTTGACCAGGTACATAAGCGATCCGATAAGTTGGCAATACAAGGTAGGATCAAATCCGTCTGATCCTGAAGCATCAATCTTCCTCTAGTTGGAAATTAGAGGTATGGCCATAGGCTTGCAGTCCTCCATCTTGAATCTCTTCAGGATCTCTACTGCATACTTCCCTTGTCCGATGAAGAAGCAGCCATCTCTCTGCCAAACCTCTAAGCACATAAATTAATGCATTAGCCCAAGGTCCTTCATCTCAAACTCCACTGCAAGGTTGGACTCGCAGTCTCCAATCAGCCTCTGATCTCCTGTCAAAAAGATATCATCCACATACAGGACCAGTATGAGAGGCACCTCACCTGTCAAGAAGTACAGGTTGTGGTCAGCCTCACTCCATTGAAATCCCATATCCCGTAGATAATTGTCAATCCTCGAGTACCATGCTCGAGGAGCCTGCTTGAGCCTGTAAAGAGCTCGATGCAGTCTGCAAACATGCGTCTCTCTGTTCTCCACAGCAAACCCCTCTGGATGCTCAATATACACCTCCTCCTCTATCACTTTGTTGAGGAAGGCGGTCTTGACGTCCATCTGATGGACTCGCCAACCCATCTCAAGTGCTAGTGATATAATGGTCCGAATGGAAGAATACCTAGCAACAAGGGGCAAAGGTCTCCTCATAATCAATACCCTCCTTCTGTGGAAACTCCTTTGCCACGAAGCGCGCTTTGTACTTCTCCACGCTTTCGTCTACTGCATGCTTCACCTTGTAGATCCATCTGGATCCCACCACTTTTATCCCTTGTGGCCTAGACACAACCTCCCATACCTGGTTTTTCATATTGGAGTCATACACCTCAACCATAGCCTCCTGCCACACATCATGTTGTGCAACCTCCCTGAAGCTAGAAGGTTCAGAGTTAATCAACTCTGTCGTCAGTGCCATATAACTAAGCCTCTCTGGTGGTACACTCCGTTTGAAAGATCTATGTGGAGGATCAACCTACCTGGAATCCTATACTATGGACCTAAACCACTTAGGCCTTGGCCTAGTGTCAACCTGCTGCAGCTGTTGGATATCTGTCTCCATACTAAATCTCTTCAAGATCTCAACAACATACTTTCGCTGTCCGATAAAGAAGCATCCATCTCTCTGCCAAACCTCCAAGCCCAGAAAGTAATGCATCAAGCCAAGGTCTTTCATCTCAAACTCCACTGCAAGATTAGACTTGTAGTCTCCAATTAGGCTCTCATCTCTTGTCAAAAAGAGATCATCCACATATAGGACCAGTATGAGAGGCACCTCACCTGTCAAGAAGTACAGGTTGTGGTCAGCCTCACTCCGCTGAAATCCCATCTCTTGTAGATAGCTGTCAATCCTCAAGTACCATGTTCGAGGAGCCTGCTTGAGGCCGTAAAGAGCTCGATGCAGTCTACAAACATGTGTCTCCCTATCTTCCACATCAAACCCCTCTGGTTGCTCAATATACACCTCCTCCTCTATCACTTCGTTGAGGAAGGCAGTCTTGACGTCCATCTGATGGACTTGCCAACCCATCTCAGCTACTAGTGATATAATAGTCCGAATGGAAGAATACCTGGCAACAGGGGCGAAGGTCTCCTCATAATCAATACCCTCCTTCTGTGAAAACCCCTTTGCCACGAAGCGTGCCTTGTACTTCTCCATGCTTCCGTCTGCTGCTTGCTTCACCTTGGAGATCCACCTGGATCCTACCACTTTTTTCCCTTGTGGCCTCGACACAACCTCCCATACTTGGTTTTTCATAATGGAGTTATACTCCTCAACCATAGCCTCCTGCCACACACCATGTTGTGTAACCTCCTCGAAGCTGGAAGGTTCATAGTTAATCAACTTTGTCATCAGTGCCATGTAACTAAGCCTCTTTGGTGGTACACTTCGTCTAAAAGATCTCTGTGGAGGATCAACCTGCCTGGAATCCTGTACTGTGGATCTAAACCACTTAGGCCTTGGCCTAGTGTCAACCTGCTGCAGCTGCTTGATATCCCTCTCTTGCTGCAGCTCATCCTCCAAGTCAATGATTGTAGGATCTTGTCCACCTGATTCCCTCTAACCACCAGAACTTGTGCTCTGTGTCTGTACTTGTACCTGTACATCTGGCTCCTCCAACTTGACCCCTGACTCCTGTGTTGGCTGCTGTGTTGATGGTAAATCCAAAGATCTCCACAAGACCCTATCCTCAACGAACTGGACATCCCTGCTCACAATGATCCTCTTGCGAGCTGGAATGTAAACTCTATATGCCTTCGAAATCTCACTGTACCCAACAAGTAGCCCCTTCTCTCCAGAAGGGTCCAACTTCTTCCTATTGTTAGCATGAACATGACAATAGCAGACACTACTGAATATGTGAATATGACTCAAATTTGGCCTAGTGCCTGTGAAGACCTTTGGTGTCTGGTGTCTTCCTCCCCAAAGCTGTGTGGGGACACATGTTCTGAATGTACACTGCAGTCCTGTATGCCTCGGCCCAAAGGAATAGTGGCAATCCCTGATCAAATAGCATGGCCTTGGCTGCTCCAACCATAGTCCTGTTCTTCCGCTCTGCAACTCCATTATGCTGTGGTGTATGGGGCACAGTGTGCTCCTTCTTGATCCCCTCTGTCGAACAATACTCCATGAACTCATTGGAAGTGTACTCACCCCTGTTGTTTGTCCTGAATACCCGAATCTTCTTTTCTCTTTGGTTCTCCACGAGAGTCTTAAACTCTTGGAACCTCTCAAAGACCTCTGACTTGGCTTTCAAGAAATAGATCTAGGTCTTCCTAGAATAGTCATCAATGAAGGTTACACAATAACTATAACCACTGAAAGAATGGACACCCATATGTCTGCATACATCCAAATGCACCAAGTCCAAGGGCTCCTTAGACTTGTGCTCACTCTGTGGGAAAGGCTTCCTGATGTTCTTCCCTAAAGCACAACCCTTGCAGTGATTATGCTTTTCCTCCTGTACTTGAGGAACTCCAATGATAGCCTGTCTCAAGTGCCTCAATGCTCCATGGTGTAAGTGTGCCGTCCTCCTATGCCACAACTCACCCTGACTGTTGCTGCTGCTGCTGACTAGAGCCTTTGTAAGCTCAAAGTGTAGTCTGTACACTTTCCTGCTCCTTCTGCCAATCACCTGATCCAAGCTCCTATCTGACCCCTTGGGCCTGATATACACTCTATGGTCACGAAACTTCACTTGATATCCCTTGTCCTCCAAAGTGGAGACTGATATAAGGTTCTTGGTCAATCCTGGAACATATAACACATCAACAAAACTGAGGGGTTTGCTGGACTCCCTTTCAAATGAAACAATGCCAACTCCCTGCGCCTTATACCACGCATCATCACCCCAACTCAACGTGGATCCTTGTTCCACAGTCCTGCAAGTCTCTGAAGAATCTGTTTTGTCCAGTCATGTGACTAGATGCTCCACTGTCGATGTACCATATACTGCTCCCTGTGGTGCTTGCCATCCAAGCTATCAAGCAGAACTCCTCATCGAAGTTCTTGCTGAACTCCTCCACCTCTGCAGATCTAGCCATCTAGGTGTTACTCTTCTTCTTCCTGTCTGGGCACTGGGAGGCAAAGTGCCCCTGCTTGTGGCAGATGAAACACTTGACCTTTGACACGTTAAGGTTCTTATTACTATCCTTCTTCCTCTTTGCCTTCCCCTTGCTCTTCTCTGTAAGGGCTAGAGCCTCCTCATCCACAATTTGTGGGGCACTACTGGATGAGCCTGATCCTTGACCCATGCGGGTCTCCTCTTGCACAAAGTCATCCCATAGTCTCTCCCAATCAGGGAGCTTCTCCCTCGCCACAACACCTTTGATAAAGGTGTCCCATGGCTTAGAGAAGCCATTGAGGGCTATCCGAAGTAGCTCCTCATCCATTGTCTTAGAGCCAACAACTCTAAGCTCATCCCTAATCTATGTGAGCCTCGTGAGATAAGGCACCACTCCTCCTCTCTTGGCCATCTTGGTGCTGCACATCCTCTCTTGCAACGCCGTTTTTCGGTTCTCGTTCTTGCTTTGGTACAGACTTCGCAAAGCCTTCCACATCTCTAATGCGGTCTTCTTACCAGAAAGGTGAGGGACTATATGGTCCTTCACTCCATCCATGATAATCAGCATGACTTTGGAATCAATCTTCTTCCAAGTTGCTAGATCTGCCGGATCTGTGGGTGCTATCTTCGTGGAGTCAATGTGCTCCTCTGCATCACTGACGTCCAGGATCCTTGTGATCCTTTCTTTCCATTTAGGAAAGTTCTAAGCACCCTAGAGTCTATCCTCAACTCTTAGTTGCATGGCCATAGTAAAGTGTTACCTGTCAAACCCTATATCTCCAATCTAAGTTTGTGTCTTCAATAGATTTGCCCCTGATCTATCACTATTGCTGTAGATTTCTCAACTCTAGCTCACCAGAGCTCTGATACCATGCAAATTTTCCTTTAATATTCAAACTAGGGCTAAACTATGCATGCAAACCTCTACTGATAAACACACATGAATATCTTTTACAATATGCAGTGGAATATAAAACTGCGAAATAAATCACATCACATCACAATATTGACACTATTATTTTGGGTATGGAAACCCTCAGAAAAATCCAAGATGGAAAAACCGGTGCAGCAGTCAAATATAGATTTTATTATGAGAAAATATGGAGCGCTTACAATACTCCAAATTCACCCAAACCTGGCGAATGCTGTTCCACGATAGAATCACTGGGCAAAACCCCAACTAAACCTCAACACCCTCTAGCGTGAGTGTACGACCCAGTTGTACGAAGCTCGGTGATCTTGCTGCTCTCTCCTCCGTCTTCCCAGCTAAATCCTCTGTCTGACTTTCTGTCCCTGTTTGTATCCTGTCTCTGTTGGAATACAAGTGTGTGTCCTCTCCACGAACTGATCTAACTTTTATAACTTTAGGTAAAGCGAAAACCCTAATTTCACTTTCACTTTAACTAGTGTTTCACTAAAGTTAATTTATATCACTTTAGTTTATTTCCCAAAGTAAACTTAAGAAAAGTAAATTAAATATAGCTAGTTTCTTAATTTAAGTCTTCTGCATGCAAGAACACATGCATGCAGGAAGACCTTTCTTGTTGTTGCTAGTTTAACACATTTAGCTCAAGTCATTCGAGGAAGATGAATTTAAGAGATATTAAGATCCTAGTTCTGTTTATGAGGCGTTCCCACCTAGAGAAAATCGAACTGTTGTAACAAAGGCAAATTCGAACTGTTCCCAAATTTGTGTGGATCAATAATCTTTTGGTGGCCAACTCATCACGCAGTCTAGGCAGCATCTTTCTGTCTGCCAATTTGGCATTCATTAATGTGTCTCAAGCAAGTTCGAATTTCGCTTGAAGATAAAATTATAATTTTGGAATATTTGCATAAGATCTACAAGCAAATTGCAATACAATCACTTGGCATTAGTTTGACAAGTTGAGGGTTTGTTCGATGGTGAAATTTCTGTGCAAGACATCACCTCAACAATGATTCAAGTCTATTGTCTCACGACTTGAGATTTCTTTTAGGTCCCCTATTTTGTTGAAATGTGGGTCCATGTATAGCAGGTATCCATTGTTGATCCAAGCCCTGGTTAATCGCGTGGATGAACCGACCCATTTGGCATATAAAGAAGTTAGTTGTCATGGCCCTAGGCGATGTTCTGCGGGGACGCGTCCCGCAATGTTAGGGATTGTTTCCCACATTTCTTGCGTCCCGGGGACTTGGGGAATCTTGGCAAAACATTTACCCCTCCCCATGCCTTTGGGAATAATTTTTTTGTATGTTTTTCCATTATTTTCACTTTTAACAATCCCTACTTGGTACTACTTAGAAAACAAATCAATATATTTAGTATTTACATTGCACAATCATGAATATACATCAAATGAATAATTATTTTTGATATTTCATTTTATTTTTATAACTTTAGAGACGTCCCTCGTTCCCCCTTGAATTTCCCTAAAATTTTGGGGTGGTCTGCACACGTCTCAAATGTGCGTTTCCCTTTTCCCATATCTCGTCGTCTCGGAAACTTGGGGGAACATTGTCCTTAGGAGTAGTGCCCCAATTTTGTTCTGCTTTCAACAGTTTTCCACGGGGACGCGTCCCCAAGTGTCAGGGGCTCGCTCCCTACGTTTCCCACGCCTCGGGGGTTGGGAGGCTCCATGGGAAACGTTTCCCAGCGCCCCCCTTTCTAAGAAACATGAGGAAACGTAGGTCTAGGAGGTTCCTGGATTGGGGGGTTCCGACACGCCCCCACCCCCCTCGAATTTTTAAATTTTTTTACTTAAAAAACAAAAATCAATTTTAAAAAACAAGCATTTACTCTTCAGGAACATAAGGATGCTAGTATGCAAATGGTGATGGGATGAGGAATTGATATGTTTATATGTTGTGGTTTATTTTTTTTTTCTAATTTTTTCTAATTTTAGAGTCCGACTCCCCTATGTTAGACGTTGACGCTCCCCTGTCCTCCAAAATACCCAAAAGTTTTGGGGTGTCTCTACATGTCCCCAATGTGTGTTTCCCTACTCCCACGCTCCTGCATTCCGAAAACTTGGTGGAACACTGGTTTTCAACTCCAAGGAATGTGTGGCACCTTTGTTCCTCGTTTGTAGGGGCTTGGCCTACGTGCGATTATTACTCTTGGACTATGCCTCTTCACTCAAGGTCTACCCATAATTACACCATGAGCTATAAATTAATATGTATCTACAAGCACCTACTCAACTTATTCACCTAAGAGTCACTTGCACTATAGTAGTTCAACACTCTGCGAATTCTACAATTAAGCATTACACATGAACACCACAATACAACTTACAAGTATCCATAAGCATTACACATGAACACCACAATATTGTTACATTTAGTACAATATACAACAAAGGAGTGCACCCAACTCGACAAACACTAATATACTGATATACAACAGATTTGGGACGATGCCCATACAATTGATGTCCATGATAGTATAGGAAATCCCAAACACACTTGCCTGAACCCAAGGTAAAGCTGCCAAAATGTCCCTCGTTGTTTGCACATCCAACCTTTGCTATGTTTGCAGAATTGCCTCAACTTATGTCCCAACTTCTTCATTACATCAAGCACTGTGTACTCTAGTACCCTTGCTTAGCATCAAGTGCGCCCAACCTTCCAGACTATGTCTAAAACCCAATGCGCCCAAGTCACACTACTCGGTCCCGACAAACTGCTCTCGAAAGTGCGCCCAAGTCGCACTACTCTGACCTAACAAAGTGCACCCAACTTGTGCTACTCTGTCTCGACAAAGTGCACCCAACATGTGCTACACCATCCCGACAGACTTTGTCCAAGTCGTGCTACTTCGTGCCGATAGACAGCGCCCAACTCACGTTGCTTTGTCTCAATAGACAATGCCCAACTCATGCTACTTCATCTCACGCTACTCCGTCAATAGACTGCACCAAACTTGTGTTGCTTAGTCCCAACAAACTGTTAAGACTCCATATCATTAGTATTCAATTCAATTTCAGAACAATAACATATGTAGGATCACTGAAAGAAACAAAATCACAAGATAGACACAGATTTATCCTAGGAAATCCTCTAGGGAAGAAAACCCATCAAAACTTCCACTATATAGATGTATCAAAAGTACAAAGATAAACCCCAAACAGGTGCTTCTTCTCCTTGCAGATATGTCTCTTTCTCTCTTCTATGCGCTATACACAAGTGAGTGTGTGTGTGTTCAAATGAGGAACACACCTCTATTTATACTCTATCTTCCACTTGACTTTTTCCCTAACATGCCGACCCCAACAAACTTACTGGGCCAACTTCACCTAGGAAGACACAAAACAATATAATATTATATTCTGGAGGGTTCTATTGACCCGAATTACAATGTAGGTTTTACCTCATGACTCTATGATGACCAAATACAATAGTAACATCCCGATGAAGGAATAAAACATCTCCGATAGGTTACAACAATAGAATACATTTAGAATATTCTTCGAAGTTACAATATTTCAACACCCCCCCTTAACGAGAAGGGTATTCTATTGATAACAACATCAACTGTAGGAGCAAGGAGAGAGAGCATCTTCAACATCATCAACGTGATACATCTATATGTCATGGAAAGTTTTCTTCAACAACCATCAACAACTAGAACAGTTACTAGAAGATCTTCAACATCTTCAGTATTGGAGCATCATCTTTTACAGCACTGAGTCTTCATTTTTTATCTTCATCTTTTGCAGCACTCGTCCACTCGATCATCTGTAGCAACACTTGATCTTTCGATCAACAACAACATAACCGACAACACACATGATCCAATTATGGGATGATCAATCCCTATCACTTTAGGACATAAGTCTAAGGGCGATGCAGTCCATACATGATCCAATTATGGGATGATCAATCCCTATCACTTTAGGACATAAGTCCAAGGACGATGCAATCCTCACCTGATCCAATTACGGGATGATCAACCCCTATCACTTTAGGACATAAGTCCAAGGACGATGCAATCCTCACCTGATCCGATTACAGGATGATCAAACCCTATCACTTTAGTACATAAGTCCAAGAAAGATGCTATCCTCACGCTTCACGAAGACAAAAGTTCTCAGATCCAATTATAGGATGATCAATCCCTATCACTTTAGGACATATGTCCAAGGATGATGCAATCCTACCACCTCACGGAGACGAGTTTGCGGATCCAATTATGGGATGATCAATCCCTATCACTTTAGGACATAAGTCCAAGGATGATGCAATCCTACCACAACACGGAGACAAAGGTCTGCGGATCACTTTGAGACTAATGTCCAGGGATGATACAATCCCACTCCAACATCATCAACCTGCTCCCCCTTTCGAGGAGGGTCTATAACATCATCAATCTGCTCTCCCTTTCAAGGAGGGTCTACATCATCACTGTTCCTCCTTACGAGGAAAGTCTACAACATCATCATCATTGTTCCTCCTTACGAGGAAGGTCTACAACATCATCATCATTGTTCGTCCTTACTAGGAAGGTCTATTCAAACCACACCAAGCTTGTCACGGAAGTATTCTAACTTTACACGAGACAGAGGCTTGGTCAACACATCAACAACTTGCTCATCGATACTCACATACTAGAGCTTTATAACTACCTTCTGTAACATATCCCATATGTAAAAAATACCGGATTTATATGTACTTTGACTTGTCATGGAACACTGGGTTCTCCGTCATCTTTAAACAACTATGGTTGTCACATAGAATCACCGTGGTATCCAAATCCAGGTCAAATAGACTTGACATCAACTTCCGAAGCCATATGGCTTCACAACTAGCAGAACAAGTTGCTATATACTCTGCTTCAGCTGTGCTGAGAGCAACAATGGACTGCTTCCTGCTAAACCATGAGATCATGGCGGATCCCAAACAATAACATCCACCTGAGGTGCTCTTCCTGTCTGAGGCACTTCCAGCCCAATTTGCATCTGTATAACCATACAATTTGTAGTCATGATCTTCAACATAGTATAGACCAAAGTCTATCGTACCTTTCAGGTACCTCATCACATGCTTTGCAGCTATCAGGTGAACACGTCTAGGTTTAACTAGATACTGACTCAGGGTGTTCACAACAAAGCATATATATGGCTTGGTATTCATCAGATACATCAACGACCCAATAATTTGTTTGTGCTGAGTCACATCCACTAACTCTGATGATTCATTAGATAACAACTTCAGGTTGGTATCCATGGGTGTGGCCATGGCTTTACAATCCAACATATCAAAATTTTTAAGATTTCCACATCATACTTTCCTTGGTTGAGAAAGATTCCTTCTAGGCTTTGCCATACTTCCAGACCTAGAAAATAGTGCATCAATCCAAGGTCTTTCATCTCAAATTCTTCGGCGAGCTTCTTCTTGCACTCTACAATCTGTTTCTCATTTCTTGTCAGAAATAAGTCATCCACATACAACAATAATATGACAGGTTCATCATCCATAACCTTAAAGTAAAGTGTAGGGTCGACTTTACTTTTGGTAAAGCCCAAGCTTGTAAAGAAGCAATCTATCCTTCCATACCAAGCTTTAGGAGCTTGCTTCAGTCCATACAGAGCCTTGTTCAACTTACATATGTGAGTCCATCTATCTTCAACTTCAAATCCTTGTGGCTGTTCTGTGTACACTTCTTCCTCAATAACACCATTCAGGAAGGTTGTCTTCACATCCATCTGGTGTAAACTCCACTTCATCATGGATGCAAGTGCCATGATGGTTTTGAAGTGTACCTTGCTACTAGCGCAAATGTCTCTTCATAATCAATTCCCTCTTTTTGATAGAATCCTCTAGCCACAAACCTTTCCTTGCATTTCTCAATACTTACATCAACTGCATGCTTTATCTTATAGATCCATTTGGAAGATACCACACTCTTGCCTTATTGTTTGGGAACTATATCCCAAACATCATTCTTCATTATTGATTGGTATTCTTCCGTCATTGTTTCTACCCGTTCTTTCTTTTGTACAACTTCTTCATAACCGGTAGGTCCTTGATCTGCAAGATCACACATCAAAGCTACATAATTGGAGAATGGCTTTGATCTCTTGCTTACTCTTGTGGAGCCTTCTAGAGCTCCATACTTCTCTGCTTATTGTATAATTTCTCTTACCCAAGCAGGTTTTCTCTTTCGTGATATATTCATAGTAGGAGGTTCTTGAGGTTCTAGCATATTATGGTCCTCTAATGTTTCATTTTCAGGGGAGGGTGCAACTTCTACATTTATGGGAGGTACATCTTCTTCATATACTTCTTCATGCTGGCACTTTCTGGATCTCTTGAGAGCTGCTTCTTCATCAAATGTTACATCCCTACTAATCTCCATGTGATGGAATCTTGGAATGTATATTCTAAAGGATTTGGAGACTTCACAGTATCCAACAAATATTCCTTTCTTTCTGAAAGAGTCCAACTTGGTTCTCTTTTCTTTTGGAATGTGAACATATACTGGGCAACCAAATATATTGAGATGGCTCACTTCAGGCTTCTTTCCTATGAACATTTCTTCAGGAGTCTTGAATCCAAGGGCACTATGGGATAATCTCTTCTATACATAAACTATTGTTCTTGCTGTTTCAGCCCATAGATGCATAGGAAGATCTTGATCATGTATCTTAACTGCTTCCATAATGGTCCTATTCTTTCTTTCCGCAACACCATTCTGTTGAGGATTGTAAGGAGTGGTTAGTTCCCTCTTGATTCCAACTTCTTTTAAAGTATATTCTCCACCATTGTCTGTTCTGAGTATCTTGATTCTTCTTTCTGAATGATTCTCTTTGAATTCCTTGAATTTTCCGAATACTTCATCCTTTGTTTTCAAGAAATATATCCATGTCTTTCTTGAATAGTCATCAAGAAATGTAACATAATATTCATAACCACTCAAAGATGTGGAGGGCTTTAGACATTCCAACGTACCTTTACTTTGTTTCACTCTTCGGAAATGGATTCTTGATATTCTTTCCTCTTGCACATCCTTTGCAAGTGCCTTCATGATCGATCTTCAAATCTGGTAAACCTGTTACTACTTTTCTCACATGGGGTAGTGCTTTGTAGTTGATGTGAGCATAGTTCACTTGGGCTAGTGATCCCATGAACAAGGGTTGTTTCCGAATGTCCCTTGAGTTTATATAATCCTCCTTCTTCATGGGAGTTCTAGAGTCAAAATTGTAGCTTGCTTCACCAATACCTTTGATAGGATATTGCTAGTCATCTCCTAATCATACTTTCTGAGGAGTTCTTCTCTTCAATTTTTGACAGAGTTTTCTTTTGTCTTGTTATGTGCTTTGAAGCACCACTATCAATAAGCCATGTATCTTCTCTATGTGTCACATGCTCAGAGAGTGCAGAGAATAATACATAGTCTTCTACATCTTCTTCTTTTGCTTGTTTTCTTTGAGGTCCTTCTTCCTTTTCTTCTTCATCTTCAGCTAGGTGTGCATGATGTCTTTTGTTGTTCTTCTTGTATTCTTCTTTCTTCAATGGACAAATTCTGGCAATGTGTCCTATCTTGTGACAATGGAAACATTGAAAGTTTGAGTAGTCTTTCCTCTGTTTGTTTCCTCGTCTTTTGGAACCTCTTGGGAGGTCGGGACTCCTTGTGGCTTTCCTTCTTGAAGTTAGATTGACTTCTTCCTCTTTAGGTATGGGAGGCTAGGGCTTGATCATCTTCTTTAAGTAGAGCTTCTCTATTGGCTACTCTAGCCTCCTCTTGGATGTAATTTACCCACACAATGTCGAACTTTATGCTTTCCTTTCTGGCACACATAGCCTGGATGAAAGAATTCCAAGGTCTAGTGAGACCATTGAGAGCAGTCATAACTAGTTCATCTTTATCAAAGGGAGTCTCCAATGGCTTCTAGTTGCTCCTTGAACTTGGAGACCCTTGTGAAGTAGTCTTGGATGGTTTCTCCTTGGCTCATCTTGGTACTCTTCAATTGAGCTCTCAGATTCATCTTTCTGTTGATGTTCCTTCCTTCATACATTCTGGATAGGGCATCATACATCTCCTTTGGAGTCTGTTTGGATGACACTTGAGGAATCAAGTGATCTTTGATAGAATCAACAATGATCCTCATTGCCCTGATTAGGTCCTTCTTGTGCTTCTCCTTTGCTTCATCTTCTTCAGGTTCTGCAACTTCTCCTTTGTTGTATTTGTCAAGATCATTCTCTCTAAGAATGAGGCCAATCCTATATTTCCATGCTCGAAAATTCTCTATGCCTTCCAGTTTGACCACAAGCCAAGTGCTTGGGGCCATCTTATCCAGGAGGTCATTAAAAAATGAAATTTCTCAAAACGCAGAACTGACCTTACCAAGAGATGCGCTTGATTGAGGCGAGTTGATTGGTACACTTGGTTTCTGGAGATTCCAAATCTTCACCTCTCAAAATTGACTTGCGAGATTTTGATCTACAGTTTCTGGTTTTCTGGTCCGAAGCTAAACTAGGGTTTGACTTTCCCAGAGATCTACCCACTCAAAAATTTCGATCCAGGGCTCAATAGATGTGCAACTTTCTATGTAATCAGATCTTCAAAATTCCAGCTTTGACAGAAACCCTAATTTCTTGCCGGAGGGAGAGGAGAGAGAGTTTCACCTTATGAAAGTTGTTCTATTCAGGCTAGCTTTGATACCATGTTAAGATTCCATATGCTAAGCTATATATCATTAGTATTCAATTCAATTTCACAACAATAGCATATGTAGGATCATTGAAAGAAACACAATCACAAGATAGACACTGATTTATTTTGGGAAACCCTTTAGGGGAAAAAAACCCAACAAAACTTCCTCTATATAGATGTATCAAAAGTACAAAGATAAAAGCCCAAACAAGTGCTCCTTCTCCTTGTAGATATGTCTCTTTCACTCTCCTATGTGCTATACACAAGTGAGTGTGTGTGTGCAAATGAGGAACACACCTACTCTATTTATACTCTATCTCCCACTTGACTTTTCCCTAACAGGTCGTCCCCAACAAACTTACTTGGCTGGATTCACCTAGGAAGAGACAAAACAATATAATATTATATTCTGGAGGGTTCTATTGACCCGACTTACAACAGAGGTTTTATCTCATGATTCTATGATGACCAAATACAATAGTAACATCCTGACGGAGGAATAAAACATCTCCGATAGGTTACAACAATAAAATACATTTAGAATATTCTTCGAAGTTACAATATTTCAACATAAACTACGCCCAACCCGTGCTACCTATTCAGTGGAGTCTCCTTTCGCTTTATCCTCCTATTATAACTTTCAACGGCAAAAACCCTAATCTTTGACCTAATTAGGTCACTTTATCTTCTAATTTGTAGTTGACTTGCATGCATGCGGATGGAGACTTAAAGAGTGCATGCATCATTAAATAATGCTTGGATGGCATGCACTAAGGTGGCCCTTCTTGACCTAATGATGATGCCCTAGATCTTCTATGGATGGCATCAGTCCTTAGCTGATTCCCTAGCTGTCAGTGACCGCTCGAACCCACAGGAATCACATAGGTTAGCGGTTTTGGGCCTCAAGGCCTAATCGGAAGAGGACATTACAGTCCTCCCCGCTTGAGATTGCTTGTCCTCAAGCAACTTCAAACTGGGATGCTGTGATACCTGTTCACCTTCCTGGGTGGCATCCTTCGGCGGTAGTTCTTTCCATTGAACCAAGTATTCTCTGATTACCCTGTTCCTGAGCTTTCTTTCTCTAGTCTGTATGATCCGTTCAGGAATCAGTATCAGCAGTCCTTCATCATCTAAAGGAGGCAATTCGGTAGATGGAGCAATGTGTTGCCCAAGGGTCTTCTTCAGATTAGATACATGAAACACATTGTGAATTTTGCTTTCCTGTGGAAGTTCTAGTTCATATGCCACCTCTCCCACCTTCCTGATTATTCTGTATGGTCCATAGAAGCGGGGTTTTAACTTCTCTGCTCCTTTCTTCTTAAGTGAGGATTGTCTGTAAGGTTGGAGCCTTAAGTATACTAAATCCCCTACCTCAAAGCTCCGCTCAATCCTGTGTTTGTCGGCATACAATTTCTGTTGATTCTGGGCTGTTTGTAAATTCTCCTTCAATATTTTCAGAATCTGCTGACTGTCCTGTATCCAATCCTTAGCCTTAGGAGCCCTACTATCTCCAAATGCCAAATCTGCATAGTCCAAGGCCTCGTAACCATATAATGCCTTAAAAGGAGTCATGTTAATAGACATGTGGTAGGTAGTATTGTAGCAATACTCTCTTAGGTGTAGCCATTTGATCCAGGTTCGCTGCTACCCTGCTACATAGTTCCTTAAATACCCTTCGATCCACTTGTTGACTGTTTCCGTTTGCCCGTCACTCTAGGGATGATAACTCGTACTAGTAGCCAGTTCGGTCCCCACCAGTCTGAACAGTTCCTGCCAGAAGGCACCCGTGAATCTGCTATCCCGATCACTGACAATGGTCTTAGGTAACACGTGTAACCTGAAGACCTCCCTGAAGAATAACTCAGCTACTTGAGCTGCCGAGTAGTTTGATGATATCGAGTAGAAATGTGCAAACTTGGTCAGTCTGTCAACTACTACATATAAACAATCTCGCCCTTGGACCTTGGGCAATCCTGAAATAAAGTCCATGGAGATGCTTTCCCACTTCTGTTCTGGAATCGGTAGTGGCTGGAGTAACCTTGCTGGATGGGTGTTCTCAATCTTGTTATGCTGACAGATGGTACATTCTCGGACATGCTGCATGATTTCCCCCTTGAGGCCCTTCCATGAGAACCTCTCTCTGATCTAGCTGTAGGTCTTTAAGAAACCTTGATGCCCCGATAAAGGAGAATCATGGGCTGCCTGAATGATCTTTTTCCTCAATGTGGATTCTGGAACGAGGTATATCTTGTTTTTGTAATAGATGATGTCATCAACAATCTTGTACCTGTCATCTTGAATTTGCCCGTCCAATAATTCGCAAGCGAATTTATTTTTGGAGTATTCTACTAAGAGAAGTGCCCTCCAATTTGTAGATATACTACTGAGAGATAATTGGGCGGGACGCCTGGATAATGCATTAGCTACTACATTGTTCTTACCTTTTACATACTCGATCTCGAAATCGTAGGCTTGTACTTTGCTGACCCATTTCTGCTGTCGCTCATTCAGTTCCTTCTGCTCCAGGAAATACTTGAGGCTGTTATGATTGGTTTTGATTTTGAACTTACTGACCACTAGGTAGTGTTTGAATTTTGTGAGAGGATGCAAGATGGCTAGCATCTCTTTGTCATATATGGAGTAATGGCGCTTGTAGTTCTTCAGTTTACGGCTCTCAAATGCAATAGGGTGATGATTTTGCATCAACACTGCTCCTAACCCTTCCCCTGAGGCATCACATTCTACTACAAAAGGTTGTGAGAAGTCTGGTAATGCTAGAACTGGACAAGAACTCATAATAACCTTCATCTCCTCGAAAGTTTTCTGTGCTAAGTCTGTCCAAGTGAACGCTCCCTTCTTGGTGAGATCTGTGAGGGGTGCTGCAAATTGGGAGAATCCCTTAACGTACCGTCGATAATAAGTGCACAGACCTAAGAAACCTCTCAATTCTGTAACTGTTTTTGGCGCGGGCCAATCTCTGATAGCTCGGATTTTCTCCATATCAACCTGAACTCCTTCTGCATTAATTATGTGTCCTAAATACAACATTTCCTTCATGCCAAACTCACACTTCGACATTTTCGCATAAAGCGAATGTTCTTCTAAAATACTCAATACTTCGTCTAGGTGTATCAGATGCTCTTCCCATGTTTTGCTGTAAATCAGGATGTCATCAAAGAATACGAGCAAAAACTTACGTAGCTGTGCTCTGAAGGTGTGGTTCATGCATGACTGAAAAGTGGCTGGAGCATTGGTAAGTCCAAAGGGTGTGACCAAAAACTCATAGTGACCATAGTGACAGCGAAAAGTTGTTTTGGAGATGTCTTGGTCCCTTACCCTGATCTGATGGTACCCCGAGCGAAGATAGATTTTGGAGAAGTATTGAGCTCCCCGAAGCTCATCCATGAGTTCGTCAATTCTGGGAATGGGATACCTGTTCTTAATGGTCTTTTTGTTGAGTGCTCGATAATCGATGCACATTCGTAGTGTACCATCCTTCTTTTTTACCAGTACTACTGAGGATGCGAAGGGGCTAGAACTGGGCCGAATATATCCAAGCTCCAGTAATTCTTTGATTGTTTTCTCAATCTCATCCTTGTATCTTTTGGGATGCCTGTAAGGAGTGGTGATGACTGCTTGTGTCCCCTCCTCTAGCTCGATGATGTGCTCAAAACCTCGGTCTGGTGGTCTACCTGATGGAAGGTCCCGAAAAACCTTTCAATGTTTCTGTAGCAAGGTTTGAATGTCACTTGGGTGTTGTGTGCTGGTCTCTGGGGGTTTCCTGAAGGTGACCAAACATTTTGCAGCCCATTCTATATCATCCTGTCGGAGTATTGCCTCCATTCTCTGTGACGAGACCGGTTTTGGGGGATAAGTGTTCATGCCCCTCAAAACTACCCGTTTGCCGTT
>LPNX010266454.1:0-83340 GCA_001517045.1 Pseudotsuga menziesii | reverse complement strand
CCTGCAGAGTGAGGGGTTTGTAGGCTTTCACCCATCCCCGTAGTGGCTCTGTGAGGGCCTCAGTGAATAACATAGTCAATCTGCTCTCTGACACATCTGCTACCATGACGGCTACCCTCTGAAATTCTGAAATGAAAACTTCTGCACTACCGGTCTGTTTGAGTTGAGCCAACTCCCTGAAATGTATCTCTGGATCCTTCCTGTCAGACCTCTCTATGAGCTTCTGAGTGAACTGACCGTAGGAATGTATGGTGTTGTGACCCAATGTCACCAATCCGTGGTACCACCACTCGTGAGCTTCTCCGTCCAGGTGAAGTGTAGCCAATTTAATGGCATCTGTCTCCGTCATGGGGTTGAGTTGGAAATAGGTATCCAACTTTTGAACCGATATCCTCGCTGATCCTCCGCGAGTCCCATCAAAGTTTGGGATGGTCAACTTGCCCAAGGTCTTCTACAACTCATAGTTGTGATTGAAACCCTTGTTGAAATTCCTGGGCCTGTTCCTACTTTTCATGTTGCAGAAATCTGAAAAAGACATGGTAGCATGAAACTCATCCCCTAAGTCTCTATACTCCTGTAAATAAGCCCCAAAAGGCTCACTAGGTTCTACCTGCATGACTGGGCCCCCTACTGTATCTTCCAAGAAGTGAGGCATGGTAGGCCTGATAGAAGGTCTGCTGTATATGTGCGGAGTATTCTGAATGTTAGTGTACGCTATCTTTCCACTGCTGCTAGTAGATCCCTGATCTACCGGTGAGGGAGGTGTACTGTTGATACCTGTTTCTGGTTTCGCTGATAATTTGTTGATTGCATTGAGTACATCTTTTTGTCCTTTGGCTAAGTCTTGCAATGTAGAGACCAAGCTGCGAAACTTCATCCGATCCTCTTCTTCTCCCATTCCTTTTCCCCTATCCGAGTGTATACCTGTTTGTTCCATATCTGAATTGGTATCTTCTAGTTGGATATCCTCAAACTCCCCCGTGTATCTACTCTTCCTCCTCCTATAGGTTACAAAAGGGTCTCCTTCTGTATTCATCTAAGTTTCATTTCTAAGCCCACAGCTGGCCAAGAAGATAGCTCTGATACCACTGTAATATCCCAAATCCCGATATTTTCTATTTCTAAGCAAATATGTTGATACAACTGGGCATGCAAACTGCCATGCAAAAATCCCTATTTTATAGCAAAAACTAGGGTTAGGGTTTGTGGGATAGAATGAACACTTACCACTGATAAGCCGGCTAGACTGCTCCTGAGAGAGTATGCAAGCACCGAGAACTGAATCGGAGATGGACAGATATCTTCTGCTTCCGGTGAAACCCCAGCAGCAAGAACCCAAGTCAGAAAAGGGTGATGCTTTCAGTGAAGGAGGTGTCCGATGATGCTGCCGATTTGCAGGACTGATAGCCTTCCTGTGCCGGAGAGAATGCCTGGTACATGCGGAATTTCTGAGGTCTCTAGGCAGGATAGCGACTTGCTCCAGAGAGGCAGCTGCTCACGCCCCCTTGATCCCGAAATAGCTGGTAACCGCTCCAGATGAGCATGGATGGATCTGATAATCACCGGGTACCGGAGTATGATGCTGATGATGAGAATGGTGCCTGAGTTTCGGAGTAAAACTGAGATCTGAAGGCCCAGCAACTGATTAGGGCTTTCTGGCTGAAAACCCCCCCTTACGGCTGCACACGTGTCCCTGCAACGATCTATACCATATACTAGATAACTTATGAATGAATGTAAGAGCAAATGGTGAACCTGTATGGCTTACCCTGAATGAGACTAGGACAGATGTTTCACTGCCGAAATCCCGTTAGCTGAAGACTCCGTCTCCAACCCCAATTGTTGTGCTGCACGCTGTGCTGCTATCCAAGAGCTCCCAAAATAATAATCATAAAAAGTGGAGTCTCCTTTCGCTTTATCCTCCTTTTATAACTTTCAACAGCGAAAACCCTAATCTTTGACCTAATTAGGTCACTTTATCTTCTAATTTGCAGTTGACTTGCATGCATGCGGATGGAGACTTAAAGAGTGCATGCATCATTAAATAATGCTTGGATGGCATGCACTAAGGTGGCCCTTCTTGACCTAATGATGATGCCCTAGATCTTTTATGGATGGCATCAGTCCTTAGCTGATTCCCTAGTTGTCAATAACTGCTCGAACCCACATGAATCACATAGGTTAGCGGTTTTGGGCCTCAAGGCCTAATCTGAAGAGGACATTACAGTTTTGTCCTCACAAATTACGCCCAGGTCGTGCTATTGCGTCCTAACAGATTGCGCCCAAGTCGTGCTATTGCGTCTTGACAGATTGCGTCCTAGTTGCGCCCTAGAGTTTTGTCTGATTTCGAGAAATATATATATATATATATATATATATATATATATATATATATTGTTTTTTATTTTTTAAGCCATTTTTAATGGTTTAATTAAAAAAATTGGAAATGGCATAAAATCTTGATCCAGAGGCGGAATTTGGCGCGGGGATGCTCGTTTTAATGCTCAGAGCACACTCTTTACCCCGAGATTCTCTTTTCATACACTTTGGGTGATCAAAAAGTCATTTAAGGTCATTTTTTGCTAAGAGAGTATCAAAATGACATTTTATTGCTAAAAGTGCGACAAATTGACAATAAGACAAAAAAAAGTAAAAAACACATGTCAAAGGTGTGGGATGACTTGGCATAGTGGGTCACCATATAAGGCGACCTCTTCACATTACTAAAGCGTCACATTTTATGATTTTTTGAGAGCTAGCGAATTGTTTTACCATGGGAGGTAGCGCCCATCATGCTCACGTCATTGCTTCATGGATTAGAGTGTGTCCCACGCTTGTGATTAGTGAGTGGGTGTTATGAGTGTGACTCATCATCAAAAGAGGGCATCACATGTTATTTGTTTCACTTACCATTTTAAACTATTGTTTAAACTCACATCATAGGCCATACGGTTTTTTGGTAGCTTGAGGGAATTTGGGCACATGCGAATTGGATTAAGTGATGTGGCTTGGTAGGTAAAGGAGGTCACCTACCTCATTTGAGGTGGCGTCTCCTCCATGTTAGCACTCCACTTAAACTGGCAATCATCACACTAATTTCTCATCTCACTCAACTCCAACTCCAAGTGTGAGATGCGCTCTCCCCTTCTGGAAATTCTATATATTGAAGGCAGTTTGGCCATTGTATGGATCATAAGGTGGAACCTTTGCTTGCAATCATTGTAATATTTTCTTGAGTATTATTAATAGAAGGATTTGGATGCAATTTCTGTGTGGGATCTCTGGATGTTTGGGTGGAGTTTGCTCTTAAATATTGAGGTAATCTGCATTGTTTTTCTTTTATACTTGCACGTGTTTGGGATCACCTTGTCTTCAGAAGGAATTTATATTTCGGTAAGAATAAGAAGTAATCCTTGATAGGTTGCTTACTTATTGTAAGTTGTAAGAGACTACTTGATAAAATATGAAATCTAGTTTGAATCCATATTTGCTAGGTTGTCTCTTATCAAATTACACAGGTATTTTTTTAATTCCCTTTTCAAGTGTTGAAAGTTCTTTGCAGGAAATCTAAGATGGAGTGTTGATGAGGCTCTACCTGTGCTTCATTTACATTCGTAATAAGAAAAGCACTACCCCTTTGATCTCACTGAGAA
Organism: Pseudotsuga menziesii; assembly: GCA_001517045.1. Classification (NCBI taxonomy): domain Eukaryota; kingdom Viridiplantae; phylum Streptophyta; class Pinopsida; order Pinales; family Pinaceae; genus Pseudotsuga; species Pseudotsuga menziesii. Next base: position 79,687 of record LPNX010266454.1, on the reverse strand, counting down.
GGTGTTTTCTCTCCTTTCCACTTTCTTGCTCAACCTTTCCACAAGTCATTTAAAAATTCTTATTTCGGTTCAAAGTTCTTTTGTTGTTCTTAGATCTATATTTTAAAACCGTATAAAGAGTAGATCTAAGTTCCTAAAGTCTAGATTTCTAGTGTTCTTTAAATTTCAAATCTAAGATCTTGATCTAACACTCTTCTTTCAAGTTTAAAGTTTAAATCCAAAGTACTTGGTTAAGAGAAGGTTTTGATCTTTAAATCGCTTATCTAGCATTATTGCTTTCTTGTTTACTTGCCATTCTTTTAAAGAGGCAAGCAAAGATCCTAAGAAGACAAGCTCTCTAGCTTGTCTTACTTAGTTAAATTTTACCCTTTTTATTCTGTTATCACCAACCTTGTAGTTGCCTATGTGAGGGGGATTCAGGATGGATGGTAGAAGGACAAGCAACTAAGGAGGTGGAACCAAGATTGCCTCGACTCCCAAATGGATGGTTGTCACGTTAATCGAGGCAGTCGTCGCTTATGTTATCTTAGCCCAAGACAACAAAGGGGGAGACCAAGATCTACTCCCGACGGGAGAGATCAAACCTAGACACTAGATCAGATCAAATAGACTTGAGATACGTAAGGTGTAAGGTAAGTGGAACCTCTAGATCTATGGATGACGTCACTAGGTGAACCAAGGCTTTGAATTAGGGCTTTTGGAAGTATGAGGTTCAATCCAAATTGGGACACAGGTGACTTATGAGGTAAATACTAGATCTTGGGTTGAGTTACTAGCAATAGGTGAAGATATCCATTGCCTTGGGAAACGTAACCAATGCAGGGAGGGCAAGGACAAGATTGGGACTATCTAGTACCGACAGATAGACTCGATGAAAAATATGACAATGTCAAAGTACCCGAGTCATCAGGGAAAAGTCAGATCACAGGAAAAAGAGGCCAAAGAGGGGGTAGTGCTAGGGTTGGAGATCAATGCTTGTCAGATCTAGGGCAATGGAGTCACTATTTTCCTAGCGTTGAAGGAGACCCACCTGGGAAATACCTCGATCTACAAACCCAAAAAGGTATTTTGTTGGAAAAGTAAGATTACGGAAAAATCAACAGCAACATGGCTAGCGCTAGGGTTTGGGAAGTCAATTTTTCAGATCTAGGGCAACTTGTCCACTTCTAGCTCAGCGTTGAAGGAGATTTGGTGAGAGGACAACTCGATCTACAAACCCAACAAGGTATTTTACCAGAAAAATCAGATCTCGGAAAAAGTCAGAAAAATGGTGGACAGTGTTAGGGTTTGGGAGGACAATTTCTCAGATCTAGGGCAAACCAACCACTATCAGCTCAGCGTTGAGGATGATTTGGTGAGGGGATGACCTGATCTACAAAACCCAGCAGCGGTTTGGCCAAAGATCAAGCGGTCAAATTTTTAATATTTTTGGTTTTTTTATTTTTTTATGGGATTTTAATGTGAAAATGAAGAAAGCAGATGCCAATGGATTGAGATCTGGAAGAAAGGTACTAACCTGTAGATGCCTTGATGATGATGATCCTTGCTATCCTGATCAATTTGAGAAGCTTTGAGCAAGTTCTATGTCCAACGTTTTGCTCCAAGAAGTCAATGTGCCCTCTCTCCTGTAAGAAGAAATCATCGATCGCAATGACACCAAAGAAAACCTCCAGATATAAGTGAAGCCAATCCAAGCGAGTTGAGGAGCCCCTGCAAAAACGCCCAAGCTGAAGTCGCCCTCCTGTAGACAAGACAAAGATTCCCCAAAAAATATAGATCTTGCAACAATTTCCCGAATGCTAGGAAGCAAAAGACTTTCCAATCACCATCTAAGAACACCAGATGCAAAGGAGATCCAAGAAATATTCACAAGAAAAGTTTTTCTATTATCCAGATCCAAGAGCCAAAGACCCTTTACAAATGAGAAGCTCTCTCCTTTAAATAGGAATGAGAGAACCAAAATCATAAACACTTTTCAAATGAGTGGCTAAGATTAAAAGATACAAATGTCTAATCAATGGTTGAGATGAGCTCAACATACAATACATGGATCAATATAACAATATAATATAGAAGTGGACCAAATCACCCCAAGAGAGGGGATCCCACTCAACACGAAAATAAATGAAGCACATGGTGGGTCCATGGAGTGTTTAAACTAACTCCCTTTGGGTGTCCCCATGGCACAATAAAAATAATATAATTTTTAAACTGTGAAATTGTGCCTCCTTGAGGAAATCGTGAGCCTCCAAAAGCTCCAGAAAATAATATAAAATGCCCGAAAAATAGTTGTGGGCCTATCCAGGTGCTGCAACTGCTGGAGAAGGTGTGGAAGACATCACTCTCATCATCAGAACTCATCCCATGCCATTTCCTTGCCTTAGTAGCCCAAGTCGATTTCTTCAGTAGCCATTTAATTTTTTTAATTTGCCTTGAGAAACATGATAGGCCCAGAGCAACCTCCTAGGGTGCCTGTGTTGTCCAACTGAGCCCACCAGGCTCTCTGGGAGGGGGGTACTATGGTACAGTCAAGTGGCTGGACCTCCTATACCCCATACAACGCTCTAGGAGATCGAACAAAATCATCTCCTTGCTCAGACCTGCCATCTAGTGAAGCAAAACTGCACCAGAAGGGTAAAATGAGCCTGACCATCTCTGTAAGTGCCCGAAACTGAAAACAAGCTGTCTCACTGTAGTCAGAAAGCTCAAATCCATCTAAGGCATATACTTATACCCTCTCCAGGTCTCTACCTGATCATCTACAACATCAAATAGACAAAATAATAACCTGTAAATGACCAAATACCAATAATATAACTTTGGCTGACATCCATCTGCTGCAAGTGTTAAAATGCTAAGACATGCTCTACAAATCATTTAAGTAACAATCATAACGAGTAGCAATCACTTCACTGGCGGTACATCAACCAAATACATATATAGGGTTTTATTTATTATAACTCAGACTAGACTTTCAAGACTATACTCACTTCATAGTTGTAATTAATTTGCTAGTGAAGGGTGAAGGTTAAAATTCATAAGGCTAGGACAAAGGATGACTGCCAACTCAACACTGTGACACTTTGGATATGGAAAGGGGATACTCACTATAGCCATATGTCGGATGAACAACAACAAAGGGGATGGCAGTGCCTCACAAATGGGTGAACTCGTTCAGAGGTGCTTACTCACCTTGACAAATGCTCACAATCCAACTCAATACAAGTAAGGCCAACAATCTTTAGATATAACTTTTAGGAACCATTGCTTTTTGGGCCTTTGATTTTCCATAGCCTTTGTCCACGTATTTTTATACGGACTTTTATCCTTTAGGCTTTATGCATTCATGTATGTTTAAAAACACTACTTTTCATGAATGGACTTTTTCATAGATATTCATTTTATTTCCAAATACATTGTACTGATGGCAACGCTACTTGTTTTAGGTAAGCAAACACAACCTAGGCAACTCAGAGCCGAGACACAGATAAACAACGAAGCTTGTCCAACAAAGGCTCTAGCGGGGAAAGGTCCTCCATGCCACAAGTCAAGTAGTAAGTTGGGCTAAAACACAACTGGAAGGTAATGGATGGGTGGAGAAAATGAATAATCAAACCAACACTAGCAAGCCAAAGTATGGTGGGAATGACTACCTCTATTCTCCCTAAGGAGGGTAAAACCAATGAGTATAGGTCAAGAACTTCAAACTTTGAGTAGGGACATCAATACATAATACAGATCTATCCAAGTCCACATATTTATATGACTGCCAGATCATGATACTAAATGCTAACACATGTCACAAAGATGAGTATAAGAGCAATGATAACCATAACACAATATAATATAAGATGAGTCATAATCATGCAAATAACCCATCTGAATCAATATCTGTCCAACGAGAAAACACTGATGCAAATCTGGGCACTGCTAACTGCTCTGCACATGACTAAATGGCTACATCAATCCCCAAATCTGAGTGTTCTGAGACTCAGTCCTGGCATGGGAGAGTACTACAGTCCATCAAATAAATAATGACCCATCATAAATGCTCATCTCAGCATCTCATATGTAGGGGAGCTGGCTGAAAAATGTACTGAATCTGAAAAATAGAATATGGTAGCCTGTCTACTATATATATGATAACATATTCATAGTTTGACTTATAAATTTTTTAGATTTTTTGGAGATTGTTCAAAGACACTCTTAAAGTGTCTTTGAGCATATTTTGCATTTGATAGCTTGCTGATTTTTTGCAGGTATAACAAAAAGGAGAAGGAAACTCTGGTCGTTTTGCGAGAAAATGAACCATTAAGAGCTCAATGGAGTTCCCCTTTCACCAAAAAGTCTTATTTCTATCATGTTGTAAGCCTTTGGATCCAAGATATACGGACCAAAGCGCATTTCTTTTATCATTGTAAAGATTTGAGTAGGCTCTGCAGAGCTCACTCCCCATTCCCTTGGGGGGAATGACTACCTCTATTCTCCCTAAAGAGGGTAAAACCAATGAGTATGGATCAAAAAATTCCAGGTCTGAGTAAGGACATACATACATAATATCAATACATCCAAGTCCACATATTTATATGACCGCCAATTCATGACACTAGATGCTAATGCATGTCACAAGAATGAGTATAAGAGCAATAATAACCATAATACAAGATAATATAAGCCGAGTCATAAACATACAAATTATCCATCTGAACCAACATCTGTCCAATGAGAGAATACTGATACAACTATGGGCACTACTAACTGCTCTGCAAATGGCTAAATGACTACATCAGTCCTCAAATCTGAGTGTCCTGAGACTCAGTCATGGCATGGGAGAGTACTATAGTCCATCGATCAAACAATGATCCATCATGGATGCTCATGTCAGCATCTCATATGTAGGGGAACTGGCTGAAAAGTGTACTGAAATCTGAAAAATAGAATATGGTAGCCCGACTACTATATATGTGATAACATCTGGCTCCAGCAAGGACAAGTGTTCTACTGAATAGAGCGCTTGAGAACCTCAAAATCTCTGGTCCTCTCACTCTGCTAATGGCATCCTCGATCCATCCTTCTAGTTCTGCAACTGCTGCCAAAATGTCACCAACTACCTGCAAAAATGTCCAGAGCTATACCAAACTCACAGACCGGTCGTCAGAACACTGTGTGGATAAAATAAAATACTCAAACTGAACTACATGAAACTGAAAAGTAGAAAGTAAATCTAATCTATAACCATAACTTTTAAGCAAAGTTTGATTTTATTGTGCAGGAAAAATGCTAAAACTGAAGACTACAGTAAGAGCTTTGAAAAGCAAGCTTCAGGCAAAGACAAAAGGGTGCAAGACTAAAAAGCTAAATTACTGCCCAAAAAAGGCTTATTTAGGTCCTACCTACTCTAACCAATTTAGACAAATGTTAAGTAAAATCATAAATCCAATGCAACCACTTGCTGAACGAATCTATTGAGCTTTCTTTACAGTTAATGATACAACAAGTCAAAGATGGCTTGTAAGTAATGTAAATGAAAATTGAAGCCATTATAACTTGTTGTTTGAAAATCAAAGAAAGATATGGATCAAGAGAAATGAAATCATGCCAGGGATGAGATTGATTGTTGCAAACTTCTTCCATCCATAGATCGATAGGATCATAAAATTTATGATCGTTTAAATTTGATGAAAGAAAAGAATACGATACATGATTCATCCCTCCTAGGCCATCATTGTTTCCCTAATCTTTCTGGTTAGCACACTCAATCATGCTCACATTATGATCAATGGTGAAACAAAATAGGGACAAATTAGAGATCAATAGACCAGAAATTGAGATTAACCCCATTTGTTGTTTAAAAAATGAGAAAATATGGAATTGGTCTTTATAGAGCTTTTCAATCACCCAATGAAAGAAATTAGCAACATTGAAATCATTATGCACCAAGGATGAAAGGAGATGAAATGTTTTACCATTGACCACTTGGCACTTTCGAGAGTCTGTACCGAAAATTTCGCATGACACCATACAAAAAGACTTCAAAAGCTGGGATGGGAGGGTGGATTGAAAAATTAGAACTTGATTTGCATCACCTAAAAGTGCTAACACTAGTCTTGTATGCGATATGGGACATGTGTTAAAGAAATTGGCAAGATTAGCACTAACCTCCCAAGAACTAGACTCACTATGATTAATCTCCTCAACTAAATCACCTTGACCAAAAATCTGATGGGGAATAGCAACAACATTACAAGAATAATTCCTTGGAGGCTCTTGATGACTATTTGGACATAGATTCCAGCTCGAAAGATGTGACAAAGAACGCTCCAGGTCAAGTTCGCTCACTAGTATATCATCATCATGTGGTTGTTCTTCTTTAGATTGTTCCTTACATCAATTGAGGATAAATTATCACCATCATTCATTTGATAAGGAAAAATATCAAAATGTTCATTTCTAACTTCCTTATCATCCTCACAAACTTGGTCTTCAACCACAATATGACCACATGATTGCTCCTCAACGGAAATTTGATTAATTTCAACCTTTTCTTCTTCTGTAGAGACATAATCAAAGTCTGAATCTAGATTCAGATAGCTTGAATTATCGTTAATTAGGCAATGACTATGGAGTTTCTCTTCTAGAGGCTCTATAATGGACTCACAGATGGAAGGCTCAACTATAGATGTTTCTTGATGGTGATTGTTAGGTTCCCTTCCACAGATTAAATCCAAGATTTGCTCTGTGACTGCTTCAGGTAATAATAACAGAGCATCTCATATGATTTGATTGATATCCCTCTTAGTTTCAGCATGAGGTTTTGAAACATTATTCTCAAGGTACTCTGTAACATTCTTATGGATTGCAAGCACGCTCATAATTTGGAACATTTTAGGAGAGGAATGATCCAATTGAGAAAGCAAATTGTCAAAACACTGATTATCAACTGCACAATCATTGCTAGATTTACACTCTAAAGAATTATCAGTGTTCCTACCCCACTTTTCTATTAACAGATCTGTGAACATGTCATACCCAGTGATGGATTCTAGTGCTAAATGATCAAACCATAGTTGAACATCCCCTCGCAAGGATTCTCCCAAGGCTCGCATATAAACATCGTCATTGCCTGCACCTCTAATTTCCATGTAATCCTAGAGAATATCCAAATGAATTTCAATAGATATATCCTTATTTCCATTAAACTGGGCAACCTCCTAGTGTAATCGTTTGGCATAGGATGAGGTGTCCCCAGTATTTTAGAAAAGTCAAAAGGAGACTATTTATCTTGTTTTTTAACAACTCTGGTTACTTGGCTATAAGGCTTTGACTGGGACTGACTTCTAGGTTCATGTCGACTTACAAGTTTATCAGGGGTAGTCACGACAAAACTTGTATTACACTGATGAAGAGGATTACAAGGATCATTCACTTGATGCTTGCTTACTAGTCCACTCGGGATGGTTGGGAAATCTTTATTGCATGGGTGAGGAAATTGGTGGGTATCATAAAGATTGTGATAACTAGATTCATACCCATAATCATGCTCGAGATCATCCTCATACCCATAATCTGACCTCCATCTACCCCCTCCGTTTATTCGTTTTTTGGCTTCATTTATACTTTCATTTAATTCCTTCATGCGTCTGATAAATATATCTGAATTCATTATGATTTATGGGATGGGTTCGCTTCTCAGTGGAGTCGCTAGGTGAATGAATTGCCGTGTTCACCAACGGATAATGTCGTACAAGAGGTGAGGTATGTTGAACCAAGGTAGGCCTCTACCTCCCCGGCAACGACGCCAAAATGTTATCACCAAACTTGTAGTTGCCTCTATGAGGTGGATCCAGGATGGATGGTAGAGGGATGGGCAACTAAAGAGGTGGAACCAAGATAGCCTCGACTCCCAAATGGATGGTTGTCATGCCAATCGAGGCAATCTTCACTTGATGTTGTCTTAGCCCAAGACAACAATGGGGGAGACCCAGATCTACTCCCGACAGGAGAGATCAGACCAAAACACCAGATCAAATCAAATGAAGTTGAAGTACGTAAAGTGTAAGGTGGAGTAAACCCTAGATCTATGGATGAAGTCACAAGGTGAATTAGGGTTTGGATCAGGGGTTTATGAAATGTGAAATTTGATCCAAGTTCGAAATACAAGTGACCTATGAGCCTATTACTGGATCCAGGATCTAGGTACTAGCAAAAGATGAAGATATCCTCTGCCTTGGGAAACATGACCAATGCAGGGAGGGGAAGAACAGGATTGGGGCTATCTAGTACCACAGGGTGAACTTGAAAGAAGGTATAACAATGTCAAAGCACTCGAGCCACAAGGAAAAGATCAAATCGCAAGAGAAGGAGGCAACATGAGGGGTAGCGCTAGGGCTTAGAGAACAGTTCCTTGGGATTTGGGCCAAATGGAGTCACTTTAGCAAAACGTTTTTGAAGACCCACTTAGGGTTTGATCCAATCTACAATACCCATAAATGGTTTTCCCCGAGATTAAGCAGTTTGATCCATACTATTTTTTTTTTAATATTTAGGGTTTTAACATGAAAATAAAGTGCCAATGGATTGAGATCTAGAAAAGAAGCACCAACCGGTAGATCTTACCTGGAAAACCTTTTAGATGCCTTGATGATGATGATCTATGTTGTCCCAATCAATATGAGAAGATTTGAGGAAGCTTCTATGTAAAACGATTTGCGCAAGGAAGCCAACGCGCCCTCTCTCTAGCACAACAAACGTCAACCATATCAGATTTGATGCGTCAAGAAAGAAGATCAAATGCTATAGAAAAATAGCAAGATGAAATCATAGATCACAATGACGCTAAATGAAAACCCCCTGAGACAAGCAAAGCCAATCCAAGCGAGTTGAGGAGCCCCTGCAAAAACGCCCAAGTTGAAGTCACCCTCTTGTAGACAAGACAATGTTTCCACAAAATATAGATCTCACAACAAATACCCAAATGCTAGGAAGCAATAGATTTTCCAATCACCATCTAAAAACATCAGATGCAAAGGAGATCCAAAAATTTCCACAAGAATAGTTTTTTCGATTATCTAGATCCAAGAGCCAAAGACCCTTTACAAATGAGAAGCTCTCTCCTTTAAATAGGAATGAGAGAACCAAAATCATAACCACTTTTCAAATGGGTGGCTAAGATTAAAAGATTAAAATGTTCTAATCAACGATTGAGATGAGTTCAACATAGAGTACATGGATCAATACAATAATATAATATAAAAATGGACCAAATCACCCTAGGAGAGGCGATCCCACTCAATAAAAAATAAATAAAGCTCATGGTGGGTCTAGGGAGTGTTAACTAACTTTCCTAGTGTGTCCCCATGGCACAATAAAATAATATAATTTTTTAAATGCCATAATAGTGCATTTTTGAGGAAATCGTGAGCCTCCAAAAGCTCCAGAAAATAATAAATCTTGCCAGAAAGATGGATGTGGGTCCATCCAAGTGCTGAAACTGCTGGAGGAGTGGAAGACATCACTCTCATCATCAAAACTCATCCCATGCCATTTCCTTTCCTTAGTAGCCCAAATCGAATTTTTCAATAGCCATTTTAATTATTTTAATTCTGCCTTGAGAAATGTGATATGCCCAAAACTGCCTCCTAAGGTGCCTGCATTATCCAACTGAGCCCACCAGGCTCTCTGGCAGGGGGGTAATATGGTAAACACAAGTGGTCGGATCACCCCTCCTCATACAACGCCCTAGGAGATCCAAACAAATCATCTCTTTGCTCAGATAGGCCATCCAACATGGCAAAACTTCACCAGAATGGTACACTAAGCCAAATCATCCCCGCAACTGCCCGGAACTGAAAGCAAGCTGTCTCATTGGATTCAGAGAGTCCAAATCCATCTAAGGTGCATACTCATACACCCTATATGTCTTTGCATGATCATTTATAATATCCAATATACTCAGATAGACAATAATAATCTGTAAATGATCACATAATCAATAATATAACCTAGGCTAACATCCATCCGCTGCAAGTGTTCAAAGGCTAAAACATGCTCTATAAATCATTCAAGTAACAATTATAACAAGTAGCAATCACTTCATTGGCGGTCTATCAACCAAATATATAGGGTTTCATTTATTAATTATAACTCAGCCCAGACTTTCAAGACCATACTCACTTCATAGTTGTAATCAATTTGCTAGTGAAGGGTGAAGGCTAAAGTTCAAAAGGCCAGGCCAAAGGGTGACGACCAAGTCAACACTGTGACACTTTGGATATGGAAAGGGGATACTCACTCTAGCATATGCCACACAAGCAACAACACAGGGGATGGCAGTGTCTCACAAATGGATAAGTTACATTCAGAGGTGCTTATTCACCTTGACAAATGCTCACAATCCAAATTAATACAAGTGAGGCCAGCAATCCTTAGATATAACTTTAGGAACCATTGCTTTTTTGGGCCTTTGATTTTCCATAGCCTTGGTCCATGCATTTTACACAGATTTTTATTATTTTAGGTTTCATGCATTCATGTATGTTTAAAAACACTACTTGTCATGAATGTTTTAAGATATTCATTTTGTTATACTTCAAAGCCAATTTCATTAGGCTTGCCTTGCATTCATTTATGTTTAAAAACTCTAATTTTCATGAATGGGCTTTTTCATAAGATATTCATTTCATTTCCAAATACATTGTATTGATGGCAGCACTACTTGTTTCAGGTTTAGCCAACACAACCTAGGCAACTCAGAGCTGAGACACAAATAAACAGGGAAGCTTGTCGAACAAAGAGGCTCTAGTGGGGAAAGGTCCTCCATGCCACAAGTCAAGTAGTAGGTCGGGTCGGAAACATAACTGGAAGGTAATGGATGGGTGGAGACAGTGACTAATGAAACCAACACTAGCAAGCCTTAAGTATGGTGGGAATGACTACCTCTATTCTCCCTAAGGAGGGTAAAACCAATGAGTATGGAACAAGAACTTCCAGGTCTGAGTAAGGACATACATACATAATATCAATATATCCAAGTCCACATATTTATATGACCGCCAAATCATGACACTAGATGCTAATGCATGTCACAAGAATGAGTATAAGAGCAATAATAACCATAACACAAGATAATATAAGCCGAGTCATAAACATGCAAATAATCCATCTAAACCAACATTTGTCCAATGAGAGAACACTGATACAACTCTGGGCACTACTAACTGCTCTGTAAATGGCTAAATGACTACATCAGTCCTCAAATCTGAGTGTCCTGAGACTCAGTCATGGCATGAGAGAGTACTATAGTCCATCGATCAAACAATGATCCATCATGGATGCTCATCTCAGCATCTCATATGTAGGGAAACTGGCTGAAAAGTGTACTGAAATCTGAAAAATAGAATATGGTAGCCCAACTACTATATATGTGATGATAGTCTCCATACTACTAGAAACCCCAAAATTTCCCGTGTCACCAAGTATACAAATACATGTGCTCACTGCTGTCGTTATTTTGTTGTTGTTATTGTTGCTACCTATGCCTTCCACTACGGTCGTTGCCTTCTACTGTTGCCACAACCTTCACACTGTTTGGAAGCTCCAAATTCTTAAGCTTCCACAACTCTAATAACCATTGTTCTCAAAGTTATAGATTTTTTACTTCTCAAATTGACTACTAGGTAAACTCAGATTATCTATGTTTAATACACTTCTCACTCAACATTCAGCTGCAAATGAAATTAACTCATAAACATATCTGAACTTAGAAGCACAAGAGAATTCTACCAAAAACACCGAGAGCAGAATTAAAATGACAACCACACATAAAAATTTTAGACTCTTATTTTTAGCCAATTTGGCCTATTATCCACTAATTTTGCACATAGTGGATTTCCAGTGACCCGCCGAAGTCATGAACAAGCCAGTTGTTCATTATCAGTGCTCAAAAGGTTCTGCGGTTTGTCATGGCCTTTTTTGGGCCTCTTTTTTAATAAAATGCATGTTCATAACCCCTTGGGGAAATTGTAAAAAATGTCCTAACATTTAATTTTTTATAAAAGGCTCGACTTCCCGGACTTGAGCATCAAGCCGACTAGCCCAGAGTGTTTTTTCCCTTGGTTATTATTGGTTGTTGAACAAACGAGTAATAATTTTTGAGTTTTTCACTCACACCTCCAAAGCTGGGGTAGTCGTCTTGGTGTTTTGGCATTAGGAGGTTATTAGAGCTTTCGTGTTAGTGTTTTTCAACATGCTAGGCATTCATGGACATGTACTAGGTCCCCCTAGAGTTTCGTCTAATTTCAAGAAAAAATAAAATTTTCTGTTTTTTAAGTCATTTTTTAATGGTTTAAATGGAAAAATTCAAAATGTAAAAAAAGTGTGATCTGGAGTCCGTTTTTGGCGTGGTTGGGTTCAATTTCAAGCTCACAGAGGCATCTTTACCCGAGGGGCCACTTTCACTATGTTTCGGCCAGCTGAAATATCCCAGAAGGCATCATTTGGCTATCAGAGCATCATATTGGCATTTAATTGCTAAATTATGAAGAAATGCACCAAAGTCATATTTTGAAAAGTAAAAAATTAATTAAGAAATGGTGATAAAGTGACATGGCATACGTCCCCCATGGATTTACTACCCTCTTCAAAGTTATAACTTAAACTTTGGGTAATAAAAAGCATGGTCGTGATTTATTTCAAAGGAGGGTGGCGTGAGGGTGAAGAGAAAGCTCACGAAAGGAGGTGAAGGCTCACGCTAATGTGAGGTGGTGAGTGGGATTGGGGCAGCTCTATCAATGCCTTAGGCTTCACTACTCAACCCAAAGCAGTGAACCTTTCACTCCCTTTTGGTCAGTCCAAGGGGGTTGGCAAATGGATGCCCATGCCACTGCCAACGGTGAAGCCACTAGACCAACTTGTTAAAGATATTGCAGCTGCGAGACCCATTCTCGAGGAGGATGGTACCCTAGTCAGTTAACTAGGGTAGAGTAAGACCCTAGAAGGTACCCTAAGACCCCAGTAGTCTCTTGGGGTTCTTGGTCTGGGACCGAGTAGGTTGATGCCATGGCAAAGTCCCTAACATATGGTTAGGGCCCCTATATGCTTTAGGGTTCTTGGTGTAGGACCAGCCGGTTTCTTGATCTAGGACCAAGCAGATCCTGTAGGTTGAGGCAAAGTTCATACCTGGTCTAGGACTAGGCAGATTCTTGGTTTGGGACCAAGCAATTTTGCGAATACATTCTCGGTCAATTAACTAGGTGGATCTTGGTCAAGTTGACCAAGATGATTATGTGTGATGTACTCTATCCTATTCGGTTATTGCTAGGTTGTTACTCAAGGGATTGGCCACCCCTTGATGATGTCACTAGCACCTAACCCTTAGGAGTAGTACCGAGGACCATCATCCAGTTTGGATTTTTCTCCTTGTACAATGATGATAAAGATGTATGGAACACACATGACAATATACCTTGAGAGAGAAAAGATTAAAGTCCTTGGTCCTGTTGGTCCTGTAGGTAAAAGGGGTTGTCTCCCCACCTTTATGGTACACCTTGGTCTTGTGGGTATGGGAATTTCCTTACCACCTTGTTGTGACCCTTCGTTGACTTATGGTAATTTTGGTCGTAGCACTCTTATTGTTTGTGGTACCATGACCTCTTCGATACGATGACCTAACCATATTGTTTTTATTGTTGTTATTTATGTGACCATTTTGACCTTTGGTACCCTATACTAAGTCAACCTATATTTATTTTATTGGTAACCATCCTAAAAGCTAGGGTTGAAGGACCCTTCTAGAAGTCCTTTCAAGTTATAAAAACAAGTCTTATCCTTCATTGTGGATCCATCCAAGAAGATACATCTCAGCTCTGATCTTTATGTTTGGTGTCAAGGAGTATGCTGCTAGGGTTTCGCTGCTTCATCCTTGGGTTACCAGATCCAAGTTTAAGGGTTACTTTGTGCTCCTTTCTCTGTTGAACCACAAGTTGTGCTGGGCCGTGACCTTATGCATCTGACCCGTGGACTATGTGGTGTCTCTCTTGCTGGGCCGTGACCTTATGCAGCTGACCAATGGACTGTGTGGTGTCTCTCTTGCTGGGCCGTGACCTTATGCATTTCACCCGTGGACTGTGTGGTGTCTCTCTTGTTGGGTTGTGAGTCGTGACCTTATGCAGCTGGCCCATGGACTGTGTGGTGTCTCTCTTGCTGAGCCGTGACCTTATGCATCTGACCCGTGGACTGTGTGGTGTCTCTCCTGCTGGGCCGTGACCTTATGAAGCTGACCCGTGACTGTATTGGGTTGATTCAAGACCTTTTGCTACTGATAATATAGGTCATGTTCATTTCTGTGGGCTGCTCTTGGACTGTTAGCTTGGGCGTCATCCCTCTGGGGCTGCTAAAAATTTTTTGTGACTGTGTATGATCTATCCTAGTGGGATGTGACTGTGTACGACATGTCCTAGTGGGTTATGACTATGTAAGATCTATCCTAGTGGGATGTGACTGTGTATGATCTCTCCTAGCTGGGCCATGGACTGTGATGACCCTCCCTCAGCCTTAACGTGGACTGTGGTAACCTCTCCTAGCTAGGCCGTGGCTGATTTGACCTTACTTTTCTGGCTGTGACTTGTTTGCAGCCCTTCTTGGGCTGAGATGTGGCTGTGTTAAGCCCTAAATGACAAGTCAGTTACGGTGTTAATTATGTTAGAGGGAGCTGTGATCTTTTGAGGTTGATTAGCTGTGTTTTGGGCTGAATATCACTGCTACTATCCTACTTGGGTCTTCACACTTGGTGACTCAGATATCTTGTTTACTACTGTATGTATCTAACCTCAACCTGCAACATTCTAACCTACTCTGTGTCAAGGTATGTCATGTGTTCCTCTGGTGACTTGTCCTTTCAGTGACAAGATCTGAACCTAAAAGTACCTGAGTATAAGGCTGATCCAAATAGTTCTAGACTAGCATTATTATTGTTCTTTGTTAACTGGTTATTAAATTTTCTGGTACTGCTATTACTGCTTTATTTCCTGTACATTCCTATTGTTCTTTTCATTAGTTATAATATTGTTACTGTTTATTTTTTGTACATGGCAATTGGTAAATCATCTCAAGGACCAACTTTAACACAGTAACCATTGGAGTGTTAAAGTTGAAAGAGATGAAAATCATGTTTTGAATTTATTACAGCAGTACTGTTCTGGATCTAGTTCTGATTTAGTTTTGTTTTATGCATTAAAGAATAAAATTTTAATTTGCCTATAATATATATCAAACCCTAACTTGACCCTAAACTTTAACACAACCGGTATCAACGATGAATCCACTAGACCATAGAGGATTGTGGGTCTAATGATCATGTCTATGAGGTACATCTTGGACAAGATATCCTAGAAGTGAAATTGAAAGCACTATCTATCGATCCAGGCAAGGGAATCATATCCCTTATGAAGTAAAGGTTGGAAAGCATGTCTCAAATTGAATTGATGCCCTATGAATTGAACCCCTGTGTATGTGTAGGTCATGGTAAACTTAATCTTATCCCCTTGAAAGTAGAAATGGTAGTTGGTGAGAGCCTATTGCAACATGTTGAAGACCATAACCTTAGTCTTACTAAGGGCAACTGCCAACTGTCGATGGTCACTGAAGTTGGATAAGGCACCAATTTGTCTCTGTAGCCCTTTGGGTGAGGAGGCAAGGAGGATCATGTTGTTTGAAAATAAGATCAAGGAGATCAAGATGTGTTGTAGAAAAGAATCAACCTGTATGTGCTCCCTAGGGAAGGACTTTAATGCATCAATATAGATATCAAAGAAAGTTGGCAAGAGAGGGCCTTGGTCTGCAGTTTGCTTCGCACAGCATTGAGGATGACAGGGAAGAAGGAAGTGATCCCCCTGATGGGATCTGGTCAAGGAGGACCGCACAGGGTCCAAGCTCTATGCCCTAAGACCTCTCTCATGAAAAGAGGCAGGCATCTCTGATCTTGATAGTGGAAGGTGGAGAAGGACCCTTTCAAATCCCAGCAGGGGTTGTGGAACCGCCCGTTGATCTCATAATAGATGAGATATCTGAGTTTGAGGTGCTCCTCTAATTAAGTCTCCTTTAAGCTACATAACTGTGTAGTCCTTTCAAGGTGTGGGATGTGGCAATCTGTCTTGATTGAAGGCTGATGGGAGCCCAGTCTGAACTGACTAAGGGGAATCTTATGGCCATGCTTCCAATGTCTGCTCATATATTCGGGTATGACAATGAGGTCGTCCCTCCACTGCATGAAGTGCTCAAAATAAAATGTAGTCTTATGGCTAAGGCCCTTCGGGGGTGGAGGTAGGGGGGCAGGGACGGCAGTATGGGGAGTGGGGGGGCTGATCCAAGTGATCCCGATGTACTACCTGTATATATCCTCCATAATCACCAGGTTCAGGTCCCGTCGGAGATGTTTTTTCATGTCTAAACTGTATCGGAAAGCCTGCAGTTTTGATGAAATACAGGACACCAGTTCTAGGTGCATGCTCAGTCTTGCAACTTATTTCTTGTTCAACAGATTCAAATTGTCTAGAAAACATTAAAGTGCTGAGCATTTCAGTCCACAAGGACAAAATTCACCTTGTGGAAGGAAACAATCACCATGAGAGACTAATGTAAGGGCGGCATTCAGAATAAGTAAACTTTATTTCTTTTAAAACCTTTATTTTTACATCTGTATCAAATAGTTACCGAAGGCAGTAAGATGCATTTGGCTAAATGCCATTTAATCTGGCTGTCTTGGTTGTTAACCTGGGGTCAGCCATGTTCAAGGGAAGGAAACATTTATGATATTTTATGGGAGGTGCTCTGTTGGATGAAATGGGATAGCTTTCGTTTACAATATGTCACTTCAGTAATAGGAGCAACTAGACGCTTGAGTTATACATGCCAATCTTCCCAAAATCCTCTAATCTCAATGCTCTCTCTTAGTCTATTGTCAAAGGACCAATGCTTCTACATTGTGAATAAACAGATAAATTCTAGTGACGGTGGGTGCAGCAGTAGCAGTATCTGAACTCAGGGCAGTATCTGAACTCAGGTATGAGACTAGTATTTATTGGCTCGATGGAATTAGCGAGGCAGAAATTGCACTAGAATTCCCCAGTTCTAGTTGTTGAGTCACTGGACAGAGATGTGTCTGGGATTGCAGCAATGGTTTGTGCATATTATCTTGTCATTATATTTTCTTGTTTCAAAGAGTATTACTTTGGGATCTGCCGTTGCGCACTGTAGCTGGTTGTCAGGGAAAAATAACTCGTGATTAAATTACATGGGGAACTCGTGGCTTTTGAGGAATGCAGTTTTATTTGGCTTTACTAAATTTGAAATGTTCTATTTAATACAAATAGATTCGAATAGTGATTGTTGTTTTGCATGTAGTCCTATTCACAGATTGAACACACATTTTTGCGAACTGTCTAATCTCTGCAATTATTTGGTGCAAGATTTTTCCTCTGATTTCTTACAGATATTCTGCTTCCCATAAATGCAGATATGCCAACTGTGAACTACGTTCTGTTGTTATTGCAGACAAAAGGTGAGAGCACGTTTCTGTTTCTTGTTGTTGAAGGTTCCTTTTTTCTTCATTATTTACTTAATTGCACATTTTTTGTGAAGCTACTCTCACTGTAATGGATTTTACATTTTTTTTGACACGGATCTTTGTTCTGGTATACAGTGCAATTGGAACCAATTTGCCCACGACAGATTTTCCCGGAGGCACTCCTCCTGGTCCTGATGTCCCTAGTGATTATGAAGATGTCAAAAATTTAGAGGCTGAAGATAAAGTAGCTTCATTATAAATCGAGTTGAAAACAGGATTTGTAGGATTTGTATAGAATACAGAGTCCTTCTCAATGAAACTCTAGTTTTCACAGATAATTTCAGATAAGCTGCTTATTTGTTAGGATCTTCTGTTGTTGTTGCCCATCCAATAAAATTGCATTTTCACTTCGTTGTCATATAACTTTTCTTGATATATGGAGAGATATTTTCCATATTGAAATTCAATGTCAGAAACGACAGATTATATCCATTAATTCCATGATTATAGGCTCTACATAGAAGCTGTTGGTTTGAGATATACGGAACTGGTTTACCATGTGAGTACAGTTTATGAGATAGGCCTTTTCAAATCTTCCCGAGCAGCTAGCAAATAGCACTTGTGTATTAAAATTGATTTAGTGCCTCAAAAATTTGTTTAACATGATACATTGCCTTACCGGGTGATCCACGTCCAATAAAATGAAAACTAAACCAAATAGATGAGGTTAAGCTAGCACTCTCGATCCATGCAAATTAGAGAGCATAAATGCAATTGATCAACCTCCTTAACACCCTGCAAGGCTGCAACATATACAAAATTTATAAAAATTTAACAAATTAGTGTAGAATGCAACCTACTAAAATGCCAAGGGTAGTAAGTGATACATCCATCATATTGGTTGCCCTTCTCGAGTGAGGAGATGAACATTCCCATGAGAAACCTCTCATGTGGTGCAACACATATATGTTGTATGCCATTATCTATGCTTCCAAAACACACATGGTTCTAGTTTTTCTAATTCGTGGCATCTCTTGGAATATAAGCACTCCAATAATAGTATAAGTTATTTGAATAAAGTAGCATTAATAAAGATCAAATGTGGGTCATTCAAGTGAGAAGAATTATAAGTTAATGAAGTGTCATTAGAATTAAGTAATGGTAGTTATACCCACACATTTTATTATTCCAATAGCTCAAGAGTCAAAAGACATTTTACAATGAGAGAGCATCTCAATATATAGATCTCTCGATACATAATACCTAGATCCAAAAAGATCAAGGGTCAAGATCATAAGATAAGATCACTCTAATCAACGGCTTAGATTAGTCGGATAACAAATACATGGATCAACTCAAAAATAGAGGGACACACTCTCTAAGACGCCCAAGAGAGGGGCGCACCTCATAAAAGATAACAATAAGTCATAACATAGCACATGGTGATGCTAGGAGGTATGCCATGTCCTTCACTAGCATGACCCCATGGCACAATCATAAGATGTAATCAATACTCATAACATATAGTGACTAAAGTCACTAAGTCGTGCCCCTCAAAGTACATCAAATTGCCCCCAAGTGGTGATGCTAGGACGTGTGGACTCCATGAAGATTGAAACTGATGCATGAAGGTGAAGCTAACATCAAAATGTCTCAAACCAATTCCATGACATTTCCTTGCCTCAATTACGCAAATCGATTTCCTCATTAACCATTTTCATTATTTTAATGTGTCAAAATCTATGATACCGAACAACTCCAAATAGGTCACCATGTGCCCTGTCATTGTGTTGGACACATACACGTCTTGGCACAGTGTCAGACACTTGTTTTGGATATGTCATGTTTTAGTGTCCGACACCGTGTCAAGACGTGTCCCAAAATCAGGACACAATGTCCCTAAAACAAGACACTTCTAACCTAAAAAAAACTGTAAAAAACAATTTTATCCTCATTCATTCACATTTTTCAATGAGGATTGAGCTCTAAGAGGGTTTTTTTTTGCAGGTTAAGAACAGTAGAAGGTTTTCCTTCTTGACCTACCCCTTTTTGTATTTTCCAATGGCATTTCAACATCTATGTAATACATTTTGATTTTGATAACTTAATGAGAAATATGATTCTGATGATTCTGACATCTATGTAATAGAACATTTTGATTTTGATGATTTAACGAGAAATTTTAGGAGTCTATGAGAACCCACTGCACCGATGGAATTATAGCCCCCCATGTTTGTCATCCTTCTCTTTCTATGTCTGCAGTTTGTCATGTATTTTTATTATTCTTCCATATACATTTACATATTACATTTTTTGGCTCTTAGTTGTGATGTATTTTTATTATTCTTCTATGTACATTTACATATTACATTGTTTGGCTCTTAGCCTCACAAATCAAGTCAGGGAGCACACCAATAAGTATTTTGTGGGGGCATATTCCACAAACAACATCACAAGGGGATTCATTTCACATAGGTGAGGTTACCCCTTATTTCTATTCCTACCCATGGCATTCAATCCAAGTGGCATCATCATTGTAAGTGGCATAATCTAAAATATAAAGGGTGTTTAGTAATGGGATAGGATAATAATAGGGTTTGGCCCCCATCCATCTAATCTAAAATAGAAATACTCCTATTTTGGTTGGCTTTCTTATGCCTCTCGCGGGCATCCAATAGTGGGGGTGGGGGAAGCCAATCACCATCCTTTTCCCCTCGTTTCAATAGTGGAGTGAGGCCTATCCTTTTCTGCTAGTGGGGGTTTTAGTTAGGTCTATCATTGACATATGCATTGCGATTTGTGAATGTGTAATGTGTATTCATTGTAATTTCTATTGAATATTTGTAAATGTTCTAGATTCTACAAAAGTTTGGATCTAAATATATATATATAACGCGTCTTCCGTTTCCTAATTTTGGGGGTCAATGCGTATGTGTCAGACACTCGTATTCTCATGTCCTCTGTGTCCCGTGTCCTCATGTCAAGTGACTAAGGTCAAAATGTTGCCTCAGGAAAATAAAAATGCTCATATCTCACTGCTTACTGATCATGGACATCTAATGACTACAAAAATGAAACTAACACCATAGCAATATGCTATTATCAACTAGCTACACACTATGTGCCCCTGTGGCACCCTAGGAGAAACAATTGTCCACTGAAAAACATTTTATTTTAGTTTATTGAGGCCAAACTGCAACAAACTGATAAATTGATCCATGAATCCAATGCAAGTGCCTGGAACTGAAAATTGAGCACACCAATGGACACACAATGTCCAAATCTAGTAGGAATGAGTACTCATACACCATATGTCTATAAAAGATATACATGAAAACCCATCCATGCTAGAATAATAATAAAAAATAAGCTTGTAAATGTTGATAATCGTAATAATAACACAAGCCACCATGATAAATCATCATTTGAAGCATGAATATGTCTAATGGACACTAATAGACCACAAATAATCATCATCCATCACCATATGACAAAACTTATCCTGGACTCTGTTGCTGACTTGGTCAAACTTGGTTTACTAGGTCAAGAATGATCAAAATGATGACCCAAATGAAAATATTTGATGTTGCAACTACAAAATGGATATTGCATGCTCAATTATCTATGTTAATAGTAAGACTCAAGTATAGGTGGCTTCTATTGTCGATTATAAGCTCAATACATATAAATAATATATTCAAATCAAAGTAATTAATTGTTATAAACAAGAACCTCGAGTGTATACTCATTCATAGATTTGGCCATTTTGTTAGTTAAGGGTGAAGGTGAATAAAACAAGGTAAGGCCATGGGAATGACTTGATACTCGACACTGTAAGCATCTAGGCTGAAGAAAAAAAGGGATCCACACAACACATAAGCTGGACTAAGTGAACAATAGGAAAGGGTAGTGTCCCACAGATGGGTGGAATAATGAGAATGCTCCACTAGACTATGGACAAGAAACCTTTTAAGACAATATACTTGCATAGCAAAAGACATTAGTCAACCCCCAAAGGCAGGTGCCCTGGAAAGCTTTTTTGGCTTCCAGAAAATGACACAGCATAACCATGACAAGTCAACCAGACCTTGTTTCCTTGTAAAGGAAAATGAGTCGTACATTATACAATGAATGAGTGATCATCCTTTGGCCATTAACTCTTTTTAAAATATTTACTTTATTAATCATTTAATTAACTAGCCATCCTCCAAGAGCAAGTGCCTTGGATACCTTGGCGGGCCTCAAATAATGACTCGGTATGACCTCCTTTTCCCGCCATCGTCCATAGGTGCGATGGAGTGGCCACCTTGTTCCCCTTTGGGGGAAAACGACCTCACATCATAGAAAGGATGAGTGCTCGTCTCTTGGCAACTGGCTAACTTTTATTTGCAATAGTGTTTGAAAACACTGTTATTTTGTTGGCTTGGCATCCATTTAGATAAAGCATTTAAGTTGTGATGCCTTAGTGTCTAAAGACACTTTTGGTAAAGATTACTTGTGTTCAAGACCTAGAGGAAGACAATCCCTATGATGAAAATCACACAAATCAACACCGAGATACAATGTAAACATGGAGACCTATTCCAATATATAGGTGAAGGTGGAGGAAATCCTATATGTCACTAGTCAAGTTACAAGTCAGGGTTAAACAAAAAGAAGGGAAGACGAAAGATGGATGGAGACATAGAAGATGGTGCCAAGGATATCAAGCTGTGCCCCTAAAGGGAAATGACAAATCCATACTAAGAGTAAGACATGACGAATGAGTATACAAAATAATTTCTTGAACATAGCAACTAGATCACTTATATTTTAGATATCAATGAAAACCAATAAAATATCGCCAACGTACAACCACCAGCAACCAAGTCTCACTACAAAAATAGACAACAAAGCATAACCAAAATCCACATGTACATATCCATATATCACCTAGGTCATATACCTGCATCCTATCTGAAGAATATGAAGGAACTGAACATTGTTGATGTACATCATGGGCATTGTCATAAACTCTGCTCTGGGACATGAAAATGGCTAACTCAGTCATCAAATATATGGTCATGAGGCTTAGTCATTGCATGAAACTAATCAATATGAATTCTCTGGATCCATTGAATGAGAGTGATCATCAACTGGAAGCTCATCATTTGTTGATCTCAAAGTAAAGGATTGGCTCAAAAATATGCTCAGGAACAATGGTAGCCAAGTAACTGTGTATGTGACAACATGACCAAGCCCATCCTCATGTTAAAGCTTGTTATAATTTTATTTGTTAAGGGAAAAAATAGATAACTCATCAACATGCAAACAACTACAATTACCTCCTAACTGATGGATCATGTTTAATTTTGGTGGGCCTTCCAAATGGAATCCAAGACAAGGAGGTGCAAGAGGCACACATTTAGGGATAGTGAAAGATACATCATTGGACTTATATTTGAATCCTTAGATATGAAGACAAATAATCTAGTAGAAATGACAACTTTAATTAGGGGAATAAAGGAATTGTTGACATGAGAGATAAAAAGGATTATTTTTTAAGGGTACTCTAAATTGATCATTGAAGATCTTAATGGTCTCAACTAAAATTCCTCTTGGTAGAGAAGCCATCAACTAGATTGGATCAAAACAAAAATCGATAATTTTGAGACTCGCAAATTCATTTATGTATGAAGAACAACAAATTGGCTTGATGGTTGGTTAGTCAACAAGGCCATCACTTGCAAGAATTCTTAAATCAATTGGTTTGACAAAGTCACACCTAAGGATTAGGATGACTAAGAAAACGATTTTAAACAAGTTTATAGCTTCTTAAATGCAAGGTGGACCCCCTACAATATGGGAATATTTATAAAACTGTCTCATGTGCATTAATTCATGATTCCCCAGCATAAATCTTACATCTTCTCCAACTCTTTCTCCCTTCTACCAAAGATCTTGACTGGAAAACCATATGCACATTGATGGTACAACCCAGTTGACCCCATAGCTCACCTCCTTAATATTTAAGTAGGTTGCTAATCTCCATTGTCGTTTGTTCATTCAAATTTCTCTTGCTTGTACTTTTGTGACCCCTAGGGATGGAGTCAAGTGATGCCACCATAAGAGGCGAGCATGTGCACAAGAACCTAATAAACAAAAACAACCACCCTTGAGGCAAGAGAGAAACCAAAGAATCTTTTGACACTCAAGAGTGGCTAGATGGTTTCCTAGAGAGGCATGTATTTGAAAAGGTACCTAAGCATTCTTGAAAGACATTCCACAACTTGACTCTCCAAAGAATGGATACTTGACGTTGCAAGGAAGTTGGAGAATTGTATAAAGAAGAGAGTTGGCGTTCATCTCAATGACAAATCAACATAGAGTAGAAGTCATTGAGTACCTTTAACCCCTTGTTGAAAACAATTAGGGGTTTATTTTTAAATCATTCATTGAAAAATGATTAGATGTTTAAGAGAGATTCTTAACATGTGGGACACTTCAATTGAATATGTTAATGCTCGTTCACTATTAATATACATCAAGGAGGAATTATCGCTACCTTAGCAACAAAGCCTTAGGAAGGAAACTATTACAACATGACACTTATTTAATGCAATTGAGTTTGCACTATCTAGTACTCAACTTAGTGTTCTTTGTTATGAATTTTTGATGAATATATGTTATTTTCTGTATGGAAGCAGGGGTGCATATTTAAGCAATGTATTTTGAAGAAAAATATATTGTGTTTTATAATCCAAATCATACTTCTAATGTACACTAAGTGCAATGTGTTATGCTTTTCTAGCTTATTAGTTTAATATAAATAAAGCTTTTTATTGTTACAAAAAAATGGATCCATTTAATTAAAGATGATATTCCATGCCCCGTATTCATGTGTATATTCTCATTTTGCTACAGCTCTCTTAGGGTTCCCAAATGTAATCCTAGTAGAGGAGTAGGTGGCCTCAGGTTGAAATTCCATTTGCACTAGACAATTAATGCAAATCTGAAAATTCACCTTCTCTCAAGAAGGTTCCTTGGATCTTAACCTTAGAATTTTCATCCTTTAGGAATGTTGTAAATTAATGTGTAAAACAACAATGAAACAAATACAATAATTCAATTCTGGTAGCCACAAAATTCACAGCAATTTGAGAAAAAGATACCAATCATTCCATTTAGTTTCTATCCCTCTAGGGAAACTTCACATGCATACGCTGAATATGAAAACTCTTCTTATACAATAGATATAACAAACACAACAACAATAACCAGATGTACCATTCTCACCAATCTTAGTGTTAAGTCTCTTAACAATTTTCTCTTAAGTGTGCCAATTAAACAAGACAACTAAGACTTGGAAATAACCATCCCAAACAGATAAAATGCTAAAACCAAATTTGCAATAGACAAAATATGTGGACAACTGGATATCTCATATATACATGCTTAATGAATGGAGTACATATATACTATAGCCTCCTCTTAAGGATAGGACAAAATACAACTCACCAAGATGCCCTAGCTAGGGTTAGTCTACAAACCCTAGCTTATCTAAGTGCAAGAATACCTCCAACACTATTCCAAGGAAAGACATCCTCCTCTTCCTCTTGAAATACATCCAAGGGTTTTCAAACCCTAATCTCTAGCTTCCAAGGGATGAGATCCTAANGAGAGAGAGAGAGAGAGAGAGAGAGAGAGAGAGATCAAATGTACAAAACAAATCTCAAGAGAGAGAAAACACCCACCTCCTTTTGATATGCTCCACTATGGTTTTATCATGAACCCTAGCACAACACTAAGAGAGCACTCCAAATAAGAGATCAAAATGAATGTGTGATGTGATGTTTTGTTTGAAAATACTCTCTCCCTCTATTTATATGAGAGCTAAGGGAGGCCAACAATATAATGCAAGTCAACCTAAGCCTTATGAGCAAGCCTACTAAACATAAGTAATCCACACACAAGTGAAGCACTCCACTCCTAGAGTTCAAATGTCAAGCTCCATTGATGATATCATGCACAATATCGACCCCAAGAGATGTAGCTATGAAGTCCAAACCACTCCATCTTGAGACTCCAAAGACTCCATCCATCCTCCAAAGCCAGGTACTCCACAGGGGAAACTACTTCTGAGAACATTATCGAATCCCCATGTGTCCTCAAGCCATCCCCAATCCTCCAAACAAGAAACCAAGCTACCACATGCCTTTTGGGGCTTATAACCCTTCCCCATAATGCACAATACTCCTCATATCTTATACGGCTCTTAATCACTAGGTGAATCTTACATGTGGCCATCATGCATGGCATCCACCATTCAAGCAAGAGATTTCCAATGCCCTATGGAAGAACATTGAGACAATGATCATCTAAGATCTAACATCCATTGAGCAAGCTTTCACAAGTGTACATATCCATCACATAACATCTCTCATGCTACAATCCTCTTGGAGCATCCAGGGGTCAATGTAGATCATGAACCTCAATTCTCATGAAGCAATCCAAACATGGTGTGAACACTTTTAGAGTAACCGAAAAGTTTAATGATCCCTCTTTACAAGGAAAATGTTTACACTCCCTCTTCAACTCTACAAAATTTGCTATCTAAAAATCAATATTGGTCACACTCAGGAATCAATCATTGCCATATGCAACAAAGAAATCAACCATGCCATCACAACATCTTGATCATCTATTGAATAATGACCGTCGGTGAATATCTAGGAATGTCTCCTTGGAGCAACGATCAATTGCTATCCTCCATCATCCTCATCATCTGAGGTCAACATCAATGGGTGCGACATCATAAGTTGACCATGACAACCTACAAAGATAATCATATCTCCATGCAAATATCAAATTGATCATGGGGTGCAAAGCTCGTAGTATAGTCATTGAATTATGCAAGGTCATCATCAACTTATCATGAGAATACCTCTCATGCACCTAAAATCCTTTGGCAATTTAACAATCTTGAACTACACCAGCTCCTTCGTCTCGAGAGAATTCTAAAGTAAGAGTGTCATCAAGGAAGCTCCCTCTATCTAATAGAATTTAAAATTCCTAGTTTTGTACTCAATAATATTCCCACTAGTTGCAACTTTGGAATCAATCTTGGTAATATCGTCTAGCAAGGTATCACACCTCTCCAATGAATAACTCAAAGGCTCATGGATGAAGTCAATCTCATCATCACACCTCTTTTCCTCTATACAACCAGAAGTCTCATTGATGGAAGACACCAATGCTATATATATCTTAGGTTTAGGATAGCTAGGTTACATTATATTAATTTAATTTATAACATTAAATTAATTCAAAAGAACACGACCTTATTAATTTATGGAAGAAGGTTCTTTCTCTAGGGTTTAGGATAGCTAGTACAATTTAGACAATCGTTTCTTCTCATTATAAGATTCTTTTTAGACAATGATTTTAGAGTTCTAATCCTTTTTATTGATACTCAACCTCCTAATGTTCTCATAGCTTTTCAATAATTGTGTTGTTAACATATTAATAAAGCTAGATCAATTGCTCCACAACTTGACTCATTGTTCTGAAGAAGAATTTCCATCCCTTTTCAAAACGCTAACATTTGAAATGGCTACTGTGGAGTTCTCATGACCTTACTAAGGTCCTTCTTCACTGTATTTGTCCCATCTTTCCTTTTTAAGCCTTTATTGCTATCATTATTCGTCTTTCCAACGAGATTAACGGCATCTAATTTCCCATGTTGTTTTGAACATGAGTGCAATTTGTTTTCTTCCTCCAGAAGAGAAACCCAAAAATTTGGGAAATCTAGTAGTTTCTCCTTATCACAAATACCTTGAACACAAGGTGTCTAATAAGGAGCAAGCCCTTTAAGGCAATAGATGCTATTCCCCTATCTTGTACCTTAGTTGCAAAGGAAACCAACAAATCCTTTAATTCATTGATCAAAGTCAAGTAGTTCATAGTATTTGTCTTTCTTATGCGAACCATATTGAAAGCTGGATTTGTAAGAGAATTTATCGAGAGGCACAAGAATCCTTAAATAACTTAAACAAAGCATCAAACATGTTCTTACGTAACATCTTATCAACAATGTGTAAGATTAAGTGATCCTTCCTAGAATCAAGAATGATTCTATTCGCTTTGGCTTCCTTCTTTTGATGAGAGACTAGGTGCTCTATTGATAGGTTATTGAATTCTCTTTTTAATGTGCTCCCAAATATTAGCCTCCTCCACAAGGATATGAAGCTTGAGTTTCCTTGAAACAAAATTTGAAGCTCCATCCAATTTGTCACCCTCTCTTGGATTGAGAGTAACCTTGCACATCTTGGAACATTGCCACATGTAAAAATCAACAGTATATGACGTAGACAAAATAACCCTTCCAAGGATGGAGGTAATTATATCAAGCAACCTATGGTTTCACACCCAATGACTTTAACTAGGTCAAGTAGCTATCTTGGGTAATCACCAACTGAAACATGACTCCCTCTTCCTCAAAAGTGATATCCACTACTATTGTTCTGGTATCATCTTGAAGTATTTGCATTGGGAAATTATTGCAAATATGGCCTGAAATCGTAACCCTAGAATTTTCAACATTTAGGATTTCTATAAATTAAAGTGTAAAACAAGAATAGAACAATCATATTTATCCACTTCTAGTAGCCCTGAAATTAACCACAATTCAAGGAGAAGAGATACCAATCATTCTAATGAGTTTCAACCCTTTATGGAAACTTCACATGCATAAACCAAATTTTAAAACTCTTCTTATACAATAGATACAACAACAAGCACAATAGCAATAGATGATTGCACTATTATTTGCAATTTTAGTGCTAAGTCCCTTAACAATTTTCTCTTAACTGTGTCAAATCAACAAGACAATTAAGAGTAAAAAATAGCCATCCCAAGAGATAAAATGTTGAAATCAAATATGCAATATGTGGAGAAATGGAAATCTCATACATATAAATGCTCAATGAATGAAGTACACACATATCATAACCTCATATGAAAAAATCTAACCACCCAAGATGCCTTGGCTAGGGTTAGTCAGCAAATCCTAGCTCCTCTAAGTACAAGAATACCTCTAACACTATCTCCAAGGAAAGACATCCTCATATTCTTCCCCAAATGCATCCAATGGTTTCCGAACCCTAATCTCTATCCCCCATGTGATGAAACCCTTACCCTAAAATCTAAGATTCTCTAGGAGACCAAGAAACCCTAGTTCTTAAGAGAGAGAGATCAAATATATAAAGAAGAATCTCATGAGAGAAGTCATCCACCTCCTCTGTAACAACCTGGTTTCTGAACCCTAATCTCTATCCCCCATGTGATGAAACCCTTACCCTAAAATCTAAGATTCTCTAAGAGACCAAGAAACCCTAGTTCTTAAGAGAGAGAGATCAAATATATAAAGAAGAATCTCATGAGAGAAGTCATCCACCTCCTCTGTAACAACCCAACATTAGACATTAGCGTGTGGTATATGGTAATGGTAAAAAGACATAAATATTTAAAAAAATTAAAAAGGAAAATGTGCATTATAACTTAAATCAGGTGAATAAGTAAAGAAATTGAATAAAATATGGAAATTAAGTAATAAAAGGGGGCAAGACCAACATGAGGGGGATCTAGGCTTGCTTGTGGATTTTTGGGTTTGTTGTTGTTGTGTTGGTTTTTATTGTGTGTTTTTGTTAAGAGGGGGTGGATTTTGGGGTTTGTTTCTTGTTGTGTTGGTTTTGGATTATGTGTGCATCTGTAAAGAGGGAGTATAAGGTGGAGGAGAGGGTGGAACTCAAATCGATTGATAAATAAAGAAAAGAGTTATGGCATTAGTTGGTATGACATAGTGTTAATTGTAGACAAATGGGGGTTGGTTGGGTGGAGAGTCCCCCCCACCACCAATGTTGTTGCAAATATAAAAGATGGTAATTCTTAAGGACAAGGTATGCATGCAACATTATTTAAACTTGTCATCGATCAAGTAAGAGGAGGTTCTTCTTTGTGACTTACAATTCTTATTTTTCGCTAGTTCTCTGATTATATTTGTATTGATGGATATACACTTGATATACTAGTTTTTGTTGAAATTTTGTAAATAAATTTGTCTTAATTAGGTTTAAAATATGTTTATTGATTATGGTTATTACATTGGTATCAAAGCATTGTTCAAATGATCAGGAGCCTTAAGGGACAAACCACCTATCAAATCCAGTTTATTAAACAACTAAGATATTTCTAGGGGTGTTGAGATTTGAACCCAAATCTCTTGCTTTAGAGAAAGTGCCTTTCTTAGGCCACACTCTTATTTATGCTAGAACGAGGGAATAAATCCATATATAAAAATCTATTAAATGATCTTGATCTATAAAGATCTATCAATTAAAAAGTATAAAAAATGTGAAGCATCACAAGATAATATTAAGCAAATAAAATGAAAAATTAGCTTCAATTGTTTGCTTTGTAGATCTTTTATCCTTTACACAATACTATGAAAATACCAGTATCACGTTCATTTAAAAAATAACCCAAAAATATATATCATAACAGTATATGAAGATCAGCCTTTGAAAAAATTACACCTGTGAATAAGTCTGAATTGCATTGATGGAATATACGTCAAGGCTCTTTGTAGGGTGACAACGCTGACCTCACAAAGTTCATTGTAGTTTTAGAAGGAAACAAAGTAAAATAGTATTACTAGAATTACTTGCCATACTGATTATAGTGTTACTGGTAAGACAAAGTTGTTGTATCTCTACATCGTAGAGTTTGACCCGCATGATGGTATTAGTATCTTTAACCTCCAACAATCGGTTTATTAAATCATTTAAGATAGGAAGGATAAAGAAATCCCCTCACCAATGATCCAATAGTTCTTTATAATGTTATTGTTTATGGTTGTTACATCCTCCTCATATGTTGCACTAGGATTTCCTCATGTGTGCGTTTGTAAAGACTCTCTTCTTCCTCTATTTATATGAGAGGTAAGGGAGGATAACAATAAAATACAGGTCGGCCTAAGCCTTACATGCAAGCCTACTAAACATAAGCAAGCCACACACAAGTGAAGTGCTCCACTCCTATAGTACAATTGTCAATCTCTAATGATGGTATCATGCACAATATTGACCCAAGGTGATGTAGCTATGCAAGGAAAGTCCACACCACTCCATCTCAAGCCTCGACAAACTCCATCCTTTCTCCAAAACAAAGTAATCCAACAAGGCAATTACCCACTGAAAGAACATTGTCAAAGCACCAAGCATCCCTGAGCAATCTCCAATCCTCCCAACACGAAACCAAGTAGCCACATGTCATCTTGGGCTTGCAACCCTCCTTCACAATGCACAACACTCATGTTCTTTGGGGTGTTCTCCCACTTGGTGAATCCTCCATGTGGCCATCATGTGGGTCGTACAACATTCGAGCAAGAGATCTCTAACACCCTAGGGAATAACATTCATCTCGTGATTATCTAAGGTTTGGAATCCACTAAGAAAGTTATCACAAGTGTGAAAATCCATTACAGACCATCTCTCATGCTGCAATCCATATTATACCATCAAGGGTTGAACATACACAATGGACCTCGAGTCTCATGAAGCACCCCAAATATAGTGTAAACACATTTGGAGTAACCCAAAAGTCTAACAACTCATTATTCTTGTGAAGGGTAAACAACAAAGCCCCGAGGAAGACCACACATAATTTATTTGAAGAGTGGATGTTTTACACGACTCTATCATGGGCTAAATATATGAAAATCAAAATTCTAAGGTGTAAAAGGGATTCTCAAGCAACAAGCCCAATGTGAATTCATTAGAAATATAAGAAGAAAAAACAAAATCTTTGTTGAAGGAGTTGAAAGAAATATGTTGAGTATAGGTTATGCCTTCCAAAGAGAAATTGTATTGATAAACACATTTTTGCATAGAAGTTGTACAATGACTTGTGGTTCATTTTAATTGTACTTATGTAATATTATGAAGAAGATAAGCACATTTGAGTTAAAAAAAAATCTTTGTTTTATAGTAATGAATTAACTCCAATTTGTATTAGTTGAAAACACAAACATGAGTATATTAAATAGGCGTGGTTCATATTATTTTGAATTATGTATGGTTTGGTGCAATTATTATTTTGAATTATGTTCATAGGTGCAATTATGAGTTTAAAGAATTAGTTTGGTTCGAAATCAATAAAATAGTTTAGTTTATTTAAATAAAAAAAATGAATTATATAAAGATATTGAACATAAGCTTCATGGATTGAACACAAATATTATCTTGAAATAGGTTTTTTGAAGCTAAGTTTGATTTGAAGTACCATAATATATGTTATTATGTTTTCCTAACCATTCTTAGAAAGTGGCATTTGTGATGGCAAGTGATCATCACAAGTGAGATGTGTTGACATGCAATCTAAAGAGGAAATGAGTCATAGTGACACATAATAATGATTAAATGCATTATATCCCACTCAATGACAAAACCCTAGATAGGGTTGAAGAAAATAATTGAACATAACAAAGAATAAATACAATAACACACTTTGATATAATGAATAACCTATGCATTTATTATGATGGGATTCACTTCTCTCATATACAAATTAAAAGATGAGATACTTTTCCAAAACCCCTTAAAAAATCGTAATAACCTAAAATCCTATCTCGTTGGAAATTTCACTATTATGATACTTTAATGCAATTCATAGATTTCAGCTTCAATATAGAAGGTTTCTCAGATGTTAACCCTAGAATTTTCTTTCTTAGAATTGCTATAAATTAAAGTACAAAACAACATTGGAATAAGTACAATAGTTCCCTTTCAAACAACCCTAAATTTCTTGATAATTAAGGAGAAATGATACCAACTAATTAGATAAGTTGTCAACCTTTCTAGGGAAACTTATTAGTGAAATTTCATATCTGAAAATGTACTTTTACAATAGCATAACAACAGTATTATATTAGTAAAATAAGCTCCCTTATCATCTTCTTTTTATTTCAATTGACATAACGATGTGCCCATTTACTTATGTCTAGTTAATAAAATCATAAATAGATGTAAATAACAAAATATGAAGAACACGTGTAGCTAAAATTCTAATATGAAATCTACACAAGATATGTAGCACTATACAATTCATATATAAGCTCAATGATGAAGTACATACCCTAGTCTCCTCTCAAAGCTAGAAAATCCAACCACAAAGATGCTCTAGTTTGGATAAATCATCAAACTCTAGCCCCACCATGAGGAACGGGTGCTAGAATCCCTTCAAATATTAGAGGAATTTTGAGGTCTAAAATAGGTCTTCTAAGGAAAATAACAAAATAATAGTTAAAATTCTCAGATGTGGGTGACAGGGGATAAGACATTGCGCAAGTGGATTATCATGAGTATGTGTGGAAACTTTAAACTGCACAAGGGAAACACTTGTGGGAATGGTGAAATAAAGTCAATGGGGTGGCCAGTAAATGGAATGATGCCTAGAGGTTGACAATTGCAGATTTTGATGGCTCGAAGGTATGAGGAAGGAGATCCTTTGTATGCTCATTCCTGTGTCATAATTTGTCAAAGAGGTGGTGAAGGCAGTGTGGGTACGGGATTTGAAATTTGCTTGTAGAGATCTGCAGGAAAAATCATGGAATTTTTTGGCATTGAAGGATTCATGCAAGGAGAGGCACCAAGAGTGGATAGTCTCTTTATTGTTTTGATTGTTGAGGTAAGGGAGCCTGGTCTAAAGTTTGACGAGTTTTGGAGGTCTTGGATGGATACCCGTGGGAGGAAGGGGCATCGAGAAGGGAAAGGCGAGGCGAAGGAAATGAAGATGAAGGCCTCATGAGAGAAAATGAAGGGTTCTTAATCAAATCTATACTTCAAGGAAGCAATCCCGCAGGAAGTGCAACAAGAAATTGAAGAGGTAGAGAAAGGGTTGTGGGAGGATTTATATGCAACTCATTCAGTTGTGAAGTTTGAGGCCCTCATAGATTGGATACATGATCTAGGTAATAATTGAGAAAGGGTGGCACTATATGAACGTTCAATAGCCACTTTTTGGGTTATGAAGTGCCTACTCACTTGTTTACTAGTGGGTAAAGGCAATGGGATGGAGGTTGGTGATGAATTGTTTAAGTGTCTGAGGGAACACCATGCAAACTCAAGACCGATGTGATAAGAAGGTGGATGTGATTGCAACAAAATTGGGCATAATATTCGTCTTGAGGCCTTTAGTGGCTATAAATGCTTCTACGACTCTTTGAGTTTGGGAATGTCTACTCTGTCTGACGGGAACCAAGTTTCTTGAATTTCTTTATTCGAGTCATAGGATAATCATCTCTTTTTTGTTGTTAATTATGTTGTGTCTAGTAATGTTGATTTCAGAGTTGTAGTGGTTGGCCCAAGGGTGTCTAGTTTTTGTTATTTAAGGGATTATAGTAAGTCAATGTTAGATCAATTTTTGTTTAGGGGGTTGTTGGGAAGAAGGCTGATTTCAAAACTAAAACTATGGGATCCATGATAGTTGTCCTTTTGAAACTTATACCTGGCTTGGGTTTGTTTTCACTGTGAAGGGTCTAGTAAAAATATGTTGCATTTTATTGTATAGTTTTATGTTTGAAAGATAATACAAAAACTCCAACTTACAAAAAAGTTAAAATAATAAAATAAAACTTGTGAATTTTGGAGAGAAAGAAAGAAAAATACTCTTTTTTTCTTGTATTTTCAATTGTCCCCTTAGTGGTTTAGTCAAATTTCAAGTGTAAGAACTCATTGAATAGTGGATTAAATTCATTCAAACTATAAAGGCAAAAAGTATTGGAAGGAAAGAAAGAAAAAAATCTTTTTTTATTCTCATATTTTCAACTTATCTCCTTACATGTTTATTCAACTTTCAAGTGAAGGAACTCATTGGGTGTGGAATTAAATTCAACACCGAACAATTACCCACACTACATACTTTTAATATACCCACAATGAGATTAGGTGAAAATGAAATAAAAAATGTATTATTGTGTTTTAATCTAATCTCATTGTGGGTTTATTAAAAGTGTTCAATGTGAGTAGTTGGATGTGGAATTTTCTTCCACATCTAATGGGTTCCTGCACTTGAAATTTGAGTAAACCTATAAGGAGATAAGTTGAAAATATGTGAAAAACGTGGCTTTCTTTCTTTCCATCCAACATTTTTCACCATTACGGTTGGCATGATCATCCTGAATTTGATTGGTTCTTTTAAAGTGGATTTTGATGGTACATTTTTTACCTCAAAATTTCTCTAATGACTTTTTGAAAGGCAAGACATTATCCTCTTTTCTTCTTCTTCACAATTCCACTCTAGGGCTTTCTCCCAAAACCCTGCTTTCCAATATCCAAGGTAAAATTAAACCTATAACTCCAAAAAACTCCAAGGAGACCAAGAAACATTAGTTCCCAAGAGAGAGACAACACACAAGTACAAGTGAACACCTAGAGATAGAGGAAAAGAGTGCTCCTCTTTTAGGTTACATCTCTACACAAGAGTGAGAAAGTATGAACATAAAAGTTATATGAATGAAATAATCTTCTTGTTCTACTTACATGAGAGGTAAGGAAGGCAACAAATGATATATGGGAACAAGCCTTTACAAGCAACTTACACGATCCCTTGTAGTCCACACAAGTTAGATGCCCACTCTATAGTACAAATGTCTTATTTCGATGATGATGTTGTGCACAAGAAGGACTCCAAGGTAATGTAACTACACAAGGAAAGTACATTCCAATCCATGTTGAGCCTTCATGCACTCCATATATCCTCCAAAGAAAGTACTCCACTATGTCAACTACCCCCTACGAGAGATATGTCAAATCCCTAGGCATCCTCAAGAAATATACAATCCTTTGAACATAAATCCAAGCTACCACATGCCATATCGGACTTGAATCCCTCCCCCATGATGCACAATAATCCACATCCACTATAGAGAATTCTTCGATCAAATGAATCCTCCATGTGGCCATCTTAAAAAAGTCCACTATTTGTGTAACATATCTCTCTAAATCCCAAGGGAAGAACACTGAGCCAACAATAAATTAAGGTCAAGCATCCACTTATCAAGCTATCTCAAGTGTGCATATCCATTATGTACCATCTCTCTTGGTACAATCTATTTTAGAACATCCACGGGGTTGACCATATACCATGTACCCCAAATTCCATGAAGCACCTTAAACATGGTGTAAATACTTTTGGAGTAACCCAAAAATATAACACTCTTTCTTTACGAGGAAATTGTTTACACCAATACCCATCGACTCAAATCCATCAAGGTTATCCACAAATCATCATTTTATATAGTTGGAATCACCCATTGTCATCTACAACAAGACTATCAAACATGCTATCATAACATCTTGATCCTACAATGAACCATGACCACCTATGAATATATAGGATTATATTCCTGGAGTAATAACCAATTTCCAACCTCCATCACAAGTCACCATCAAAGACCACCACATCATGAACTCTCCAAGACACCCAGTAAAGACAATCACATCATCCCCATCATCACGGGTCACCATCAAAGACCACCACATCACAAACTCTCCAAGACACCCAGTAAAGAAAATCACATCTCTATACAAGATCAAGTCGATCTTGGAGGAAAATATATTGGTATAGTCTCTAACTATGCAAAGTTATCATCAACATGTCATCATGAGAATAGCTCTCATGCACCCCAAATCCTCTATCAACTGAGCTATTTTGAACTAGACCAACTCCCTCATCTTGAGAGAATCCAAAATCTGTTGCTCTGTACTCTATAATACTCCCATCAATTGCAACTCCATAATCAATCTCAATGACATCCTCCATCAAGGTATGACACCTCTCCAATGAATACCTAGAATGTTTTTGGATGAAATAAATATCATCACCTCTCTTCCTCTGTACAATTGGAGGTCACACGGATGGAAGAAAACAATGCTACATGACTAGCGCAACTTGCTCCTACATGCTCTTTAGCCATTATATCACGAGAAGAAAACCTTATGCATTGAGCAGTCTCACAATTAGAGTGTAAGGGTCTAAACCTAGTTCGACATGTGCCTCTTGAGAAGTAGAAGGTCCTATCAACCTCTTACTGGAATGTGTGAGTGCCACTAGATCAACAAGTAGGGACTAAAAATGCAACCCTATCTCACCCCTGTATCCAAAGTCATCAAACTTGCTAGACCATAATCACTAATGGTGTAATGTTGTCCCTCAAAGGTAACTCTCCAATGTATATCTAACATACAAGAAAATAAAAATAAAGGTTTTTATCAAACCTAAAAAAAATAAAATATTACTCATCTCAAGAGAATTCCCTATGGAGCCAACTCCTCTCACATGGTACGTGGCATCATTACATCATTACCAAGGTCCACAATCATGTCTCTTTTTGGCTCCTAAATCCTTTTGAATAGTGACCTATCATATGTCATGTATCTCAAAGCTCCACTATCCACATACCAACCAACACTAGAAACATTGTTAGTACATGAAAAATAATCCATGAAAAAGGAAGTCTCAAATTGAGAGGTCATTTCCTATACTCTTTTTATATTCACAATTTCAACTTGGTTCGTGTTCTTTCCCTTCTCTACTAGACACTGTTTTGCATAATGTCACATATTGTGACATTGAAATCACTTGAGCTTACCCATGTCCTTATTCCATGTATCTATCCAATCCTTCTTATTGAATCCTTTATTGCTATTGTTATTGGTCTTACTGAGGAGAACAATAGCATCTACTTCCTCTTGTCGGTCCAAACAAGATTGCATTGTGAACTCCTCCTACATAAGATCTATCGAAAGAATTTGGAAATATGATATATTTTCTTGAGCACAAATATCTTGAACAAAAGTTTCCTAGGAAAGAAAAACCCCTTTAAGGGCCATGGATACTAGCCCCTAATCCTCAACCTTAAATCCAATGGAGGACAATTAATCATTTTATTCACTGATCCTGATCAAGTAGCTCACCATAGTATATGTATTTCTTGTGCGAATGGTTGAAAAATGGTTTCACAAAATCATTTGTCAAAAAGAATAATAATTTTGAAATAATGTAACCAAAGCATCAAGCATATTATTGTTAGAGTTCTTATCAATGATGAGTGAGATGAACTGATCCTTTACATAATCAATAAGGTTTCTCTATTCTTTGTCTTCCTTCTTCCGATGAGTGGCCAACTATGTTGGATCAATAGATTATGGAATCTCTTTCAATACACGTTCCCAAAGATCAAATTCCTCCATAATAATTGCAAGCCTGAGCTTCCATGGAACATAATTTTAAGCCCCTTCCAATCTATCGCATTATCTAAGACTGTGAGTCATCATACACATCCCAGAAACTAGTCTCAAGTGCACAAAATCAAGATGATATGAAGTAGACAAAGAAACCCTTCTAAGTCCAAAGGTCGGTATCTCAAGTAACCTAGGGTTTCACATCCAACAAACTTAACTAGCTCAAGTACTTGTTCTATGTATTCACTGGCTGAAATACAACTCCTTCTTACTCAAGAGTTTTCTCAACTAGTACAACCGTTATGATACCATGTTATATATTTCACTAGAATGACACTTTAAAACAATTTAGATATTTCACTAGAAAGACACTTCAATACAATTTAGACATTTCATTTTCTTTATGGAAGGTTCACTCGGATCTTACTCCTATAATTTTCTTCCCTAGGATTGTTGTAAATTAAAGTACAAAATAACAGTGGAACAATTACAATAATTAAGTTTCAAACAACCCTAAACTTCCCAAAAATTTAAGGAGAAAACACACCAATCAATGAGATAATTTTTAAACTCTTCTAGGGATACTTGTTAGTCAATATTTAGATCTGAAAATGTTCTTTTACAACAAAAAATACAATAGTAAAATCAACTCCTTTATCTTCTTTAGAGGTCAAATCATGTTAAAATTTTCCCTTTTATTTATGCTAATCACTAAGATCATAAATAAATGTAAATAACAAAATAAGAAAAAGACGTGTAGCTGAAAATAAAATAAGAAATTGACACAAGATATGTATGGTTGAAATTTTCATATAGAATCCCAATGAAAAAGTACATACCATAGCCTCCACTTAAGGCTGAGAAATCCAACCATGCAAAATTCATTAGTTAGGTTAAATGATTAAACCTAGCTCCACCAAGAATAAAAAGTGAAAGAATCCCTCCAACAATATCTCTTAGGCAAGAGATCTTCTTCTCTTCTTCAGAAGATCACCTTAGGGATTTATCCTAAAACTCTATTCTCCAATCTCCAAGAGAAAAACCCTATCCCTAGAACTCCAAGATGCTCCAATAAATTCCAAAGAGACTAGGAAACCCTATCACCCAAGACACAAAGAGAGATATAATGAGTAGAAGTGAAGAGAGAGAGAGAGAGAGAGAGAGAGAGAGGACAAGTGTGCGCCTAATCTAAGTCACATCTCTACATAAGAGAGAAAAAGAATGGTCTCACAAATCATATTAATGAAATACTCGTTCCTTTATTTATATGAGAGGTTAAGGAGACAAACAATACTATATGGGCACATGCCCTCACTAGCAACCTGCATGAGCCCTTGCAGGATACACAAGTGATATGTCGACTCTAGAGTATATGTTTCATGCTCCAATGATGATGACATGCTCAATAAGGAATCCAAGATGATGTATATACACAAGGAAATTCCACACAACTCCACCCCAATCCTCCATGAACTCCATTTATCCTACAAAGAGAAGTACTTTACTAGGTCAAGGAACCCCTAAAAGAACATCGTCAAATACCTAGGCATCCTCGAGACATCTACAATCCTCTGCATAGGAATCCAAGCTATCACATATAATCTAGGGCTTGAATGCATCCTCCATAATGTATAATACTCCACATCCATGTAATGCGCTCTCCCACCAAGTGAATCCTCCATGTGGCCATCATGAAGTGCATCCAACATCCAAGCAAGAAATCTCGAATGCCTAAGGGAATAAATGTAAGACATCAATCAACTAAGCTTAAGCATCAATTGAAAAAATTATTTCAAGTGTGCATATCCTTCATAGACTATATCTCATGTTACAATCCATATCATACCATCCAGGGGCTAAACATGCACCATGCACCTCAAATTTTATGAAGCACATCCAAACAAATTTTATCAAGCACCTCCAAAAATGGTGTAAATTATTTTGAAGAAACCTGAAATATACTATCCTTAAGCTAATGAAATTTATTCATGCGATACCAAAGAAAAACATTGTTTATTCTACACTTTTGATTTTCCCAGAGTCACCATTAATTTAGAGCACACCCTTATCTGTTGTTACCTTTAATAGAAGCCACGTAGCATAAAATTTTAGATTGGTTATTTGTATCTAGGCCCACTAATAATTATAGCTTAAAAAAATATTGTTGATACAAGAATAAAATACGCTAGCCCCACATAAAATTGGGGCTCCTTGATAGGAACCCGTGTCAACCCTTTTCTTTACTTCGTAAGTATATTTTTGTTGGACGCATATGCTTTGTAAGTCGTCCCGTGAGTATATTGTATTATCCCACATTCATGGGGAGTAATATTTGTTTATATTAGACTTAGTATATAAGGATGTGTTGAGGCCAATGAAGGAATCCATGAGTTATTTGTATTGAGATTGCTCAAAGGAGTTTTCCCCCTCGAAGTGTCCTACAATCAATACAATCCCTTCTATGCTCTGCTATTTCTGTTATATCGTGCATTTTCATTGCAGGAGGTGTTAGCACTCATAATTACACCCAAGGTTGTGGAAGGTGAATCCCAAGGTAACAACAAAAACACTTAAAGAAAGGGAGTTGGATTCTTCCTTTCTACAGAGAGATTTCTCACATATTTTTAACAAGGCCATATATCAAAATAAAACAAAATTGAGATTGCGTTCATGGTTGAAACAAGGCAAGCATAAATTGGACTATGGAGTCACAAATATAGATGAATTACATAACAATTTGCAGGGAAAGAGATACAAAGGCAAGATAACACTCGGTTACAGTAAAAATGTTGTTGGTCTGGTGATAAAAGAAGAAAGATGACAGTCCATCAATGCAGAGCATCGGAAAGATGAATTTTGCATCAATTTGGGGGAAAATCTTGGTGAAAACCTAGAACAATATCTAGAGCATAAAAATATGAATTCTGAACTATTATACACTCATTCTAGATATGAAGGAAGACATAATGGAAAGTTAAACAAGAAGACATACACAGAGGAAAGGAAATAATAGACTGTAATTACAAATTGCACATGAATCTCTGCAACAACAACCAATATTCGGCTCTGAATTTTATTACTGATAGATCACAAAATGCATAAAACAAAATTATCATGGGTTTCAACCCTGTCTTCTTCTATTGAGGGTAAATTTATAGTGTCCTATGCTCCCGAGACCAACCTTGAAATAGAGAAAAAAAAATTACAGTATGAGACCGAAATCTTTACAAAATGATGACTTGGAGGATCCGCCATGATCATAAACCAAATAGAAAAGCACATGAGGTCACGCATGATGGATCCATTTGAGAATTTGGAAAACAAGGAATCAGGATCGCTTGCTGATGATGACATTTCAGAGCTCCTTTAGGAAACTTGCAACAACTTCATCCATGCCCACATCTTTATCGATGAAATTGCTTTTGGACCGTTGATCTTTACCTGATCAAATCCTGACCGTTCAATGATGTGTCTCTTTTAAAATTTTGCAGATCTTGAAGGTTGATTTATCCATGCTAGTTGGACCAGAAGAATCTACCACGACCGTAGATTTTTAAATCTCAACCATCGAAATATGTCGATCTTTAAGCCATTCCGCAAATTTGAAAAGTTAATTTTCGTTAGTAATGTTGGATGAGTGAAATAAATCCTAAATGTGGATATGAGATCAGGGGTGATCTGAACCGCTAAAAGCTGCGGGGTCTACCCGCTTTCGCACATCGAAAATTCACCTTAACGCGTGCACATGTTCCCTTCTTTCAAACCGTCGATCTTAGGCGGGCATTCTTCGAGCTGTTGATCTGAGATCAAGATGCGGGATGGCAAAAAGTGAAAAATGGGATCTATGTATTCTGCGACCAAATTCTCATGTTTTCGACTTCCGCCTTTCTTCGTCTTTCCGCACCGTTGATCTACGCGGGAACCTTCATGATCGACGCGGGAACCTTCCTAATCGAAGGAAAGAAAAAATTGGGATTCTAATTTTCAAAATCAAACTTCTTTGCCCTTTCCGCTTCCACTGTTTCTTTCCACACCATCGATACTTTTAAGCGGAAGTGTTCTGAGTCGTAGATCTTGTGGATCGCGGAAAGTAGGATCTCATGTTTTTGTGAAAAACTCTTTAAGTTCTCCACCTTCCGATATCCACCCTTTGTTCTCCTATGGACCGTTGATTTGGGCAGAAGATTTCTGAGCCATTGGATCTTAGACCTCGAAAAACATAAATCAGGATTTTTAAGTTCCTCAAAGTTCAAATTTGACTTTTTTGCTTCTTCCTTTCCACTTCCGGAATTTTCATTCTGCACCATCAATCTTGGGCAGGATCCTCCTTAACCATAGATCTTGGGTGGGATGCTCCTAAACCGCAGATCTTGAGGATATCAGAAATCAGAACTTTAGCTTTTTCATGACCAAAATTTTGTCTTTTTGTTTCCAGTACCCGCCCTTCTTCTTTCTTTTAGATAGTTTATTTTTGGGAATGTGCTCTGAGCTGTCGAATCCTAGATCGCGAAATGCATAAATCGGGACTTGAACTTTTCTATGGCCAAAACTTAGCATTTCCTCTTTCCTATCTTCGAACTTTGCACCTTTCTACACCTTTGATCTGTGCGGGATTTTTCACGTCCATTGGATTTGGTGGATATCGGAAGGCGAAAGTCAGACTTTACCATTTTTTACCAATGCATTTTTTCCTTTCCGTCTCTGCCTTTCCACTTTCGTTATTAGCAGAAAATAGAAGGCGAAAAAACCAACTTTATGACCAACTTTTTCCCCTTTTCGCTCATCTTCCCTCGACTTTCCTTGGGTGGAAATGATTTTCTGGCCTTTGATTTTCCAAGGTGCATATAGACCATCCATTTCCTGTTATTATTCAACTAAGTGAGGATCTCTTCATTCATAAGCTTTTCAAAGTCGGAAATTAGAATTTCTTATGTACTTGGTCATTCTGGTTCTGAAAATTTCCTTTCAAACGCCTGCAGACCTACATCAACAGTTTTTTAAGGTTCTATGATGTGAAAATTTACATACCTTATTCATGATTATTGGTCAAACCCTTTGCCAATTACTTAGCCCAGAAATGGTGCTAAAAACTGGCTCCAACTTGGGATGCTATCCTCTCTGCGAGGTAGAAAAGAACCCCATAGACCAGGTGCCAACTCCATTGGGCGGCTCCCACTATTTCATGAAATCCCAAACATGCTCTAAAAAACAAAAACTGAACTGATGCTAAAACAAACTGAAAAATTATTGAAATAAGTGCTCATCATGTCGAGCTTATTCACGCCTACCTACCCTACATACTGAGCATCAATACCCAGTCAAGTAATTTATGACTTCCAATGAAGCCAATCAAGAAATTGATCTAATGATTGGGTTTCTTCATCACACTTGATCCAAATCAGAAAAGAAAAGCTGAATGGTGAAATGTTATGATAGAAATCCTGCTCTTTACTGCAAAAAACTAACCCACCATTCCCACTGCAAATATCCTCCATATACTCAACCAATGGATCATGATAACCTTCAAATATTTATATTATTTGTTTTCCATGATAAGGTTGCTCCAACTGTAACTCCACCTGCACATTGTCAGACTGTTTTTCAAAAGAACCATGCAAGGAATGTTCTTGGCAATTTGCATATGAGACACCAAATTCTTCATCTAAGATCTTAGAATTTAAAACCTGATTCCCCCCAAGTGTCTCAAAAGAAATATCATTGTGTTCTTCAATAGAATCAGGAAAAATAATTTCTGAATTAAAAAAAACATAAAGACGTATCCCACTTGGAGTCATTCTCTTCTTCAAGAAAGTCGGGTGAAATGCACTCTTCTTGACATTCTTAATTTGGGAAACATGAAGAGACATCCCACTTAGGACCCTTAGTTTCTTCTAGGTGTTCCAATCCATGATTGCAGACTGCTGGTTCTTTGGGTGCATCATCCAAGTGGCCATCCACACATTCATCATATATATGCATGCTAAAATATTCTTTAAAAATATTACTAACACAATTCTCAACATGCTCATTACGTTCTTCATAAAGAAAACTAGTATGACCTTCTTCATGTACATCACTGGGCTGATATTGATGGCGTGACTGTTTGACCTTTTCATTATCATTTTTTGCAAATGTCATATCCTCATGTTTTTGCACTTGCCTAGATGTTTTATGTAGATACCTCAGCAATTCAAATGAAGCATAACAAAAAGGAAAAATGTCACCTTCAACACACACTATATACTCTGTTTTCAGCCCTTCGACCTTGGATTGCAATGGAACTTTCTTCATTAAGAGGCCCTAAAATTACAAAATCTACAATTGGTCTTTGAATAAATTGTTGTTACAAAAGGTGCATTTCTGTTTGAACAGGGGTATCCTCCTCTTGTGGAAAAATTTAAAGAGTTGAATAATATGAGGAAGGATTTTATTTACAATCCTGACTTCTTTCTTGGTCACACAAAGACAAACAAGAATGCTGCAAACTATCACCAGTTTCAAGGAAAGAAAAATAGATGGTGGAATCAAAGTTTTGGCTTATGTCGACTTCAGTCAAGGAAGACATTACCAACTGTTGGGAATTTTCTTGAATATCATGGCAATTGGGTTGTCTTTATTTTTGAGCTGAGTATTCATGTAAGATATCTAAAACCTCTTCATCCATATACTGATCATCACCACATTCATCTTTCACATTTTCAATGAACTCCTTATCGTGTGTGCAACAATCTTGAATTGACAATAAAAAAGGATACTGATATTTGAAATGTTCATGAAATACTATATGAAAGTATTTAAAGGAGGATAAACTTCCTGATGGTAATCCCTCATACCATGACCTTGCATTTTCTTCTAAACTAAGCATGAACATTTTCATTAAAAAATCCTCATGCAATTGAACTCCCAGTTTATGTATATGCTTATGAAATCTAAACAAATGAATGCCAACATCATCATTCTTTTGATCTTTGAATCTTGGAAGATATGTTAGCCAATCTATCTTAAGCATTCGATTGGGATAACCAGGAATGGAAGCAAGATTCATATGAGCGTACCTTGCATCTCGAGAACTCATCTTGATGATGGAGAAATTGAATCAGCTCCTCAAACCTTGTAGCTCCTTTTACAGTGG
Source organism: Pseudotsuga menziesii (assembly GCA_001517045.1). Lineage (NCBI taxonomy): Eukaryota > Viridiplantae > Streptophyta > Pinopsida > Pinales > Pinaceae > Pseudotsuga > Pseudotsuga menziesii. The sequence goes on along the minus strand of LPNX010266454.1, from coordinate 34,716 downwards.
AGATGCCATAGAACATTTTTCAGATTGGATTCTTTGAAGATGGAGTTTCCATGTGAAAGAGGCACGACCTTCTTGATGTTTGACCATTTTTCACCATCAACAGTCGAATCTAAAACTTTGTCATTCATACTTAGGTAAGATTTGAACCCTCCTCCCCGTATCGATCTTTCTGGCCACCAATCTCCCTAATGGAGTCACCTTCCAGAAGCTTTCAGTGGAGTTGCCAGGAAAAATTATACAATCTTTTTCAAATCTAGAAGTCTTTGTTTTCCCACAGAAACCCTTTCTTGTTGGAATCTTTGTCTGTTTCCCCAGGGATGATTTGCACTTTCGGTCCCTGACAACGACACCAATTTGTTAGCACTCAGAATTAAACCCAAGGTTGTGGAAGGTAAATCCAAAGGTAACAACAAAACCACTTTAAGAAAGGGAGATGGCTTCTTCCTTTCTAGAGAGGGATCTTTCACAGATTTTTAACAGGGCCAGATATCAAAATAAAACAAACTTCAGATTGAGTTCGTGGTTAAAACAAGGCAAGCATAAATTGGGCTATGGAGTCACAAATATAGATGAATTAAATAACAGTTTGCAGGGAAAGATCTGCAAAGGAAATATAGCACTCAATTATAGTCAAAATGTTGTTGGTCTAGTGATAAAAGAAGAAAGATGACAGTCCATCAACACAGAGCATCGAAAAGATGAATTCTGCATCAATTTGGGGGAAAAGCTTGGTGAAAACCTAGAACAATAGCTAGAGCATAACAATATGAATTCTGAACTACTATCCACTCATTCAAGATTTGAAGGAATACATAATGGAAAGTTAAACAAGAATACATACACAGAGGAAATGAAATAACAGACTGTAATTACGAATTGCACATGAATCTCTGCAACAACAAACCAACATTCGGCTCTGCAATTTTATTACTGATAGATAAAAAAATGCATAACATAAAATTCTCATCGGTTTCAAACCTGTCTTCCTCTACCGGGGGTATATTTATAGTGTCCTATGCTACCGAAACCAACCTCGAAATAGAGAAAAAACAGTTATAGTATGATACTGAAATTTTAACAAAATGATGACCCCAATGGATCCACCATGATCATAAACCAAACAAAAAAGCACGTGGGGTCACTCATGATGGATCCATTTGAGAATATAGGTAGAAAGGACTCAAGCTCGCTTGGTGATGATGACATTTCAGAGCTCCTTCGGGAAACCTGCAACAACTTCATCCATGCCCGCATCTTTATCGACGAAATCACTTTTGGACCGTTGATCTTTACCTGCTCAAATCCTGATCGTTCAATGATGTGGCTCTTTTAAAATTTCGTAGATATGAAAGGTTGATTTATCCATGCTAGTTGGATTAGAGGAATCTATCATGACTGTAGATTTGATCTTATTTAAATCTCAACCATCGAAATACGTCGATCTTTAAGCCATTCCGCAGATTTGAAAAGTGAATTTTCGTGAGCAATGTTGGATCAACGAAATCAATCCCCACTGTGGATTTGAGATCAGGGGTGATCTGGACCACTGAAAGCTATGGGTCTACTTGATTTCACACATCGAGAAGTCTCCTTAGCTCATGCACATGTTCCCTTCTTCCGCATCGTCGATCTTAAGCAGGCACTCTCTGGGTCGTTGATCTGAGATCAAGATGGAGGTTGCGGAAAGCGAAAAACATGATCTCTGTATTCTGTGAACAAATTCTCATGTTTTCTACTTCCACCTTTATCCGTCTTTCCACAACGTTGATCTGTGAAGGAACCTTCCTGGCTATTAGATCATTATCACGGAAAGCGAAAATCAGGATTCTAATTTTCAAAATCAAACTTCTTTGCCCTTTCCGCTTTTGTTGTTTCTTTCCACATCATCGGTATTTTTAATTGGAAGTGTTCTTAGCCATAGATCTTGCAGATCGCAGAAAGCAGGATCTCAGCTTTTATTGAAAAAATATTTAAGTTTTTCTCCTTCTAATCTCTACCCTTTGTTCTCCTCTGGACCGTTGATTTTTGCGGAAGAGTTCTGAGCCGTCAGATCTTAGACCTCAGAAAACGAAAATAGGGATTTTTAACTTCTTTGAAGTTTGAATTTGACTTTTCCACTTCCTACATTTTCATTCCGCACTGACAATATTGGGAGGTATCCTCCTGAACCATAGATCTTGGAGATATCGGAAATCAAAACTTCAGTTTTTTCACGAGCAAACTTTTGTCTTTTTGCTCTCCGGTTCCCGCCCTTCTTCTTTCTTTCGGACCGTAGATCTTTGGGGATGCGCTCTGAGCCATCGGATTTTATCTCTGAAATTTACACCTTTTCGCACCGTTGATCCGTGCAGGATTTTTCCTGTCCATTGGATCTAGCGGATCGTGGAAGGCAAAATTCAGACTTTACCATTTTTTACCATTTCGTTTTGTCCTTTCTGTCTCTACCTTTCCTTTCTCAGCGGAAAACAAAAGGCAAAAAAATCAACTTTACGACCAACTTTTGGCCCTTTCTGCTCTTGTGCCCCCAACTTTCCCTGTGTGGAAATTATTTTCTGGCCTTTGACCTTTCCCATGGTGCATCTAGATCGTCCATTTCCTGTTATTATTCAACTAAGGGCAGATCTCTTCATTCATAAGCTTTTCAAAGTCAAAAATCAAAATTTCGTATGTACTTGGTCGTTCCAGTTCTGAAAATGTCCTTTCAAACACCTGCAGACCTTCATCAATAGTCTTTTAAGGTTCTATGATGTGAAAATTTACATACCTTATTCATCATTATTGGCCAAACCCTTTGCCAATTACTTATCCCAGAAATGGTGCTAAGAGGAGGTTTCTCACATTTGGTATTAGAGCACTTTCTTTGGCTCACTGGGTGGAATTTCTGCCAATTTTTTTCTTTCTTTTGCAGTTCTTCTCAACATTGTGATTATCACAGTAGTGCTTCTTCTTTGCATATGTATTGTTCATTTCAATTGCAAGTTAATCGGATCAGGGAACAAACCCTATCCTCTTAAATGTGGGAAGTATTTGGGCATAGCCATAAAAATTATTGTGAGGAGTACCAAAGGGACCTCGAAGTAGCTGTCCATTGAGTGGACCTGCCAAGCGAAAAGGGAAACACACCCTACCTGATTGACTAGTTACCACTCGTGAGGTAAACCAAGAGCCATCGTTTGTGGAAAACCAATTATCAGTTTTCCCTGAGCCATGGAGTGATGGGTATTGTCCCAATAAACAATTCGTTAGACAACTTTGGTGATGGAGTGAATACGATGAACCTTTAGGAAGATGAACATACATGTGGTCCATATCTGTTTCTAGTTGATCAAGCATAGATTGCATCTGTCTAGAGCTGCCACATAATCATAAAAAAAATATAAATTCCTATTTTTTCACCATATCGCCTTTTTTTTAGACCTCTTTCCCTTGAAAATTCACTGGAACTCATGTAATTCCATTTTGCATGTTTCCTTGAGGACCCTATCCCAAATTCCACTTCTCGAAGCTTGAAATCCCACATTTATCTATTTTTCGGGTTTTCCATAACTTTTTCGATTCTCACCCAATCACCTTCAAATTTTTCCAGAATGTTCATTTCCTAATTTTGCTTCCTCATCCCTCTTTGAAAATGTTTCCCATTCTTTCAACCTGCTTCTGAAATTCACATTTTCTTCTTCCCTGTCTCTGAGAAAGTGTCCAAAACCTAGTCAAACACCAATTACCCACCAAAGTTTTTTCAAACTCCAAATTTTCATTTTCTAAAAACATCTATGTTTTTGTTTTTCTACCCATTTCCAAAAACAAAACTCCTAGTTATGGTTGTCACCCGCGCCAAAGAAAACAAAAAAATGGAAGACAAACTTGTCACCCTCAAGACCAAACTCCAAGATTTGGATGAAAAATTTCTCGGCCTCCATATTCATCATTCAACCATGAATAATAGACGACAACCCGAGTCTTCTGCAGACACTTGGTTCTCTTCTTCCAGCAATTTTTATGGGATGAAGATTGATTTTCCTTGCTTCAATGGTGATGATCTGACTAGATCGATATACAAGGTAAAACAATATTTTAGTCTACATAACACTTTTGATGTCAACAAAGCCCCACTTGCATCCTTTCATTTGGAACATGAAGCCCTTCAATGGTTCCATTGGTACATCAAGGCTCATGAAGAGCCAAAATGAACACATTTTTGCCAACTCCTTTTGCAACGATTTGGCCCCAGTTCCTTTGATGGATTCATAGGAGCACTCACCAAACTTTGTTAAACTGACACTGTGAGGGAGTATCAGACATAATTTGAGAAACTGGCCAATCACACAAAAGGTTTGTCTGATGCATTCTACATGAGTTGTTTTATCAGTGGTCTGAAGGATGTAATCTGATATGAGGTTAAGATGTTCTTTCCCAATGCAATTATGGAAGTCGTAGGGTTGGCTAAGTTGATGTAGGGCAATATCATAGCTAAACAACACTTCAAATCCACTTTTGTTCCATTCAGAAATATGGTTCCCAAAATATCTCCAATCATGCCAGCTCCTAGAACCACTCCTATCAAGCATATGTTTGAAGCTGAGATGCAAGCATGTAGATACAAATTTCTTTGTTATAATTGTGATGATAAATACACCCCGTGACATAAATGTTCTTACCAAAAGATCCATCTCTTGGATGTGGATTTTCTGCATGCACCTGGAATTTATGATGATGCTCAGGATCCAGCATATGATGAGGATGACATTTAGCAGCTGTCTGTTGACCCTCCTACTCAGGATGACCATCAATATATATCTCTTCATGCATTAGCCGGAGTCACCACTGTTGAATTATTGTAACTTTGAAGTGTATTTACTTATTGTACCCCGATGTTCCTATCGGGAGAATCATTTGTATTTCATTGTACCCCGATGTTCCTATCGGGAAAATCACTAAGAGTCATGAGGAAAAACCCTCCGTTGTAAGTCGGGTCATTAACACTCTCATTAATATAATATTAAGTTGTCAAGCAAACGAAAGGATATAAATAGGAGAGAGGTGCTCCTCATTTGAACACAAAATCGCTCACTTGTGTAGCACATGAGAGAGAGGGAGTCTTATCTGCAAGGAGGAGAAGGACAAGTATGAAGTCTTATCTTTTATCTTTTGATAATCTATATTGAGGAATCTTTTCTTGTTGGTTTTTTCCCATTAGGATTTTCCTAGGGTAAATTTGTGTTGATCTTGTGATACTGTTTCTTTCAGTGATCCTGTCTATATTCGTTTGTTCTGAAATTGAATTGAATGTTGATAATATATCTTAGCATATGGAATCTTAACATGGTATCAAATTTAACCTGAATAGGACAACTTTCACAAGGTGAAAAATCTCTCTCTCTCCCCGACAAGAAATTAGGGTTTCTGAATTTTATTTTTATTTTTGAATATCTGATTGCATGGAAAGTTGCGACCTCCTAGAGCACATCTACTAATATTGAGATCGAGATTTTTGAGTGGGTAGATCTCCGAAAAATTCAAACCCTAGTTTGACACTGGACAAGAAAATTGCAGAAATGCAGTGAACCATAAAACTGCACTGCATAATCTTGCAAGTTAGATTTGAAAGGTGAAGACTTGAGATCTCCAGAAACTAAGCATACCAATCAACTTGCCTCAGTCAAGCACATATCCTGGTAAGATCAGTTTCTCATTTTCTAGAATTTCAATTTTTTGTGATCCCCTGACAAGATGGCCCCAAGCACCAAGCTTGAGGACAAACTAGAAAGCATAGAGAATTACAGAGCATGGAAATACAGAATGGGCCTCATTCTCAAGGAGAATGATCTTGAGAAATATATCAAGGATGAAATTGAAGAACCTGAAGAGGCTGAAGCTAAGGAGAAGAATAAGAAGGATTTGATTAGGGCACAGAGGATTATTGCTTATTCTATCAAGGATCACTTGATCCCTCATTGTGTCATCCAAGAAGGCTCCTAAAGAAATGTATGATGCCCTAGCAAGGATGTATGAAGGTAGAAAGATCAACATAAAGATGAATCTAATAGCTCAATTGAAGAGCACCAAGATGATTCATGGATAATCCATCTAGGACTATTTCTCAAGGGTCTCCCAGTTCAAGGAACAACTAGAGGCCTTTGGAGACAACCTTGATGAAGATGAGTTGTTTATGACTGCTCTCAATGGTATCACTAGAACCTGGGAGTCATACATCCAAATGATGTGTGCTAGAAAGGAAATCCTGAAGTTTGATACTATATGGGAAGATTGTATTCAAGAGGAGGCTAGAGTGGCAAATAGAGAATCTCTATTGAAGGAAGATGACCAAGCCCTAGCCACCCATACCAAGAGAAGAAGGAATCAACCCAACTTCAATAAGGGAAAGAAAAAGGAGTCTCAACCTCCCAGAAGGTTCCAAAGAACAAGAGAAATTTTTACAAAGAAGGACTACTCAAACTTTCAATGTTTTCATTGTGATAAGGTAGGACACATTGCCATAAATTGTCCTTTGAAGAGAGAAGAATAAAAGAAGAGGAGCAATTACAACAGGCATCATGCACATCTAGTTGAAGATGAGGAAGAAGAAGAAGAAGAAGAAGGACCACAGAGAAAGAAAGCAAGGGAAGAAGATGTTGAGGAGTATGTACTATTCTCAGCACTCTCTGGGTCTGTAACACCTGGAGAAGACGCATGGCTTATTGATAGTGGTGCTTCAAAGCACATGATGGGACAAAAGAAAATTTTGTCAAGAATTGAAGAAAGGAACTCTCCTCAGAAAGTATCTCTAGGAGATGACTATCAATATCCAATCAAAGGAATTGGTGAAGCAAGGTACAAGCTTGATTCAGGAAATCCCTTGAAGATGAAGGAAGGTTTTATATGTACCAATTCTAAAGAAGAATTTACTTTCTATCTCAACTTTAGATAAGAAATGATACAAAGTTGCATTCATAGATGGACAAGTACTCATGTGGCCCAAAGGAAAGACAATTGAAGATGCAGTTGTCATCGATTAAGAAGAAGGAGGCTTGTATAAACTCAAGGGACATCAAGAAACAACCCTTGTTCATGAAACCACTAACCCTAGTGAACTGTGGCATAGAAGGATTTCCCACATCAATTAAAAAGAAATACCTCATGTAAACAAAGTAGTGAGGGTATTTCCATACTTGAATATCAACCATGAAAGAATTTACAAAGGATGTGTGAAAGGGAAGAATATCAAGAATCCATTTCCAAAGAGCGAAACAAAAACTAAAGGTACATTGGAATTGATTCATTCAGATGTGTGTGGTCCAATGTCCTCCACATCTTTGAGTGGTTTTGAATACTATATTACATTCATTGATGAATATTCAAGAAAGACATGGATATACTTCTTGAAAGCAAAGAATGAGGTGTTTGAAAAATTCAAGGAATTCAAATCCTTGATAGAGAGTCCTTCAGACAAAAGAATCAAGACACTCCGATCAGACAATGGCAGAGAATATACTTCAAAATAATTTGAAGCCTTTTGTAAAGATGCTGTAGTCAAGAGGGAACTAACTACTCCTTACAATCCTCAACAAAATGGTGTTGCAGAAAGAAAGAACAGAACCATCATGGAGGCAGTGAAGACAATGATATATGATCAAGATATTCCAATGCATCTATGGGCAGAAGAAAAAAGAACTGTTGTCTATGTATAGAATAGAATATCTCACAGTGGACCAGAAAAGATGTTCATGAGAAAGAAGCCTGAGGTAAGTCACCTCAACATATTCAGTTGTCCAGTATATGTCTACATACCAAAAGAGAAAAGAACCAATAGACCCTTTTGAAAATAAGGTGATATTTTTTGGATACGGTGAAGTATCCAAGGAATTCAGAATTTACATTCTTGGATTCCATCACATGGAAATCAGTAGAGATGTAACATTCGATGAAGAAGCAGCTCTCAAGAGATAAAAAAAAATCAACATGAAGAAGTATATGAGGAAGATGCACCTCCCAGAAATGTAGAGGCTACAGTCCTCCCTGACAATGAAACAATTGAAGATCATGATATGATAGAACCACAAGAACCTCCCACAATGGAGCTATCATGAAAAATAAATCCTTCTTGGGAAAAATAAATTATACAAGAAGAAAAAAGATATGGAGCTCCTGAAGGCTCCACCAGGATAAGCAAGAATCCCAAGCCATTTTCCATCTATGTAGCTTTGATGTGTGATCTTGTGGATCAAGAACCTACAAACTATGAAGAAGCTGTACAGAAGAAAGAATGGGTAGAAGCAATGACGGAAGAATACCAATCAATACTGTAGAATGATGTTTGGGATATAGTTATGAAACTAGAAGACAAGAGTGTAGTATCTTCCAAGTGGATTTACAAGATAAAACATGCAACTGATGGAAGTATAGAGAAATACAAGGAAATATTTGTGGCTAGAGGTTTCTCTCAGAAAGAGGGAATTGATTATGAAGAAAAATTTGCACCAGTAGCACGGTATACTTCGATTAGAGCCATCATGGCACTTGCATCCATGATGAAGTGGGACTTACACTAGATGGATGTGAAGAAAACCTTCCTAAATGGTGTGATTGAGGAAGAAGTATACATAGAAAAAGCACAAGGATTTGAAGTTGAAGACAAACGGACTCACGTATGCAAGTTGAAGAAGGCCCTGTATGGTCTGAAGTAAGCTCCTAGAGCTTGGTATGGAAGAATAGATAGTTTCCTGACGAGCTTGGATTTTACCAAGAGTAAAGTCGATCCTAGCCTTTACTTCAAGGTTATAGAATATGAACCTGACATACTATTACTGTATGTGGATGACCTATTTCTGATAGGCAATGAGAAACAGATTAAAGAATGCAAGCAGAAGCTTGCTGAAGAATTTGAGATGAAAGACCTTGGGTTAATCCATTACTTCCTAGGTCTAGAAGTGTGGCAAAGTTAAGAAGGAATCTTTCTCAATCAGGGAAAGTATGCTGTAGAAATTTTGAAAATATTTGACATGTTGGAATGTAAAGCCATGGCCACACCCATGGATACCAACCTGAAGTTGTTGGCTGATGAATCATCAGAGTTAGTGGATAACACTCAATATAGACAGATTATTGGGTCATTGATGTATCTAACAAATACCAAACTAGACATTTGTTTTGATGTGAACACCTTCAGTCAGTATCTAGTTAAACCTAGACATGTTCACCTGATAGCTGCAAAAAATGTGATGAGATATTTGAAAGGAACTATAGAATTTGGTCTATACTATGATGGAAACCATGACTACAAATTGTATGGATATACAGACGTAGATTGGGCTAGAAGTGTCTCAGACAGAAGAAGCACATCAGGTGGATGTTATTTTCTGGGGTTTGCTATGATTTCATGGTTTAGCAGGAAACAGTCCAGTGTTTCTATTAGCACGGCTGAAGTAGAATATAGCAGCTTGCTCTGCTATTTGTGAAGCCATAAGGATTTGGAAGCTGATGTCAGGTTTATTTAACCTGGAGTTGGATACCACAGTGATTCTATGTGATAACTAGAGTTGTGTAAAGATTACAGAGAACCCAATTTTCCATGATAAATCGAAGCACATAGAAATTCAATATTTCTACATTCGAGATATGATACATAAGGGATCCATAAAGCTCCAATATGTGAGTACCGATGAACAAGTTTCTGGTGTGTTGACGAAGCCTACGTCTCGAATAAACTTTGAATACTTTTGAGACAAACATGGTGTTGTTTGGAAATACCTTCTCCGAAAGGGGGAGCAGTGATGTAGCAGTGGGATTGTATCATCCCTAGGCATTTGTCCTAAAGTGATCCATAGAACTATGTCTTCAAGAAAGAAGCAGGATTGTATCATCCCTGGACACTTGTCCTAAAGTGATCTGAAGACTTTGGTTTTCGAAAATGTGGTAGGATTGCATAATCCTTGCACACAAGTCCTAAAGTGATAGGGAGTGATTATCCCATAATTGTATCTGGGGATTTCGGTCGTTGAGAATGTGGTAGGATTGCATCATCCTTGGACACAAGTCCTAAAGTGATAGGGAGTGATTATCTCATAATTGTATCTGGTGACTTTGGTCGTCGAGAATGTGGTAGGATTACATCATCCTTGGACTCAAGTCCTAAATCGATAGGGAGTGATTATCCCATAATAGTATATGGTGACTTCGGTCCTCGAGAATGTGGTAGGATTGCATCATCCTTGGACTTAAGTCCTAAAGTGATAGGGAGTGATTATCCCGTAATAGTATCCAGTGACTTGGGTCCTCAAGAATGTGGTGGGATTGTATCATCACTAGACTTAAGTCCTAAAGTGATCCGTATACTTTCGTCTTCGTATTGTGGATTGCAGGTTGTTGACGATGATGATGTTGCTGATCGAAATATCAGAGTATGATGATGATGTTGCTGATCGAAAGATCAGAGTATTGATGTTGATGATGATGATGTTGTTGATCGAAATATCCAAGTATGATGATGATTTTGCTGATCGAAAGATCAGAGTATTGCTGCTGATGATGATGATGTTTCTAATCAAAAGGTCAAAGTATTAATGATGATGATGTTGCTGATCGAAAGGTCAAAGTATTAATGACGATGATGTTGCTGATTGAAGAAGACTAAAATACTGATGATGATGTTGTCGATCAAATGATCCAAATGTTGCTTCTGCTAAAATTGAAGATGAAGACTATATGTCAAAGATGATGAAAAAGCTTCCAATGATTTATAGATGTATCACCTTGATGATGTTGAAGATGCTCTCTCTCCTTATCCTACTGTTGTTGTTGATGTTGTTGTAGAATACCCTTCTTGTTAAGGGGGAGTGTTGAATTATTGTAACTTCGAAGTGTATTTACTTATTGTACCCCGATGTTCCTATCGGGAGAATCATTTGTATTTCATTATACCCCAATGTTCCTATCGGGAGAATAACTAAGAGTCACGAGGACAAATTTTAGTGGGGCCAACTTGGTTGAGGGAAATATCAAGTGAACGAAAGAATATAAATAGGAGAGAGGCGATCCTTATTTGAACACACAATCACTCACTTGTGTAGCGCATGAGAGAGAGAGAGAGTCTTATCTGCAAGGAGGAGAAGGACAAGTTTGAAGTCTTATCTTTTAAATTTTGATCATCTATATTGAGGAAGCTTTTCTTGCTGGGTTTTTCCCTTTAGGGTTTTCCCAGGGTAAATCTGTGTTGATCTTATGATACTGTTTCTTTCATTGATCCTACCTATATGCTTTTGTTTTGAAATTGAATTGAATGCTGATAATCTAGCTTAGCATATGGAATATTAAAAACCACCCCAAAAACCATGTGGGCCAAGGGTTTCTTCAAGAATCTCCCTCTTACAATACTCATTGATTCTGGTAACACTCATAACTTCATTGACCCTCAAATTACCAAACACTATGATTGTTTTATCCATCCTTTCTCGAGCTTTGAAGTCATGATTTCCAATGGGGGGAAATTACCTTGCAAAGGGAAGTCTCATAATGTGTGAATCTCTATTGGAGATTATACCTTGCACTCTAACATGTTTTCCTTTCACTTAGGCAGATGTGATGTGGTTTTTTGTGCTCAATGGTTACACACACTTGGACCCATCTTATGGGATTTTGATGAAATTTGGATGTAATTTTCAGTCAATGGGAAAACAAACACAATAAAGGGCTTACAACCAGGATCTCTCAACATCATCAGTTCACATTACATGGAAAATGTCCTTAAGAATAATTCACATGGTGTCATCTCTCAAATCCATTTCATTCAAATGCAACCCCCAGCGGTCTCCACTACTCCCTTGGATCTAAAACAAATTTTAGATCAATATGCATGTGTCTTTATTGAACCAGTAGGGTTTCCACCTTCAAGACCAGAGGACCATTGTATTCCTCTCCTTCCTAGAAGCGTCCCTCCCAACATTAGGCCCTATCACTACCTGTTTCACCAAAAGACATAGATTGAGATGCTCATTCGGAACTTATTGAAGCAAGGCATTATTCTCCCTAGAACCAGTTCCTTTTCTTCACTAGTTCTTCTTTTCTGAAAAAAAAGATGGGTCATGGCGCCTCTCCATTGACTTTCGATCACTTAATCACATCACAATCAAGGATAAGTTTCCAATTCCTGTTGTTGATGGGATTCTTGATGAGCTTCATGGTTCTCATTTTTTCTCGATGTTGGATCTTTGTTCTGGGTATCACCAAATTGGGGTTCTTGAGGATGATATCCCTAAAATGGATTTCCGCACACATGATGGCCACTATGAGTTTTTGGTCATGCCCTTTGGCCTCATGAATGCTCCTTCCACATTCCAGGAATTGATGAATAAAATATTTCGGCCCTACTTGCAGAACTTCATTATGGTCTTCTTTGATGATTTACTCATATATAGTAAAACATGGGTTGAGAATCTCCAACATATGGATCTTGTATAGCAAATTTTATGTGATCATCATCTATGTGCCAAACAATATAAATGTGTTTTTTGGCAGGAGGAAGTAGATTATCTTGGGCATATAGTTTCAGCGCAAGGGGTCCACGTAGATCCTACCAAAATAGATGCCATGAAATATTGGATGCATCCTCAGACACTCAAGAGCCAAAGTGGGTTTTTGAGACTGACTGGATACTACCGCAAGTTTGTCAAGGATTATGGGAAAATTTTAGCAACATTAACAACTCTACTAAAAAAAAATGCTTTTACATGGACACATGCTGCTGAGTGTACATTTGACAAACTAAAACAAGCTATGTGTACCACACATGTTCTAGCTATGCCCAATTTTTCCAATCCCTTCACTATTGAAAGTGATGCTTGCGACAATGGAATTGGTGTTGTTCTCCTTCAAGATGAACATCCTATTGCGTCACCAAAAAATCCCTTTCTAGTAAGAATTTAGCCTCCTCTACATATGAGAAGGAAATGATGGCTATTTTGCATGCAATACAGAAGTGGCAACCACCTATTAGGGAATCATTTCTACATCAAGACTGATCACCAGCGTTTGAAATATTTCCTGGAATGATGGGTCTCATCCCCAACACAACAGAAATGGGTTAGAAAACTCATGGGTTATGACTATGAGATCACTTACAAGAAGGGTAAAGGACAATCTTGTGGCAGATTCTATTTCCTTCACATTTGATGACCACATTTTTCTTTCATCTATTTCTATTCCTATTCTAAATTGGTTAAAATCTATTCATCAAGGCTATGTCAATGACTCTTCATTATCTAAAATCATCCAACCGTTGGTTAGTAACCCTTTTTTGTACCACATTACTCTTGGGATGGTTCTTCTATGAGATACACGGGTCGTCTGGTGCTTCCTTAGAGAGCACATATATTCAACAGGTTTTCTTCTATGAACTCCATGCTTCTCCATCGGCAGGGCACTTTGGTTTCCTCAAAATGTATGAGTGGGCATGACATAATCAGGCACTGCCAATGCTCCTTCCATACACCCCCAACATATCACCAGTTCAAGAATTTAACACAGTTCTCTGAAACCAAGATCAGATTCTTCACATTTTGTAGGACAATAATCACATGGCAAGAAACTAAATGAAACAACAAGCCTATCAACATCGTTCTAAGCACACTTTTCAAGTCGATGATATGGTTTTTCTTTGTATAGACTCTACATCCTTACAAGCAATACTCCTTGAAACTCAAAGGGCGTTAGAAGCTGGCTCCAAAGTTCTATGGTCATATAAGGTTCTTTAGAAGATTTGGTTTGTTGCTTATAAATTGGAACTTCCTCCTTCTTCTCGCATTCACCCAATATTTCATGTCTTTTTTCTTAATAAAGTTATTGGCACCAACATCAAAGAAAAAATTGTATTACCAGAAATGGATAATGAAGGATCCATCATTTGGAGCCGGAGGCCATCCTCAATAAGCGTTCTCGGCAGCTTTGCTCTCGATCCATCACAGAGGTATTAATTCAGTGGCACGACATGCAACCAAAGGATGCTACATTGGAACCACTTCTTCAAATTGAACAACAATTTCCACATCTAAAGCTTTGAGGACAAAAATTTTCTAAGAGGGAGAGGATGCTAGGAACCCATGTCAACCCTTCTCTTTACTTCGTTAGTACATTTTTTGTTGGACGCATATGATTTGTAATTCGTCTCATGAGTATATTGTATTATCCCACATTCACAGGGAGTAATAGTTGTTTAGATTAGACTTAGTATATAAGTATGTGTTGAGGCCAATGAAGGCATCCACGAGTTATTTATATTGATCTTGCTCAAAGGAGGTTCCCCACTCAAAGTGGTATGCGATCAATAAAATTCCTTCTGTGCTCTGCTATTTCTGTTATAGAGTGCATTTTCATTGTAGGAGGTTTCTCACACTCCTTGAAATTTCATTTTGTTTTTTATTAAGATTGGGGATTATTAGAAAAAGATCCATCTATGAATCCCCAATCTTAATAAAAATCAATTTTAGTTTTTTTTTTTTAAATTCTTGTGGGTTTTTTTTTAAGAGGACCAATTTCCATTGTTGACACTTCTTATTTTATGTGCAACTTGATCAGGATTCAACTCTATATCTAGGTCTAGTGAGAAAGTTAATTTAAATATGAAAACAAATATTTTCATACTTCTTATGAGTAAATACTTTTGTTCTTTCATTATAGTTTTCCATACATAGAGACTGTTGGGGGATTTACTTTAGATGACAGTGTACACTGTACATGGTGTACTATCTCATTTATCAATTGGGCCATGATGAATCATATTTGCACTTTTCTAAGAGTGAATGATGACATTACCAGTCAGTAGGTATAGATGATTCAATGCAGTTTCTAGAATACATTTGATGATCTATTATAGGAATTGATGTTTGATTGTGTCACTTATATTGGATGCTAAATCTCATATGATTTGTAGCTGCATCAAGTATTGGAAGTTAATGAAATCAAAGGCGTTACATTCCTTCTTTTGGCATGTCTTTTGAAACATGTTTCAATAAATTTATGTAGGTGCGTATGGGAATACCCAATGTTGGTGTTATCCCATTTCATATTCTTTAAATGTTGAAAATGACAAGTAAAAAAAATATCCCATAGACTTCATTGTTGTTTCACACCTCATTGTTCCCAATCTGAGCATATTTTTTGTGCATTTCATAAGAATACAGTGATCAATAGCCTTGTTGAACTCCACAATCTCTCATTTCTTAGTACATTAATCAATGAGATTATGTTTTTTTGCTTCATCCCCTTTTCTAACCTATGTGGTATTGTACCCATATTCTAAATTGTTTCACTTGGGTGTTAGTGCTAGAGATAATGGTGGTAATAATGCCAATGATTCAATAGAGTTTGGTAATTACCTTGGGCTAGTCATAGGAGCTATGAGCGAAAAATTAGGTGGAATGAAAGGGGATGCTGGCTCAATATACACATATTCATTTGAAACATGTTTTCACATATTTCCCTTTTTGAATTTGGTCACTGGGAAAAGGCTACTTCCAATCCTTGGTTGTATAGACAATAAAACAAATATGGTTATCTAGATAGTGACTTAATGTTCATAATTTCCCAGCTAGTAGGGTCATAAAGGATGTCTATGTCTATGTATATTTTTTAGATATCTATGGCACATTGAAAACTAATCTCAACACAATCACAAATATGTATAACCCCAAGCAATATACTGATACTTATCTCAATCCCAGAGAACATAAAAGCATATATCAATGAATTATAATAAGCAACACATGAGACCTCTACAAATTTAATAACAACAATCACACATAAATTGACATAGTGTTTTTGGTCAAATGACCCTAGAAAAACCCTTGCAGAAAAACCAGTGAGAGATGGAAGCAAGTTTACAATTGATACAATAGAGTAATACACCATGGACTTATCTTTGAGCCATACATTCTCTAAGTCTGACTAATGGAAGTTGGGTGATGCGCCTCTCTTTGGATAACTGCGGCCCACTCTGAAATGATTGCACCCCTCAATTGACTACACCCCTCTCCTCTGACTATATCTACCTATTAACTACTATCTAATAAGGACCTCTCACCCTTTTGTCTCTGGATCACTATCTTAGTGAACCCGTCTCTCAGATCTGGTAAGTTCTCTCTCATAACTCACCTTCCTTAGTGAATGTGCCCCTCTGCTATAGAAATGGGCCCCTCACTGATTGGAATTAATATATATGATAATTAGTATATATTTTTTATTTGTTTTAAATAAATTGTCGACACAGAAAAACATGGAAATGACATTAACACTTGCCTGTCTAACGAACTATTGTTTGACGTGATTATGGTATGACTCAATGGAAGCATGTGTTTCCTGGTTTGAATGTTGAATGTCTCCACTTTCTTTGACCCACATACTTGCAATTTTCATGTAACATATTAGCATAAGAAATAATGCCATCCAAATCACCAAAAATAACGAACATTCATGTAGGAATATATTTACTCACTTAGTTGCGGCTCCAATCGATCTTTGAACATTTGATGAAATCAATTTACTCAGAGAAATTTCACTAGAAATCAAGTAATTTGTTCATGTCATCCTCGTCTAACAATGAATGCGTAATTTGTTCCCTAGAGAATTGGACATTTCTATAAACTATTTTGTAGTGTCACGAACATAATTAGTTTTTCATGCTACATGCGTCATATGCAAATAATAATTGAACAATCAAATAGACCACTATGGATGAATGCGTATAAATAATATTTAGGTGAATTATAGTCCACAACTATTAATTACACAATAAAATGAAGGAAATAAAGGATACGGGTATCCCATATAAATAATATTTAGGTGAATTATAGTCCACAACAATTAAATACACAATAAAATGAAGGAAATAAAGGATACGGGTTTCCATGTGGGATAGGAATACAAAACATGTTGTTGAAATGATTGCAACCATCTTGTAACTATATCCCATATTCCATTATTTAATGATGATGATGATGATGATGATGATACACTAAGGCTAAATTTGGTCTATCAAACCTTAAAAAATGGTAACGAATCAGTTCGTTTTCTTTATAATTTTATTTTTGTGCTCGAAAATATTTAAGATAAGCATTACTAGATCACCATAGTTGTGATGAGTTAAAAGGTTAGGAATTTTAGTATTGTAGAAAATATTTTGAAAATGCGTTCTAATGTGGGTGTACGTAGGGAATTCTATGAGAAAGTGATTTTCATCTTCAACCCTCTTTAGTATCATAATGATGACAAATTATTTCATCCCATGATGTTTTAGGTATCTCCCAGTTCCATGTTTCAGTATGGAGCTCATGAGAGTTTGTTCTTATTTTAACAATGTTGATTTTCTTCTTTATGCTAGTTAACACAGAGATACCATTGATCTTCTAAATTAGGGTTGATCACCTCCTTATAATATCTTAATTTTCTCTTATCCTCTAATTCTTTATCGCACCACAACTCCTTAAATTTAGATGTAATAATGCTTTTAATATTATCACTATTATGTGAAGTGACCTCTTCCTCACTTCCCCAATGATTTAGTGAAAACAATACATCTTTATTCCAAACTCGCTTAAGCCATAGGCGATTTTCACTAGAGTATGAAGCAATGTTAGGAAGCCCCTTGTCTCCCGTGTTATTTATCTTGTTCTTGTACATTAGGTACCTAGTCATAGCCATGATTTCACTGTGGGAGAGGCTCACTTTTATGAGGAGGATATGATAGGGTGTCTTTCTTTTAATTTTGATATTATATGACCCAATTGACAATAATGTCATTTTGATGTGTGTCAAAATACAGAATGGTGTATACCACCATGCAATAGATTTCGATAATACAACATTACAAATACATAATTATGATATGGCTAATAAATCAACTAGAAATAATAATTTCATGAATATATATTTTAGAAAAGTAACACCCTAGACAAACATTTCATGATTTCAATTTAAAAAAAATAACATGTGACTAGTAAATTAGGAAGCTAGTGAATTGGGACACTAGAAACAAGTGGTTGAGAAATAAGAAATTCATGAATTCATTGTACATAATGTAACACCAACATGGTAAATATTTCTTTTAAGAACAACACCAAAGTAGTGATTACGACCCCTAGGATTAAACATTTCATGAATTAATATAACAAAGTGAGGACATCGACCCGGTAAACTAGTTTGCTAAAAAAACATTTCCATTCATTGTCACCACAAAAGAATAATACCATCTAGGTGTATTAGGGAGTTATAATTCAAGGTTGTTGTTGTGCCCACATCTAACAACTTGCTCTACTTTCCATCTCATCATTATCCCTAGCGTGAATGACTTGTGATTTAGTAGGAACACATCCACTTGATTCCTTTCCACCCAATATTGGATGTGAGAGGATTCATACCCACTAATTTGATACCATGGGTCATCAAGGCCATTTGATTTTATTTAAAATGTCTCATTTTGACAATAATGCATCGCTCCCCATTATAATAGAATTGCCATGGGTTTGTTGTCAAACAAGTATTTGAACATGCTTAATGTGTATCTTAGTTAAAGAAACACCGACACAAAGGAGGGATCCAACCCATTGTCTTACACATTTCAGTAGGTTCATGTGTTAAAATCATCATTGGTGTGAAACATAGGATCAAAACAACCATGGCAAGAAAAATCATTTTTGTCCACATGTCAACCATTCTAACTATGTATTGCATTTGGCCATAAGAGCACCATTGGATAAAAGAATAAAATATGTTTCTATATCTTGGCATTGGAATAGCACAACATAAAACAAAGGTTTGTGCAAAAGGATGAAAATGACAAATAATAGATATAGAATATAATGTCGACATAACATGCATAGCATAAAACATTTGCAGGTTCTCAATTTGAAAACAAACTTGCCTAACGTATATCTCTTTATAACGCTAGCATGAACACCATGACAAACAAAGAGAAGTGCATGTGAAAATTAAAAAAATATATAATATGGGTTCTTATCGAATGCTAAGAATAACAAAGTACATATCGACACATATCTAGCAATCATGTTGATATACATCTAGCAATCATGTTGATATGATAGAAATTATGTACATGGCATTAAAAAAAATGAAGTGTTTATAGGTTTAGTTAAATACCAAACCAAACATGCACAAATCTCAATATAATATCGGCTTGATAGACATGATATGAATAACACCAAAAACGCAATTTTGGTTCTTCACTTAACTAAACAAACAACATTTATGGGTTTTTAGGTAAAACAAAATATTGTTTGAACCTAAAAAACTATAGACATGATATGAATAACACCAAAAACGCAATTTTGGTTCTTCACTTAACTAAACAACAACATTTATGGGTTTTTAAATTTTGGTTCTTCACTTAACTAAACAAACAACATTTATGGGTTTTTAGGTAAAACAAAATATTGTTTGAATCTAAAAACTATTCGCATATGCTTGAACATATGGTTGCCAAAATTTGGGTGGAATTAAAATATTACAGGGTACTCCTTTAAACATTGAACATATTCAACATTTATCCTATTATAAATCCAATGTAAATACCATGTCATCCATCTCTTTATTGGAGATTGACATATCAAAATATATTTATTACTGATATTATATAAATTATGTGTATTACATAAACGTATAAAAGTAAAATATATGAAAGTTCAATTAAAAATCTATTGGAATCAAAGGTTATGTAGGTTCATCACATCTATGGATCCTTTGGAGATAGTCAGTCGAAAGACAACAATTGACTAGCAAAGTAGTCGAATGGAGGCTCGACTGAGTGGTCAACTAATCAATCAATTAAATGGTTGATGAGACAATGATTGGATCAAGTAAAGAAACCAACTAATCAACATGACCTTTTGGATTTCCTAGAAATAATCAGAATTGATAACCCTTCTTTGTGGACTAGATCATCCTCACTTTAAGGGAGTTTGTTAGATATGGAGATTATAAAATAATGACGATATGGGTTGTATTGATATAAGAAACATATATCAACTTATGATGCATTGTGATGTTATGATCATAATTCCTTTTGCTTAAGTTATGTAAATGGTGTCTTTAGACACCACCTCTCTTCTTGGAATACTTATCCCTTATGCTATTTTCTTTTAAATCCCATTTTTCAAAGGAGGGTTCCCAACATGCTAGAGGACAATGTTTTCATGCTTGTTTATTGTAGGACAAATTATCATATTTTTAATATCTTTATGAAGCCTCTACCAAGAGCTAAGTTTGTGAGATTTTGGGATATGATTGGGCTCTAGGAAACTGCAAATATGGGGGGGGGGATCAAAGAGCTTAATTCCACCTCCTGAATTTCCTAGACCCAAAGGTTACGTAGGTTCATCACACCTCTAGATATATCTAGAGATAGTCAGTCAAAAGACAATAGTTGAATAATAGAGTAGTCAAGTGGAGGCTCGACTAATTAATCAATTGAATGGTCAATGAGGTAGCAATCAACTTGAACAAAGCAATCAACTAATCTATAGGACATTGCATGTTTCATGGAAATGGTTAGAAATCATTAACCTTATTTGTGGATCGGATCATCCTCACTTCAACGAATTTTTTTAGATATGGAGACTATAAAAGAACGAATATATGGGTTGTATTGATATGAAACATCTATCAACTTACGATGCATTGTGATGTTCTAATCATGATTCTTTGTGCTTAAGTGTTGTAAACAATGTGTTTAGACACCACCTCTCTTCTTGAAATACTTATCCCTTCTGTTATTTTATTTTTTGTCCTATTGTTCAAAGGAGGTTTCCCAACAATACCAAACTATGAAGACATATATTGCTCTATAATGTTGACATGACATACATTAAATGAATAAGGCCAAAAAACACATTGCATATTTTCACTAAAAAATAAAAACATCATTTATGGATTTTGAGCTAAAAGAAAATATTGTTTGAATCTCAAAAACTATTTAGAGATTCTTGAACTTGTAGACATTAAACAAGTGGAATGAGACGGTATTTGAAATATTTCAAGATTTTCCTTTAATAATTGAACTAATCCCACATATATCTCACTATAACATTGATATAATGACCCTAGCATGCATTTTGCACAAAATATCGTAAGTTTACTTGAAATATTGCAAGAAACACATGGGTTGTGTATTCCTTGGATTCTTTGGAATTATGTTGACAATGCACATAGGATTAGGTTTTCTGTTTGATGCAATAAATAACTCCATTTTTTTAAATTTTGAATGGCTCATTTATCATATTTTGAATTCATCGAGATGATCAAAAGGAACCACAACTTCAACTTGAATGCTCTTGCACAAGAATAACCTCGATGTAAATTCCATGCATTTAAACAAGCCATTAGGGAGTTATTGTGGCATTATCCCAACAACTCTATTGGGTGTTAACTTAGGTGGTTGTGCCACCATGAATGCCATTGCAACCGTAGCCTATTTCTAATGCATAATGCTATTGTATAGAGTAAAAATGAAAAAACACAAGTTAAAGTAAAAACCAAATTACACAAAATACAACATTTATAGAATACCACATCATTATAGAAACACTAATAGTTAAAAACTATTATTATTCTCTTTGAATATGTTGAGATCAAATACAATGCAATGAAGTCTTGATACTAGTAGGGACAAAATAGTTGGGCACTTGTAATTGTGCTCCATTAAACTAGAGTAGAAATGCAAAACCGACATGCATTGTAGAGCCAAAATATAGGAATTCATTAGTTATTTCAAGGAGAATGCACTACACAATACCCCCAAAATTCCTATTAAGTATTGCAATACTATATGCTAAAATAATATTTTAGACTTGTACTAAAATGCATAATAGACATGAAATTCCATCCTCTCTTGAAGAGAAATACATAGATGATAGGTAAGATGAATTAGTCAATAAGTTTTGAAATGCAAAGTTGATTTGAAATGGTGGCCCTAAGTGTTGAAATGTGAAATGGCCCTAAAATGTAGGGTTGAAAGATAAAATGTGAGAGCTAAGAATGGGAGATAAAACACTTGCAAGGTAGAAATAGAGAAGGTCATAAATACACTCACACATTTCCCTTCTCCCACAGATGCATCTCCATTCAATCTCTAATGCCATTTCTCCACTAAAGGATATCCTAACATAGGTACACCACATGTTGTGCACTTTTTCCAAAGGATAGTCAATGTGATGTAGGGAAGAGTGTGTCTATATAAGCTATAACATTATTGCAAAGTTATAAGGAGAAAATATTAGATGAGATGCCAGTGGAACTATCTCTAGTGCAATGTTGTAATTTTTATTTTATTTTTACCTTCGAATATTTTTTTGACGTTTTGAGTAGTTATACTCCCTGTCTTAAGACGTTTTGTTCAAAATTGTTTCCTTCAACAGTTAAATTATTTACTTCTCCATAATAATTTTGATTTAGAAAACTAATTTTAGCTGGTTAAATTGTTCAAAATATTAAAAATTCATATTAAAAGAAAATTGAAATTAAATGCCCATTGCCGAGAAAATTTAAATAGAATAAACGAAAATGTGTACCTTCATTACAGAGAGGTGTTGGGAAGGACACAATGGACCAGCTGCATGCATGGGTGATGGTAATATGAGAAACACTCTCTTTATTTGTGATACAAACAATTAATAATTTGGAAGTTGTTTCAGTGCCAAGAATTAGATCATATTTTGGTTCTAAAATGGGCCTCCTAAGGAAAATAATAAAATAATAGATAAATTAATAAAATAATATTTATGAATTTTGGAGGAAGAGAGAAAAAACAACTTTCTTCTCTTTATATTTTTAACATATCTCTGTGGTTTTACTCATTTTTTTAGAGGGATAACTATTTAGATGCATAATTAAATCTTGCATCCAACAATTACCCACACTGCATATTATTGATGGACCGCACCCCACAAAAAACGAGAAATACATAATAAAAAGTGTTAATTTTATGTAACATGTTTTTTAATGTATTTCTTGTTTTTGATGGTGTGGGGTCCATCAAAAGTATGTAATATGGGTACTCATTGGATGCATAAATTAATTCCACATCCTGTTAGTTCTACCACTCAAACTTTAAGTAAAACCACAATGAGATATGTTGAAAATATGAAGAAAAAATTGTTTTTTTATGACAAATATGACAAGTCAACCATTATGGTTGACACTTTTTCTTGAAATTCTATTGGTTCTTGAATTCCAACTCATCAATAAATTATGGTTAGCTCTTTTGCTTATGATTCCCATTCTAGAACCCAAATGTGCTCTAGTGTTGTTTTTGGTTGACTTCTCGAACACATCACAATGGTTAAGAAAATTGGAAAGGGAGTTGTAAAATGTAACTTCAACTTCTTCTAGCTGCTCCAATTCCAATTGATTTTTTACTATACAAATACATCTAAGCAAGACAATTTCCTTCTTTTCCATCAATTATTTATTATACAAAAGAATTCCCTCCTTCACTAGGCGAAGAAGGAATCATGCTAGGACAAGTCCACCCAACAGGTATAAATCACTATGGGAGGACAAATCCACCTAGTAGATTAAATCACATCTGGAAAAGTCCACCCAACATATAGAAAAAACCCACTCTCATGGGATATAAAGAAAAATCAATTGACTCTTCGATCATCCCCTTCTATGTAGTTACCAATACTTGCTAAAAAATACTAAGATAATTTTATTACGGTTTGGGAAATAGAGAGACTGTTTCAAAGTAATTTTACTTGTATTTGATGGAAACAATGCCTCGTAACAAGCATTTTCCCATAAAATTCCAACCGTTCTCTACTGAGAAGGACATAAGATCATATTTGACATCATAATCAAGTTTACCAAACAAGGCACCATAAATAATGACACCCATAGAGAGTGAAGAGGTCAATAAACGAGTTTGATGGCGGTTTGATCAAAGAGTTTGAGTCCTTGTGAATACCAGTAGTACTAGGACCAAAGACAAAAGGTGAGTGGAGGATGTTTACAAACTCAAGGGATTTAAACAAGATAATTATCAAGTATAGATTTCCATTACCAAGATTGGTTGATCTTATGGATTATTTGAGTGGAGTTAGATTCTCTTCAGAGGTTGATTTGAAGGCTTGTTAACAACAAATATGGATTAGGGAATGCATTGAATGGAAGATGCCACTAAATACAAAGGATGTCTTATATGAATCATTAATCATGCCATTTGGTTTGACAAATTCCCCCAGTTATTTCATGAGATTAATGAATTATTTGCTAAATACATTTTTGGGTAAATTTGTTGGTGTTTACCTTGATGTATTTTATTTTTATCACGACCAAGTAGAACCATTTTATGTATCTGTAGCAAATATTTGTGTAGTGGAAGGAGTGGATGATTAATTTGAGCACATGTATCTCTACAATAGGAATTGATTTACTTGGGATTTTCCATTTCTCAAGAAGGATTGAAGATAGATACATAGAAGGTAAGAGAAATGGTTGAATAGTATACTTCTAGAAGTACTTTTGAGGTAAGTAATTTCCATGGTTTGGATAGTTTTAACAGAGAGTTCATAATAAATTTCAATGATATTTTTGCACCATTCATTGAGTGCATGAAGGAGGGTAGTTTCAAATGGGATATTGGCGAACATAAGTTTTAATCTTTTGAAGATGGTGGTGAAATAAAAAGTAGTGTAGGATTTACTAGACTTCATGAAGGTATTCCAAGTGGATTATCATGTAAGTGGTTTACTAGTTGGTGCAATCTTGGGTCAAGAAGGTAACTATTTCTTTATTTAGTGAAAATTTGAATGAGTAAAAGAGAAATTATTATGTTTATGACTAGGTATTCGATAATGATTTTCCAATACCTAAAGAAGTGGAGCCATTATTTGTTACCCAAGGAGTTTGTTTTGTATATCGATCATTGACAATTGCAATATATACATTGTCTGAGCATGTTGACCAATAGACACATGAAGTGGTTTTAATTTATTCAAATTCATTATTTTTTGTTATAATATACAACAAGTAAATCTAATAGAGTAGTTGATACCTTGAGTAGAAGAGTGATATTGTTGAATTCCATGTTAGTTGAAATTGTTGGTTTGGATTGTATGAAATCCTTGTATGAAGGTGATGCATATTTTGTAGCAACATGGAGAATGTGTAAGGAATATTGGAGGGATGAAAGGACAACTTACTTGGAATATTCTGTGCAAGAAGGATTTCCTTTTAGGAATTTATGGTTGTTTATTACTAAAGTATCAATGAGAGAGAATATCATTAGAGAGATACAAGATGGAGGTTTGAGACGAATATTTTCATGTTGATAGACTAGGGATTTGGTGGAAGAAAGATATTGTTGTCCTAGTTTGTTAAGAATGTAAATAAGTGTGCGGGAAGTTGCATAGTTTGTCAACTTGTAAAATGAATCCAAAATATATGTTTGTACACAACATTCCCAATTCTAGGTAGACCTCATAACATTCTACCATCTTTTGTAATGTATCCTATTTGAAAAAAGACCAAAATATTCCAGGAATATTCTGTAATGTTGGCATAAATTTTCAGTCATAACTCAGAATTGGGTGGAATTTAGGCCATTGGAAAGGTCTTGAAATTCTATACAACTTTTCTGATTTGATTTTTTCCTAATGACGTATCATTTGTCCAGGGAGGGCGTTTTAATAACAAAGTGTATTTTCAAAGATGCTTTTAAAAAACATCTTTTAAAAGATGCTTTGTTACTAAAACGCCCACCCTAGAAAAATGGTAAGGAATTAAGAAAAAATCAAACAAGAAAGTTGTATATAATTTCACGACCTTTCCAATGGTACTAAGTCCACTCAATTCCAAGTTGCGAGTGGAAAGTTATGACCAAAATACGAAAGATTCCTGGAATATTCTAGTCTTTTTTCAAATAGGATACAATTTCGGCAAAATAAAACCTTATGCTTGGGAGGATCTCAATATCGCTTTTATTCTAAGATTTCCTAGGACTCAAAGAGGCACTGATCATATTTTTTAGTTTCCAATATGTATCCATTTATACCCTATAATATGATAAGT
The DNA here is from genome assembly GCA_001517045.1 of Pseudotsuga menziesii. Lineage (NCBI taxonomy): Eukaryota > Viridiplantae > Streptophyta > Pinopsida > Pinales > Pinaceae > Pseudotsuga > Pseudotsuga menziesii. The sequence goes on along the minus strand of LPNX010266454.1, from coordinate 8,652 downwards.
GATGCTACACATATTGTTGTGTTGTTTTTCAAATGGATTGTTAGATTACATTAACTTCCTAGAACTATCACTTCGTGAAGGGATATTAGAGTTTTGGGCCATTTTTGAAAAATTAAGGAGTTGTGGTTAAGATCACAATTAATTTATGTATCACCCTCTTACGGATGGGTGGATTGAAGTGGTTAATAGGAGGCTTGCTAATTTATTGAAATTTTTAATGGGACATATCTTTGGAAAATGGGATTTGGTCTTGGCATTAGTCAAATTTCCTTATAATAATTTAGCCAACATAACTACATGGAAGACACATTTTTAGATTATGCATGTGAGATCACCTGAGGGAGAAATAGACTTGGTAATTTTTATGGCAATAGAGAAAGTAAAAATGCCAAATGCAATTTTTTTTTTGTAGAGTACATGAGAGATGCACATATAAATGAATAGTTACATTAAAGTAATCAAAGTACAAAGAGAAGGTAAGTGCAAAAAATGGAGTGAAGTAGGGAAATTTGTAACTATTCATTCTTAATCCTAAATGAAAAGGATTTACCGAGTCTTATTAATTCTTAAAATGATAGCTATACTATATTTGATGATATTTTTCTAAAAGTTTTCAAATTTTTAAGGATTTTATATAGTTTTGAGAAACTTTTGGTGATTGTTATGTTCAACTAAAACAAGGCATTTCCATAGAAGTCTAATACCTTAAGAGACCGATCACACAAATAAGTTAGATATCAACACGTCAATGTTTTACATGGTTAAAACCCTCAAAGAGGAGAACCTGTGACCCTAGCCAAGTAGCTACTTGAGGTAATATATCAATGAAATAGGAAAAATAATTTAGATACAATTTTCTCAAAATCAATCATCAAACAAACGACCCTCAATGCTCTTTAAAAATATATCATGGACCAATAAAGTGGTAAGCCATATATCGATAACCATTGAGATCAAGCTGAAGGTGAACCATCAAATCACTTTATGTCTAGAAATATCATGACAATCAAACTACATGCATACTTATGCATATTAAAGAAACATACTTTACCTAAAGACACATTAGACCAAGTTGAGCTTAACTAACTCCTAAGTGCCTAAACATTTTAGCTCCCCCCCTTAAGAAAAAATTGGGTCATAATTGAAGGATTTAAAAAGGAGATACAATAGGATAAGGAATGAGGCATAGAGCCTATCACCCCTCATGAAAAATTGTTGAAATCCTAACATAGATCAAAGTTGAAAAACTTTTCTTCTTTAAGAGATCTTGTGAATATATTTGGGACCTGATCATCTATAGAACAAAAGAGCACTTCAAGAATGTGATATTGAATAATCCTTTTGATGAAGTGCATATATATCTCAATGTGTTTTATGCATTAATGTTGAGTTGGATATTTGGCAATATTGATGGCACTCTGATTGTCACACTAGAGGGTAATCAAATGTTGCTACCATTAGATAAATTTTGAGGTAAAAAATAGACCTTGAAACAAAATTCTACTATCAAAATGAAATTTATAAGAACCAATAGGATTCAAGATGACAATGTCTACCATAAGGAAAAATAGTTGTGGAGGGAAAGGGGAAAAATACCTTTTTTTCTATTGTATTTTAAACATACCTCCTTATAGGTTTTATAAAATTTCAAGTGTGCATACTTATTAGATGTGGAATTAAATTACACATATAATGGGTACTCATTCGACATACTTTTGGTAGACCATTTGTAGGAAAAAACTTCGGAAGTACTTAAAAAATATTTCTTTCAATGGAATACGTTTTGTTTTTATGTATTTAAAATTTTGTATATCATGGATGTATCAAAAGTATGTTGAGAGGGTAGTTGTTGTATGAATAATTTAATTTAGTATCCGATGAGTGCTAACACTTTAAATTTGAGTAAACCTACAAGGAGATCAATTGAAAATATGTTATAAAAAATACTTTTTTTTTTCATTTTCTTAAAAAAATTATAATTATAATTTTATTATTTTCCTTAGGAGGCTCATTTTAGACCTAAAAATTCATCTAATGTGTAATCCAAAGACTGAAAAGATTTATCGAATCCATAGGCACTCTTGAATTTCACTAACTGCAACATGATACTTTGCTTTTGTCAAAGAAACAACAAGAGCTTGTTGTTTGCTACAAGCTCAAGTTACAAGTTTGGAACAAAGACTAAAAACATAAACTACAATAGAATTTTGATTATCATTGTCATCAACCCAATCAAAATTAGTGAATATAACCAACAAAGGAGCCCCCCCTGAATTGTAAAGTATCTCAAAATGAATTGTACCCCAAATATACCGAAGTATAATTTTTTGACTTTGCAATGATTGGCATGGGGTGTTTGCATATATCAAGCAACAAGACCAACAACAAAGAAAATATGAGGACATATATGAGTCAAGTACCATAATATTTTCAACTAACTGATGCTACAAGATGGCCTCTACTTTGGGTGTCAGAGTGTCACTACAAGGAAAACACTATGCACTGGAGGTTTTTGCAGATGTTTTTAGTGTTAAGAGATTGGACAAAACCGTCAAAAAAATATATGATACAACCTATATCAATTATATTGGATGGTTTGACATAGGTTTTTACAAAAAATTATTATAACTAAACAAAACTCAGTGGATGAAGGTTATAATAAAGGTTTTTTCCAGTGCTCTTTTAGAAATAAGATGCACTAGTGCATATATAATTGTAACCACACCAATAAATTTTATTTGTATACAAGCACCAATGTGTAATATAATTTTGATAGATATATAACCGGTGCTTATTACATTTTATAACGCACAAGTGCTGACAAATAAAAATGCACTGGTGATGTTAACGGGTGTTGCATTTTTTAACATTACGGTGTGGTTTCAAATATTGTCAACCTAGTGTTAGTTGATCGTAAAATCATCGATGCATACAAATAATACTAATGCATCAATGCATACACTGATTATATTATTGCACTGAGGCTATTATATCTAGTAAAAGCACCAGTGTGTCAGGATGAAGGAAAACACACTGTTTCTTAATCAAGAATCCTTGGAGGTGGATTCGAAAATAAAGGACCTTCTAGAAGCTCATCCCTCGGGCATTCTGTCATTGGAAAACACAAAGTTGCTATTGTTTCTCCGGGATCAGAAGAAATCCATCCTTGCCCACGAGCTTCTTACATGGCAATTAAAAAGCAGGGTAAAGTGGGATACTCTGGGGGATGCCAATACAAAGTTCTTTCACTCTATTGCTTCAGCACGCAGAAATCACAACTCCATCTGGGCCCTACAGAATGAAGACTCTACATGGGTTGACAGTGATGATCAATTAAAATAACTAGGGGTAAAACATTTCACTGGTATATTTAAAGATGATAATCAGACAAATATTGCCACTCAGTTAAAATTTGTCCAACTTTTCCCTGCTTATTTATCCAAAGAAGAGGTTGATTGTTTTGTTTCAGAAATTGCTTTGGGTGAGGTTGAAGGAGCTTTAAATACCTTCAAGAAGGATAAAATCCCAGGTCCGGATGGCTGGCCGGTGGAGTTCTATCTGAGTTTTTTTGACCTAGTAAAAGATGATCTCTTGGCTGATGTTGAACTTTCGAGGGATACTGGGTAGGTTTCTCCCTCACTGAACGCTACCTTCCTCTCATTAATACCTAAAAAAGAAAAACCTATATCCTTTGCGAACTTCATACTCATCTCCTTATGTAACTTAGCCTATAATCTTATCTCAAAAATGATTTCTCTCAGGTTAAAACCTTCCCTTAATAAGTACATTTCACCTGAACAGTTTAGTTTCCTAAAGAACAGGTAGATCATGGAGCATGTGGAGATTACACAAGAAGACCTGCACACCATTAACACCAAAAAGAGATGTGCCCTTGTACTCAAACTAGATCTGGTAAAAAGCTTTTAACTGGGTGAATTGAATGTATTTGAGACTCATTTTGTTGTAGATTGGTATTCCATTAAAGGGGGTGAACTAGATTATGGGATGCATCACATGGGAAAACTTTGCCATACTCATCAATGGATCTCGCTCGGGGTTTTTTACTCCTTCAAGAGGCATTTGTCAGGGATGCCCCCTTTCACCCTTGCTCTTTATCCTGGTAATCGAAGGTCTCAGCTTGCTCATTAACGATGCTAAAAGGTGTGGTAGGATCAAGGGAATCAAAATTTCTGCCTCTCTTACCCTTACCCACTTACTTTTCGTGGACGATGTAGTGTTGTTTGGTTTAGGCATATTAGAAGAGTGGGTAGCTTTTAATGTCATTCTGGAGACTTTCTGTTCAGCTTCTGGCATGTGTATTAGCATTGACAAGTCGGGTTTTTTATTCAATGAGATGGAAATGGGGGTTTTGAATAACATATGTCTTGTTCTTCCCTACAGTGCAGAGCCATTGCATGTGGGTTTTAAGTATCTGTGTTACTTCATCAAACCGTTGGAATATGAAGTGAAGGACTGGCTTTGGCTTTTGAAAAGGTTTGAAAAAAGAATTGGAAATTGGTCTTACAAATTCCTATCTCTAGGGGGCAAGCTGGTTCTTATATGGGCTGTACTAACTAGCTTACCTGTCTACTGGTTTGCGCTTGCCCCGATACCTGTATCCATCATTAACAATATGAGACAATTGATCTTTTCCTTCCTGTGGGGATCCAACAAAAACAACGTTTTCATCTTATGGATTGGCAGACTTTGGAAAGGCCATTTGACTCTGGGGGTTGGGGCATCAAAAATCTAACCTGGTTCAGCATCTCATTAAGATTGAGAAGTCTTTGGTGGGTCCTAAAGGGTACTGGTATATGGCATCAGGTTACCTCGACAAAATACTTAAAACAAAACTCTATGGCGGTTTGGCTGAGAAATAAAAAGTTTGGGCTTAGAGGTTCCTCTATTATATGGAATGGTTTTATAAAAACCATCACTTGGTTGGGCAGATGTATGAGCCAGAAGGTGGGTGATGGTCGAGATGTACTCATTGGTACCGACCCTATTGTAGGCATTAGTGAGAATCACTACTTTACACTAGATTTAAGATCTTACCTATGTGACTATGGGATTACTACTCTACAACATGCCAGGAATTCTCTGGTCGACTCACAGGCATATTGGCTGTCAGTTGATGACCTGGAGCTGGGGGGTGACTAGAAAATTGTTTGGGATTCGTGCATAACAGGACTACAACATGGTGGCATCCGTCTGTCTGATGATTTAGACTCCCTGCTCTGGAATTTTAAGAAAAAAAATGGGAATGTTACAGCATCCTTGGTTTATGATCATGTCACATGCCCCAATTTTGTAAAAACAATTTTATATTATTTGAGGAACAATATGTTAAATTTTATGCTAAGTTGTAATTGATGACCCAGTGGGGTCAAGCATATTTAATGTAAATTCTGAATATTTTATTATAAATAAATAAATGAGGAGACAACAGCTTAGGAGAGCTGTTAAAAGAGTGTTACTGGTCAAATTGGTGGAGACTGGGTGGAGAGCAAACTAACATGTGGCAGCTTCCTCAAACCACTTCCAACTGTTGCAGGTGGCAACCTCCCTACATTTGTGGTCATGATTCCCCAAGAAAGTGGAATCAGAGTAGGTGGCTCAATTAATGAAAACTGACCCAAAATACCTAGGCAATCTTTATAAAAAATCGCATTGAAGAGATCTGAGGCTGCTCATTCTAGAGAAGTGATCATTCAGGTTGAATGGATGTAATTCAGAGAAATTCAATGGAAGGGAAATCTGGAAAGTGTTTGAGGGGATAACTGCTGATTGATCTAGTTGCAGCTTTTAAGCTGAAGATCATACTGCTGAGAGCAGAGTGTTTACTGAGGTATTGAACTAGTCAGTTGACAAAGGGTTCTACTGTTTGCATTCTCCACCCAGTTCTTAGCCAAGAAGACCAAGAACAGGCTCGGGGGTCCTGAGGAAGCGTTGTTTAAGCGCTCTCCAGGAGATTGGTAGGGAGGAATGACCTCCTAAAGCTATTGTTGTCTGTCCTCAACATGTTCTATGTGTTAGGGTTAACCTCGACTTGAGATCGAGTCCAAGGTGGTTAGGTCTAGCACATGGTTTGTTGTAGCCCATGGTATTGTCCCATAGTATTGCATGTGTTAACCTTGACTTGAGATCGAGTCAAAGATGGTTAGGTCTAGCACATGGTTTGGGCACATGGTTTGTTGTAGCCCATGGTATTGTCCCATAGTATTGCATGTGTTAACCTTGACTCGAGATCGAGTCAAAGGTGGTTAGGTCTAGCACATGGTTTTGTTGTAGCCCATGGTATTGTCCCATGGTTTTGCATGTGATTAAGCCTTTATAAGGCTTGAGGAGGCTCCATTGTAAATCACATTGTATGGTACTAGGTACTATATTGTACTGGATGTGGGTACTGTATGGCACTGGATGTGGGTACTGTATTGTACTGGATGTGACATTAGAGGAAATTTGGGGTCTAAAATGGGCCTCCTAAGGAAAATAATAAAATAATAGCTAAAATAATAAAATAATAGTTAAAATAATAAAATAATAGTTATTAATTTTGGAGCAAGAATGAAAAAAACTACTTTTTGTGTTTGTATTTTAAACATATCTCCCTGTGTTTTTACTCAAATTATGAGTGGGAGAGCTCATTGGATGCGAAATTTAATTCTACATTGAACGAGTACCCACATTGCATACTTTTGACAGACCCTGCTACCCAAAAAACAAGAAATACTTGAAAAAACGTGATGATGATGTCATCATCACGTTTTTTCAAGTATTTCTTGTTTTTTGGGTAGCAGGGTCTATCAAAAGTATGCAGTGTAGGTACTCATTGGATGTGGAATTAAATTCTGCATCCAATGAGCTCTCCTGCTTGAAATTTGAGTAAAAACACAGGGAGATATGTCAAAAATACGAACAAAAAAAGTAGTTTTCTTTTATGACAAATATGTCAATTCAACCATTATGGTTGACTCATTTTTACTGAAATTCTATTGGTTCTTGAATTCCAACTCACAAAATTTATTGTTGGCACATTTTCTTATAAGGCACATTTTAGACCCCAAATTTCCTCTAATGGTACTGTATGGTACTGGATGTGGGTACTATATTGCACTGGAAGAGAGACTGTGAGAGCTTGAAGAGGAAGTGCAGCGGTTTTGCTACAGGGTGTATCCCTTCATCTTTCTGGACTGAAATAAAAGGACTAGAAAATTTGTTTGTGGACATAGCCCATCGTTTGGGTGAACCACGTTATATTTGTGTCTCTCTGTACTGTTTTAATTTGTTTTTGCATCTTGTTTATTGATTTAACTGTATAATTGTTATTGCTCTGCGGTCCTGTTTTTCTAACAATTGGTATCAGAGCCAAAAGGTCTATTTGGTTTGTAAACTTGCAGGAAAGAAGGGTTCTTGGTTCGAGTGGGAGCAATGGTGGAAGAAGGAAAGTTTAGGGTTGATAAATTTAACGGCCAAAACTATCAGTTATGGAAGATGCAAATGGAGGACTATCTGTACAAAAAAGATCTGTCCCTGCCGTTGGGCAAAAAAGCAAAACAGCCAGCGGCTATGAAGGATGAAGAATGGGAGGTTCTTGACAGAAAGGCACTAGGAACAATACGGCTGTGCCTGGCTTCGTTAGTGGCCTTCAATATTTCGAAAGAAATAACAATAGAGGGTGTGATGAGCGCATTGAGTAAGCTCTACGAAAAACCCTTGGCTTCTAACAAGGTATTTTTAATGAAGCGTTTATTTAATATGAAGATGTCGGAAAGTGGATCTGTTGCTGACCATTTAAATGAGTTTAATACACTTACCAGTCAGTTAAGTTCTGTAAAAGTGAACTTTGATGATGAGGTTAGGGCTCTTCTAATCTTGTGCTCATTGCCAGAAAGCTGGAATAGCTTGGTCATGGCTGTAAGTAACTCTGTCCCTAGTTCAACCACTCTTAAGTTTGATGATGTTGCTAGTGTTATTCTTAGCGAGGAAATGCGAAGGAAAAGCACAGGTGAGACATCAGGTAATGTGTTGACCATGGAGAGCAGAGGGAGACAAAAAGAGAGAGGAAGGAGCCCAGGAAATCGCGGCAAGTCTAAAAAGGGAAGATCCAAGTCCATATTCGAAAAAATAGAATGCTAGAACTATGGTAAGAAATGATATCTAAAGAAATACTGCAAAGCACCAAAGAAGAAAGGTGAGAGGCAGCAAGAGACTACCCAGGAAGCAAATGTAGCAGGTGATGTGTTACAAGATGCTTTGATTCTTGCATTAGATAATACTAGTGATTACTGGGTAGTAGATTCAAGGGCTTCATGTCATGCTACACCCCATAGGAAATTCTTTTATGATTATGTTCAAGGTGATTTTGGGCATGTGTTATTGGGGGATGATGAACCATGTAAAATTGTTGGAAAGGGTAAGGTACGGATCAAACTAAATAATGGAAATGACTGGTTGCCAAAGGATGTAAGGCACATCCCTGCTATGAAAAGAAATCTGATCTCAACAGGGCAGTTGGGAGATGGTGGTTGTTTGTCTATGTTTGGAGAAATGTGGTGGAAGGTTACTAAAGGATCAATGGTAATTGCAAAAGGAGATAGGATAGGTACGTTGTATTTATGTCCTCATAACACTGATTATTCTATTTCTGTA